>JAPDOI010001155.1:0-216930 GCA_029168955.1 Aplectana chamaeleonis | reverse complement strand
TCTCCGACTGCCCCAAGTACGGCTTTGTTCTATCATGACGTTGTGGGATCTGCTACAGTTCACCTCCGTACTGCCGTTGTTCGCAAAGTGCGTAATTGCGAAAGCGTGTTGCGGCACTGTAGTATCCTCAGACAGGGATCTGGGGATCACCCGGGCACCAAAGGCGAAAACCGCCCGGGTGATCCCAGATCCCGTCTGAGGATACCGCAACAGTGCCGCATCACGCTTTCGCAATTAGCGCGCACTTTGCGGACTGAACGGCAGTGCGGAGGTGAACTGTATACTCTGCTTCGATTGAGTGCGCCACTCTAATGCGCTGACAGCCGACATCCCTAGTCTGAGTCCCTACCCTACGCGATTACAATACACGCATTGCTGCCTACCGTGATCAGGAAATGGAATCGATCGCTGCTGCCACCACTGCCCTCTACACACCGAGCGCATTGTCCTGCCCTTCGCGACTCTAAATCCCTTTGGGACCACGTCGCTTGAGTTAAAAGCGTGACGTGCCAAACTGCAAAAACGGGACAGCTTTTCCCTGTGTGTAGAGAGCCCACATCCCAGCGCCCTCGCTTCCTGGGGCCGTATAGATTGCGCCGGTTGGGGCAGGGGCAGTGCAGTCGGCGCCTTTGAAGATCGCCGTTTCTCACAATACAGGACACGTCTATCGTGGTTGGTCAAAAGTCAAGACGTGCCCCGCTGCGCCCCAAATCGATTCAACAATTTCACTACATTTAGAAAATCAGGGGCTAGGGCAATTAGTAGTAATCGACATATGTGTCTTGACGTGATAACCACGATGGGCGTGTCTATGCTGTGAATATAATGGGAGCCAGTTCTATGTTGGCTTTCCCAATGCCCTGCTAACCGGCTTGCGTTCTTATACGATGCTGAATAATTACTCCGCATTCGCCGCCCGCCGGAAACAGCGCTGACATTGCACTGGTGTATGGCGCTGGCTGTCGCTAGACCAGGCACGTGAGGTAGTGGTGCAATGGAAAGCAAAATGCAGCCATCAGCTCAAGCAGTTGATATCTGCTCAAGCATTACCTCTCAGACTGAATTTTTTCGATTTTCATCTTCTTCTGTGAACTTCTCTTCTCAACTCTTGTCAAGGAGCGAGATCTCAACTCCTGTAATTGGCGAGATCTAAGTTCTTTTTCGATAACCCTTCCACATTTCAGTCCGGACTCAACGCTGATCACCGCCATCAGTCAGCGAATGAATATTCCACAGTTCGAGCATGTATTACCTCTCTCCCTTATTTCGAAAAACATTGTTCAAAGTGATGTTCATCCGGGCGCCTATAATGGCTCAAGATCCTCTAATCAGTGCTATATCCGCAGGCGCGTTTTCACGCCTTACACGAAGTGTTCGAGCAATAACTGTAAACGCAGCGTAACCTAAGGTTCGAGAAGTATTTTCTAAGTCAAACGAATTTTCAAAAAAATCGAAAGTAACAGATCTCGAACAAATGAAAATTGAAAAAATCGTTCGAGAAACCTTGAAACGAAAATCAGAAAAATTCCGTTCGAAGAAAAATCCGAACGGGGCGACATACATCAGAAAATTCGTTCGACGAAATTTCGAACGAACGAATTTGAAAAAACTCGTTCGGCGAATTTTAGAACGACGAAGGAACTAAAACAAACGGGGGAAAAATCCCAGAGAACTTTATCATTGAAAATTTAGTCGGAATGTACAAGTATAATCTATTATTTGTAACACTATCAAGGATGAGGGCAGATTCAAGGATGGCGTCTTCAGCAGTTGAAATCTGGACCACTTCGAAGCAAGGCATGATGCGGCTGTTATGCCGTTTCGAGCTCAAAAACGCCGTAAAACGCATTTTTATGAAAATTTCGCGTTACGTAAGATTTGTTTGGAAAATCAACAAATTCATATGCGGAAAATGGTGAAAATTCGGTAAGAATAATAAAGACGAGCATAGTGTTTCGGGCTACCGACAAGTCATCAAAGATATAAATTTGATCAAGGGATGCTTTTACTGCCTCACGAGCGTCTATTTCAGATGGGGTCACCCGTTCATTGTGGCGTCTCGATGATGTTCTCAATTCGGGCCGTTCCTCTTGGTGAAAATTCAGATGCTACCCGCAACATGCATCACACCGTCGATATTTTGCGACCACGCTGTGTGAGTCAAGGATCACCCCGTCCGGATGCTTCCCGGCATGGTCGCCGAATCGTTTCAGTGAAGTCTTAATGTACTCGAGAGGACATTTGGCGAAGATCGATCAAAAGCGCTGCGCCCTCTCTTTTCTATGCACTGTCTCGTGCGCTGAAACAGGTCACACAATCAGCGAAGCTATCTGTCGCTAAAAGATATTTGCAATCAGCGACACCTTCAAATTTGAGATAAAGATGACACTGTTTGGAGCTGATTTGCTCATTAAGAGTCAAGACTGATTTAGAGCATCACTTCTCCATCAAACAAAGTTTTTAGCTGTTACACAGATACGCTTTAAGATGCAAACGCAAATCAACAATTAAGTTGCATTTAAGCCAGATTACTGCCGCCCCATTTGATAGCCAAATCTAATGGAACAATTTCACGACATTTAGAGCAATGCCAAATCCTTGACCTTTTCTGCGGAGCCCACCTTTCAGAAATTTACAACTTTTTCAGGGTTTCCTTCTACAATATCGGTCAAGCTCAGAGAGTCAAGCAGGAATGTACATGTTTTCGAAAACATAGTGGTAGAAATGATGAAACAACACCTCGCTGCTAAGACTGCAAGATATTCGGTTTATAATTAGTTGGAAGCGGCTCTAAACAGATGAAAACCTCAGCAGAACTACTCATGACCGTTATTCATACTATCGTAGATGCGAAGCGGTTGTTCTTCGAAAAAAAAGCAACTATCAAAATGAAGAAAGATTCTCAAACCAGTCTTGTTGATAGTGAAGCCCAACCCTGCAGTGAGGAAATCAAGGATACTTTTCGAATTTCAAAATTTCGAAAAAATGGAGAGGATTTAAATGACCCAGGCCATAGACTCATAGCTTTGCGATGTGAAAAGAGGTATCCCAATGACGATTTTTAAGATGATCAGAAAAGTTGTTCTGTATTTAGCTCGAAGGCTTAAAATTTGTCGCTTTGGAGGCAGATTACAGAACTTAGTTCTTTGTGACGTTTTTTCGAGAGATTTCGGTCGATTTTGTCAAAAGATTTCCACAGGGAGAGATTTTCTGGATGCAGCGGAGGCAACCAAGCCCGACGCACGGGCGCCAAACCCCCTTGCAGGGCTGTAGATCCACCTTTTCTGAGGATGGAGATGGAAATCGATTAAAAGCCTCTGGAAGTGGTTTTAAATACTGGTTGTACTACTCATAACTTGAAGGCAGTGTTCACGATGATTTTTGTTCCTGAGTTTTTCACTACATAAAACAATGCGTTGGCCTCTAAGTGTTACCAAAATTACGATGAAACTTCGAGAAACGCATATAACGTCGCATTTCGGCGGCATTATTCTATAACATGCACTAGTTGTCCGATTGAATGAACATGTTCATGTTGGTTGCCACTGGTGGGAATAGACGGGTCCACAAAAGATTTCATTGTCACAACAAACACTTTCTGTGATATTAAAAACCAGTGTTCACAATAAAAATCGTTTCTCTGTTTTTCCACCTATCTTGAAAACGGCCCCATGCTGAATCCAATGATGTCTCTGAAATCGTACAAGATCTTATGGGTACGGAGTTATGGTCCCTCAAAGATTGAGCTAAGGAAACATGGTGGACGAGTTGTCCGAGCCTTGTAACTTCCGTCTTTTGCAGCCAATCTATGCGAGCTGACCTGCGTGAAGAGAGAAGCTGAGAATGAAGGGAAGAACGGGGCTAATGATTGAAAGCAATCGCTCATCTCACGATCTCGAGCACTCATTTGTTCACGTCGGTGGGCGTAAGTTTTATTTGGGGTTTACCTTGCGCTCGAAGTGGCAACTTCGGGCTCTTTCGGAGCTTTCGTAATGAGTTCTTACGACGTCAAAGTTACATTGTGCCCCTCCATTACCCATTCCTAGTGGAAACTGAAACACCTTTAAAGGCAGTGTCCACGATAAAAACCATATCTGATTTTTGCGGAGATCGGCAGCCGCGGTGCCTAGCGCAATCCAAACGTTGAAAAAAACCAAGAAAAATGAGTTTCGGAGCGGTTCCCTCATGGAACCAAAGGTTGTCCCGTCAGCTCGTCACACCCCAGATGCACGTTTCACGCCCACAGACCAGAGATGAGATGAGCTCAGCGCTTCGCGCTCCGGAAACCCGCAGTTTCGGGGCGCATTTTTGGCATTCCGCGTTCCGCATTTCGGAAAAACCGCAGAAAACGCTGCGAAGTGCGGAAATATCGGGTCATCTGCGACGTAAGAAAAACACTTAGATGATTTCTGAATTTTTCCGCGTTTCGCGTTCCGAAACCGCTTTTCCGCGCATTTTTAGGTTGAGCTTCGCACCCGATTTTCGAAATCCGAGAAAAAATTTTTTTCTGCAACCCGAAAACCGATTTCCGAAATTTACTTTTATACTTTTTATTCCGCCTATCCCTGCCAATCACGTGAACAAATGAATGCCTGAGATCGTGAGATGAGCAATAATTTCCTAAATCATCAGCCCTGTTCTTCCCTTTATTCACAACTTCTCTATTTACTCAGGTACGCCTGCATACATCGGCTGCAAAAGGCGGAAGTTACAAGCCTTGGACAACTCTGTCCACCATGCTTCCCTTAATTTTTGAGATTCCATAACTCCGTTTCTAGAAGGTCTTGTGACGATTCCAAAAACGTCATTGGAACTGTAGCATGGGACCGTCTTCAAGATAGGTGGAAAAGCAGAAAACGATTCTTATCGTGAAACACTGCCTTTAAGAGGCGGAGTGAAACTTAGCGCAGTGTTCTACGATAAATTTACACTTCCGATATCTCCATGGTTTACGAAAGGTCTGGCGCCCTTTATAGCAAGGTATGCCTAAAAAGGACACGAAAGACGTATGCTTTCTGGAGCCAAAATAGGTCCTCCTCAGGCTAATACGCTGATTTTTGAGCGTTGGGAGGAACTGACCGCCAGAAGGATGATACCTATCAGTGCAATGAAGCAACCAGCTCACTTATCAACACTTCCTTGCCTTGATCATTCCTTTAATTGTGGGTGAGCGCGAAAGTGCTCACCAGGGTTTGGCTTTGATCTCTTCCCACGCGGATGCCCCACAAAGAGATCACCTATTCATACCGTCACCAGAGGCGAGATGTACACCATTCGATGCGCTGCAAGAAATTACATATGTGTGCAACTTTTCATCCCAACTGGTCCCCGCTTTCTAAAGTTATGACCTCCTCAAAGTACGGCAAAAACGTTCTCTCATCATCGCCTCCGCCTCCGCTCTCCGCTCTCCGCCTCCGCCTCCGCCTCCGCCTCCGCCTCCGCCTCCGCTCTCCGCCTCCGCCTCCGCCTCCGCCTCCACCTCCGTCCGTCGAAAAACCATTTTTTTGAAGGCGTGGACCAAATCGCTCGAAAATTTGTGACTAGAGTGTAATCGGCCACGGGAATGACGAAAATAATTGTCAGAACTCACCATGATGACTTCTGGGCCCGTAACCGGCGGTCTGCAAACTCGGAAACCGGCCTGTCAAGTTTAGTTTATAAAACTGTCGGTTTTTTCGTTATCACTCATTGCTTTCTTAGCGACTCCATATAAATCCCTTGCTCTCTAGGGTGGTGCACTCTAAACGTCCGGCTTGGAAGAGGACGCTATGCGGAAGGCTTGTTTTTGAGCGTGGCGCGCGTGTTTGTACCATGCGCACCAAAGATAAGAAGTCGTCGCTTAGTAGGAGTGTGCAGGACATCGCGGGACCTGTGCCCAGGACCCCAGTGAGGGTGCTGAACGTCGTCGAATGCTGACTATGCCCAGGAGACCGCAGGTAGGAGTATGCAGGACCTTAGTAAGGGAGTGTGTGCAGGACATCATGGGACCTCGGTGCAGGACCCCAGTAGGGTGTGCAGGACGTCGTAGAATGTGTGCAGGGACCTCCAGTAGAGTGTGTGCCCAGGACCTTAGTAGGAGTGTGCAGGACATCATGGGACCTGTGCAGGACCCCCAGTAGGTGTGCAGGACCTCCCAGTAGGAGTGTGCAGGACATTGTGGGACCTGTACAGGACCTCAGCAGGAGTGCGCAGGACATCATGGAACGTGTGCAGGAGCCCAGTGGCGGTGTGCAGTAGGGGTGCAGGATGTCGTAGAATGTGTGCAGGACCTCAGTAGGGAGTGTGTGCAGGACCTTAGTAGGAGTGTGCAAGACATCATGGGACCTGTGCAGGACCCCGGTAGGGGTGTGCAAGACGTCGTAGAATGTCTGCAGGACCTCAGTAGGAGTGTACTGGACCTTAGTAGGAGTGTGCAGGACATCGGTGGGACCTGTGCACCCGGGACCCAAGCCTAGGGACCTGTGCAGGACCTCAGCAGGGAGTGCAGAGACATCATTGGAACCTGTGCAGGACCCTGCAGGGGTGTGCAGGACGTTCGCAGAATGTGTGCAGGAACCTCAGTAGGAGTGTGCAGGACCTTAGTAGGGAGTGTGCAGGACATCATGAAGGACCTGTGCAGGACCCCAGTAGGGTGTGCAGGACCTCAGTAGGAATGTGTGCAGGACATTATGTGGAAGCCTGCACAGGACTCTCAGGAGGATGTGCAGGACATCATGGAACGTGTGCAGGTTTCCAGTATGGGTGTGCAGGATGTCGTAGCAAAATGTGTGCAGGACTCTCAGTAGGACGTGAGCAGGACCTTAGTGAGGGGAGGTGCAGGACATCATGGACCTGTGCAGGACCCCAGCAGGAGTGTGTAAGACATCATGGAACCTGTGCAGGACCCCAGTAGGGTGTGCAGGACGTCGTAGAATGTGTGCCAGAACAACAGAAGAGTGTGGGACATCATGGGGGACCTGTGCAGGACCCCAGTAGGAGTGCAAGACATCATGGGACGGTGCAGGACCCCAGTAAGGGGTGTGCAGGACGTCGTGTGAATGTGCGCAGTGACCTTAGTAGGAGTGTGCAGTGACATCCATGAAACATGTGCAAGACCCCTGTAAGGATGAGCAGGACTTCAAGTAATGTGTGCAGGGGACATCATGAAGCGTGTGCAGGACCCTGTAAGGATGGGTTGAGGACGTCATGGAATGTGTGTAGGACCTTAGCAAAACAGCACGTGAGATCAAGGTGAACGTGCAGGACCCTGTAAATAGGGGTGTGCAGGACATCATGGAATGTGTGCAGGACCTAGTAGGAGTGTGCAGGACATCATGGAAACGTGTAAAAGAACCCCTCAAGGATGAGCAGGACTTCCTGGAATGTAAAAGGATCTCAGTAGGTGTGCAAGGCACCTCAGCTTAACGTTCAGGACACCGCATGCAAGCTGTGTGCCTCCGAATCTGCAAGAACGATAGTTAAGTCCGCCAGAACAGGGCTACCGTAATCTCACTCGAGTTGGCTCTAAAATTTTCTAAGCTCTGACTCCGAATTCGCCTATATCTTCCCTACAGGTGGCATGTTTTCCTGCTTTTTAGTCCAGAGCAGATCCTCAACTGCTGACTTCGAGAAGGACGGTGTGTGAATCAAGACACACCGCTCTTTCACTTCTTTTTATACTTTATCATTGATCAATTCGCATCATCAGAATTTGTTTACGAGAGCCGAATAACAAACATCATTCCTAAGATTACGGTAGTCCTCTTCTGGCGCACTTAACTATCGTTAGCGCTGGAAATCGTTTCATTTTTTCAGGCTCAATTTCATGATTGATCCCGGTAGACCCACGCACTGGTAAACTTTGGCGCGTCAAAAACGTTGGACGATGAGGAGTTAATATCCGCCACCACCCCTCAACATTCATCTAGCCCTTTTCCTAGAATGTTGGTGCGACTGTAAGATGACAGGAAAAACAGTTTTACGGCACGAACCTTAAGTACAGAAAAACTCCGAAAATGAGATTTTGGCGCGAATTTCAAATTCGCATTTACAATGTGTTCCAGATTGACTTTTTCTTCACAAATGAAGGGTTTTCTTGGGCCCCTTCAACCATTTTCGATTTCACTAGAGGGGCTAAGTTACGCATAAAAAACTCATAGAAATGATGGAAAATCCTGATAAAAAGAGGCCTGATACTGCGCTATCAATCATTGTTTTTATTAGAGCTCTACGGAAATATTTCGACTTCTAGCCTCACCAATTGGCTGTTCATTTCATTTTCTTGTCTTGAATGGTGCGTGCCTCTGTCTAAGAATAAGTGCCTAGAACCTGTACACTTGGGTCATTTTGAAACCATTTCTTCATTTTTCGACTTTTAAATTCAAAAAGTATATGCCTTGCATCTATTTGCAGGAAGCCGCGTTGCCAACAAGTATCTTGCAGTCTTAGCAGCGGAGCGGTTGTTTCTTCATTTCTACCTGTGGTTTTGAAGAAAAACAACTTGACTTTAGAGCTTGACGATATTGTAGAAGTGGAAACCCTTGTAAAAAGTTGGGTGAAATTTCTGGAAAGTTGGGCTCCAAGAAAAGGCTGGCGGATCGGTACTGCCTTTAAATATCGTGAAATTGTTTTATTGGATTAAAGCTCTCAACCTGATTTTTCAAATGTAGTGAAATTAAGAATCGATTTGGCTGTGATGATACTTCATATGCAGATAATATAATCATTAAATGTAAGTAGAAATTGTTTGCAAACGAATTTACAGGAGCTCTAAGAATTATCACAGTCAAATCAATGTCAGAAGGGCTTCTCTAGGAGCGCACATTGAACCAAATGAGAACTGTAAGAATAAATTTCTAGCAGAAAAACTCTTTCTCATACAATGTGAAATATGAAAGCGTTCCAGACACGAAGACATAGCATTGGGGTAGCTGGGTTAAACAAATTGCGTTAGAATTCGTTTTCGCTGATTTTTATCTAATCGGTGTAAAGTAAAGCACCAGTAATTTAGTACAGAGCTACAATTGAAAAAAAACAAGGTAGAATTAAATATCTGAAAACCCAGCTTCCTTAAATCCCGATAAGGCTGCTTTCTGGGTTCATTACGTTGGCTGTTTTCTTTGTCTCTATTACTCGCCAGAGGACCTTCTATACGCGTGATTTGATTCGTGATATAATTCATAGAGCTCCCGCCAAATTCGTTTGCAACAATTTCTACTAGCATTTAATGACTATGTTATTCGTATATAGTATCATCACAGCTTCAAACTAATCTGACAATTTCACTACATTTGAAAACTCAAGCTGTGGAGCCCAACCTAACAAATAATTTCACTACATTTAAGAGCAATGCCAAATCCTTGACCTTTTCTGGTGGAGCCCAACTTGGTGAAATCTGAGTCTTCATTTTGTTCATTCCGGAGGAGGCGAGATCTCAGGCACCAAAGTGCCGTTTGCAGCCGCCATTTTGCCGCTACTGGCTAGTTTTCTCCCGTTCTTTCAACACTGGGGAGCCCAGGATCCTTCTCGCCTATCATTTCACTGTGGAAAGTCAACGAGGATGATCATCGTGAACGCTGCCTTTGAAGGCTCAGCTCAACCTCCAGAACCGTTTTTCTGTTTTTCGCCTATCTCTGAAGGCGGTCTCACACTGATTCCAATGATGTCTTCGGGATCACTACAAGACCCCTATCAACGATAAAGTTATGGCCCGTGCTACGGAAGCATGGTGGACGAAATTGCCCGAGCGCCTGTAACTTCCGTCATTTGCAACCGATGTATATTGCGAACCCACGTGAATTTGAAAGAGCATGCACATAAAGTTAGAGGCACTATACATATCGGAACTGAAATTTGTTCTGGTGGGTAACCTCTATTGCAATACACAACTTGAACAAGCTGTACTAGGACCAAGAATAATCGTGCCGCAGGACTCTCCCCGATATGGACAGCAATCGAGAGCGGAAACGTACTGTCTATATTGGAGCGAAATTTTCGAGAGACAGCCGCAGCCGCACTGTGCTAAAATATACTGGGAGCGAGAGGTCCCGGCACGATTTCTTTTTCAGAGGTGGCCCGCGAAAGTACACATGAAATTCAGATACGATATGGTCAGCATTGCAAATGAATTTAGAGAAAATCCATCTCACAAACACACAAAAGTAGTTCCAACAAATATAGAAATCCCTGCTCTATCTGTGCTATATAAAAAGGCAAAAAACTGAAAAACTGTTGTTCAAGGGTTCATACCGAAAACTGGGGGCCGTCAACATAACACAGTACCAGCTTGCAGTACAGTGGTGTCTTCGTGGAATTAAGTCCCTGGGCAAGGTATACTTAGTATCCGGAATTCATCACCTTTTCGGATATCTGAGATTCGGATAATCCGTTATCCGGAAAATTCAAAAAACGCATTATCTGAATCGAGCCAATATCCGGGAAATTTAAAATCGACATTATCTGAATTGAACCATTGTATCCGAAGGTCAAAAAATTCGGATAAAATCGGATACCCGGATAAAATCTGCAAAATTCTTGGATAAAATCGATAATTTCGGATAAAATTCAGGTAAAATTTGGATAAAATCGGATAATTTTCGGGTAAAATCGGATAAATTTTTGAATAAAATCGGATGAAATGGCACTCAGGCCATGGCCATTTTCCAAACTGCCATATATTTTAGTGCATCAACCCGTAGTAAAGTGACATGACCAAGTAGCTAGTTATTCACTGTAAAAAGTTTTTTGTATAGTCGCTTTGCATACTTTTTACTTACTAGTTGTCCCATAAACCTGGGTATGGATAACACTGCGCTTCCCCAACCTAAGCGATAGAGTAATTGAAAATGAGCCATTTGTTTATTGTTATGCACGTATGTGAAGATTGAAGCTTGTAGCGTAATTATGCCGCGAATGTGTAATCGTTTTGCCTTTAACTTTGTTCCGAAAATATCCGAGGTCATCCGAAATTACCCGATTCTGACATCTGGTATCCGAATCATTGGAAAAATGGTGTTTATCTGAATCTGATTCATTATCCAAAAAGAAAATTCAAGAAAGCGCATTATCTGAATCGAACCAATATCCGGAAAGTCTAAAATCAGCATTATCCGAATCGATCCATTATCCGAAAAAATTATCTTCGGATAACAAGCATACCGGGCAGGCCTGCGGTCGCCAAAGGCCAGGGGAAACCCTGCTGAACTACTATGTCGCGAACTCCGCAGTGATCGCATCTCGTCCATTCGCTCGACTAAATTCTGGGGTATAGTCTTTCACCTATTCCCGCTCTCTCCCAGCAGCATTCAGAGTTCCCTCAAAAATTACTGAATTTTTATTTTTAATTTTTGGTAATGTGAAGAAATAGTTTTGAATTGCGGGAAAACTGGAAACCATAAGGAGAAACCCTGTTTCATTGAATGCTTCTAAGTATTTTCTCTGATTTGTGAAATACAGGAACATCGACTCTTAATTTCAGTGAGCTGAATCCATGAAGTCAAAACCTTTCTTAATTTTTCTCGATCTCTTACGATTGAGAGATATTCATTAATAACTGCTGATTACTTCATTATCATGGAAATACTTTTCAGAAAAATCTTCACATCTGCATTGCTTAATATTTCAAAGATTGAAGGCACAGAACACCCAGAAAATTATTTCTTCTGATTTTATGCTTATATTAGAGAAAAATCACACGCTGATCATAGCGGTATCTTTAAAATCGTTGAAGAAACCCCGCGAAAGGAGTTGATGCTCCTCAAAAAAAGCCTATCATTTGAGGAAGGAAAATTGGTGGACGTGTTGTCTTGGGGCGCAGGTGTTCACGATGAAAATCGTTTTTCTGTTTTTTTCCTCAACGTATACAAGGGAGGACTTATTTTGGCTCGAAAACGCTGCCTTTCGTGTCCTTTAAGGCATACCTTTGCCATAAAGGGCACCAAACCTTTCGTAAACCGTGGAGATATCGGAAGTGAAATTTATCGTGAACACTGCCTTTAGGTTTTACCCCGCCTCTTAAAGGCAGTGTTCACGATAAGAATCGTTTTTCTGCTTTCTCCTGCCTATCTTGAAAACGGCCTCATGCTGACTCCAACGATGTCTCTGAAATCGTACAAGACCTTCTGGGAACGGGAGTTATGGTCCCTCAAAATTTGAGCTAAGGAAACATGGTGGACGAGTTTGTTCGGAGACTTGCACCTTCCGTCTTTTGCAGCCGATGCATGCGAGCTGACTCCGAGTATAGAGAGAAGTTGAGAATGAAGGGAAGAACGGGGCTATTGATCGGAAATCATCGCTCATCTCACGATCTCGAACATTCAGTTGTTCACGTCGGTGGGCGTGTGTTGCGCTTTTTTGGGTTTGCTTTGCGCTCGAAATGGTAACTTCGGGCTCTTTTGGAGCTTTTCCCGGCTCGTTTTCATGCGTTCTTTTCAACGTCAGTGTTACAGTGTGCCTCTCCACTACCCATTCCTAGTCGAAAATGAAACACATTTTTATCTCGTGTGAACACCGCCTTTTAAGCTTGCATTTCTTTCTCATTTGCAGCCGTTGCGCGAGCGAGCTAGGAATACTGGGCAAAGACCGGTATTGGACTGAAGAGCGTATGTAGGCTCGGTTGAAATTCATCCATCCATCCAGCCGACATCGAGGTCGAAAATCAGGAAGGTAGTCGGGCCTGTGGTGCGGTGTGAGTGCGAAGGGGTCGGGCCTGTGCTGGTGGCTTATAGCTCGCTTAGTTGGAGGATTGGGATCTCGCTTTCTAGGCACGGCGAGAGTAAAAGCAACTGCTCGATGAAGGATTAGCGCTCGCCAGGTCCGTTCTCAAAGCTATTCAGTTGCAAGTTTCCTGAACGCCTTATGACTCAGGGGATGGATTTGAGCCTCCCGGAGCCGCTCAAATGCTGGAGCGTTGCCCTATTAATAAAGAAAAAAGCAGCCTGCAGTTAAGGTTCGAGTTTTGGAGCAGACAATTTCGAAGCTCCTTTCCCTGGTCACTTTGATAGTTCTCACCTCGACAATACACTGTGCCGAGACCAAAGTCCGATTTATACAGGATTTCGTGCAGCAGTTAAGTAAAGTCATTAAACTTTCTTTCTTATTGAAAAGAGATTGCAGAGTTGAGCTCCACTATTCCTGGTTTCTGCAGATGGCATTTGTTGATAATATGGCCAAATCCAAGCTTCCTGGATCATTAACTTCCTTGTGGACCCGTTTTGCACCTTTTTCAAGTCCAACTATTATCTTCTTTTTTGTGCGGAAAGTACACCGGTGTCGCATATTCAAGAATAGGTCACATAGGTTTTGTAGACTCTAAAGTAGCACCGAGCTGCTTCTTGTCCCCAGTCCTCTGAATAATATATTATTGACGGCCACGGTGGATCTGGGAGATACCGATTCGCAGTGTTTGTCAAATCTGAGGTTTCGTGTGAGGATGAATCCCAGGTCAGTGATCTGCCTCGACACTCTCGATCTCAGTCCCTTCGGCATTGTAAGTCTAACAGTTATTTGAGGAACTTCCTAGATGCAGACACTTCGTTTTCTCCCTTCGATAGCGGCAAATGCCAATCACGAGAACCAGACCGCCATTGCAGGTCTATTGCATTTTTGAATTGCCTCAATGTCTTCCCTGGAAGCCTCGCCCGACGAAAAATCTTTTATATCATCTGCAAATGCACAGAAATCTACTCCAAAACCCACTTTATTAAGTCCCCAAGCTCGTGCGCAAAGGTATACTATTGAACAGAATCGGTGGAAGAGAACTCCACCATGCAGAACTCCCACTACACACTGGGTGATTCTGCGAATACGAAGTGTTCACTCGAACCGAAAAGGTCCTATGCTCCAGAAATTAGGGCGATCCAAGATACTATGCGCGGTGTACACCTACCATTGTTAGCTTTTGTATGATGCTTTATGATGTGGGACTTTGTCACAATGCTTTGGAGAAATCGAAAAAACAACATCGACATTACTACCTTTGTATACATTGGATCCGACTTCACTCATGTTTCGGATATCCATCCGAATTAACCAGAAATTTCTCATGATTCAAAATCCGATTACACCGAAAAACGTCAAAATCCGGAAAAAGTGATCCAAAAATCCGAATCGCCGGAAAAGCGTCAAAATTCGAGGCTGATCCAAAATCCGGTTCACTGCAAAAAAAAAAACGCCAAAATCCGATTGATTCGTAATCTGAATAACCGAAATATGCCATGAGTCGGATTAATGATTCGATTCCGGAATATCCGGAATATGTCATGATTCGGATCGGATGATGAGTCGGATATAAAGTAGATTCGAAAGCATGTCCTGTTACTCAAAAAAAGCGTATTTGAAGTGTCACATTTCATTCTACTGTAGTCATGCAGGTGCGATAATACTCTGCAAACATTAAATTGGCGCGCATTACGAACTTTTGCGCATTTAGATTTCGGCACAAGATTGGCATTGATCCTCTTTGTTTAATTTGTGCCTGTAAAGCGAGTAATGGGCCTGTCATGAGTGGCATTGCTGCGAAAATTCGCGGCGTCGTTTCCCCAGAGCGAGAGAAAGTGGGCGTGACCACGACTTGTCTGCCAAATCGTATTTCTGTCCCTGTGTTTCTTTACTTCTTCGCCGCTTTGTTAGTTCGATCAACAAAACAGTGAAATATGGCGAAATAAGCGTTTCTATCTGCAGGAGGGTTGATGGGCAGATAGTAACAAGCGGGAACACCAACAACATTAGGAAGAAACTACGGTGGTACGGCAGCGACAGCGACAAAACCCATCGGTCGAAACCATTAGGTAGGGACCATACTTACCGCGACCAGCGACCAGTGCACATCATGAATATCGATTTTGGGGTCAATATGGATGGTAAACATTGCGTCGCGTAAACGCTCGTCGCTGGGAAGTATGCTCCCTGCCTTACCACTAATCGCGTGACGTTGCTGCCGTCAGCTGCCAGGCTCGCGGCGGCGAGGCTTCCTCAGGCTCGCGCACTCTGAATACGCGGCGGTCGCGCTCCCATCGCGCGGCACAGTTTGGTGCCTCGTAGCACTTCCCTATAACTCGACGCCGTCTCCGCGACAGCGGAGTTTCTCTGCGTTGCCACTTAAAAAGGCCATAAGGCAAATATTATACTGTTGCGACACGCGGTCGCGTCGCTCTCTTTGCACAGCGACAGCCTGGACAGTGGCAACGACAGGCATCGGCACACCACTTTGCAGTATGTCAGCGCCTGGCGACGACGTGATCAGCTGCGACGGACACACCAGGCTTACGATTGGCCTCTCCTAAAACCATGTGTATTGATTTAAACGGGTAATCCCTATTCTGAAGAGGATTAGACCAGAAGATCACGGGTATTGGGAATTCCTCGCTATCTGCAGCGGGGGCAATATGGCGCGATGCATTCGGCCACGCCCATTTTACTATGCCGCACTCGAAATTTGAGCAACTACCCGGGGTTTGAATCCCTGCTAAAAACAGGAGAGTCGCGTTGTGGCGTGAAAAAAAACGGTGTGTAGCCATAGTGCAGGTACTCACGCTGCCCCCCATCAAGCGATAGCACTTTACGAATTCAATGTGGAGAAATGTGGTTTGCAAATTACTTCTTGAGATAGAGATGATTATGAATCAATTGTTTTTATCATGGTACAGTAGGGAAACGTTTTTTTCTTGAATATTTTCCCCGGGCTATCGATTTTCGATAGACTTTTGCATTTTACCTACATCTATCCGACCGGATATCCGACTCGGATATTCGCATTCCGATTCACCGAAAAACGTCAAAATCCGAGTGATCCAAATTCCGAATCACCGAAAAAGGTGATTTTCGGATTAATCCGAAATCCGACTATCCGTTTAGCCTCCCAATCCGAATGACTCGGATTATCCTATGTTGCTATTTTGAATCTATCCGTTTGAGTCGGATATTGTCGACCTTTAATTTTTGAGTTATCTAAAATCCGAGTATCCGAATTTTTGATTCGGATCTGTCAATGTATACTACCTTGGTCTAAAAGAGACGTTTAGTTGTTTAGGGTTTCAGTCGTAGCTATCACAGTTGACTTACCCTTTTGAAAGCCATGCTGATGGGGAAATAACCGAACAATTTTAGAGATGTGCTCCTATTCTCTTCCTTAGAATCTTTTCGAACAACCTAGCGAACAATGACGTTCTATTAACTGGTCTGTAGTTTGAAGGCTGTGAATGGCGCCTTTTCGGGAAGAGGAGTGACGTAAGATAACTTCCATCGATTCGGAACCTCACTTGTCATAAAGCTCAAGTTGAAACTGAGCTCTAGCGGTCCCGCTATTTCATAAGCGACTTTCTTCACGAACATCAGAGGGATCCCATCCGGCGTTCTCGAAGATGAATTCGGCCATTTCAATGGTTAACTTATAATTTCTTCCTTATAGAACTAACAGGAATCGTGCATCACCTCGTGAAGGTGGTCTTGAAAATGAATGTTTGAATGTATTTGCCAAAAGTTCTGCCTTGTCCCTATCAGCCCTGGGGATATTTCCGTCAGACGTGTTAGCCGCTCCAATGGTTTTTTTATCATGCATTCTGGAGTTCAAAAGCTTGTAAAATGCATTCCTATCTTCCGACTCGATGACTTTCTTCTCTATGCTATCGTTGTACTTTTTAAGCTTGAGTTCGAACATACCATTTATTTCTTTGAACTTTTCACAGCTAGCGGTGGTATTATATTCTTTTGCAGCAAACCATGCATCTGTGCGCAACCCTTTGAAACGCCTATGGGGAAGCCTGCGGTGACCGGTAGGAACCATGTGCATTGGTACAAAAAGTTCAATGCAGCGCTGGATTATGGCAATTAAAATTTCGTATTTTCCATTAACCGTAGCCTCTGACTGATAAGAACTATACCAGTCAACATTCATCAGGTACTCCTTTATCAGGTCAAAACGAGCTGCCTTGAAATTTCTTTTCATCTCTTTCATGGTATTTTGTTTACGAAGCTTGAGCCTGTACTGAACAGGAATGAGCGGAATTCCGATTTCCGAATTCCGATTCCCGCAGGTTTTTGGGCATAGGAATTCCGATTTCCGATTTCCGAAAAATGGGCGCGGAAATCGGAAGAAAATGCGGAAATAACCTGAATCGGCATCCCATGGAAGGCGTTGACCAGTTGATATCGCGCGAATATCGCTCCACGTATAATGTTCTGTTTATACGGTCCTCCTGTTCATATTATGCTACATTTTTAGAATAATGCTGTTCGGCTCACTCCTTCTCATTTTCGGTCTCAGTCGCCGTTGGTCAGACTTTGGGCATTGAGGCGCGCTTATCAAGCTCACTAGGTGTGGACAAGGCCAATTGTGCTCAAACCCACTTCCAGAAGCAGAACTTTGACGATTTTCTCAACATCCCCCAGAAGCGTAATAGGTCATTTGTATGTTCGTAAAGCGTAATATTATCGTTGTTTGATATATGTTTTGTTGTAAAATACATATTGAACCTTAGGGAAACATTATGATTTTGACCTTTACTCTAAGTTAGTTACGACAAGATTTTATGTAAATTGGACGGTATAATCGAATTCTTCGTAAAAAAATGACTCCTAACAGTGTATACCCCCATTCAAAATGGTTCACTTGGTCTCCCGGCGAAGCTCAGACCCCCTTCCCACTCCACCGTTGCGCAGCTCAGACCCCCCCCCCGGTGTGGGTATCCACACCGCGCGCCGTTCCCTGAACCGTAAAAAGGCTCCGAAATACCGACGATCCCTTCGGGGGCGGCATGCACGTACGCGGCGGGTTAGGTTGGGGTTAGGCAGGGTTTGGGGCGTCGGCGCTTTTCATGATTGCTGTGCGAGCGCTGGAGATAATCAATAGTTGGGGTCTCAACGGGGTTTAGGCTGCCCCACCCTCCTAGGTAGGGTTTGCGAGGAAACGATTTTTCAGTGCTAGCCTAACCCCATTTCAGCCCTCGCGCCGCTATCAACAAACGCGCCCACGCTTCAAACCCTGCCTAACCCCAACCTAACCCGCCGCGTACGTGCATGCCGCCCCGGGACAGGGTCTCTACACACCGAGGGAAGAGTTGTCCCGCTTTTCGCAGCTCTAATTCCACTCGGGGCCACTTCGCTTGCATTGAGTAGCATGACGTTCCAAACTGCAAAGAGGGGACAACTCCTCCCTCGGTGTGTAGAAAGCCGCTGTCCCGATCCCTTCCCTCTCTAACAGGACCACTCTTGGTAATGATTACCGAGTGTGTTTGACCCTGAATCAAACATAACGTATCCGTAGGATCCTACCCACACCGCTGCCCCCATTCCTTCTTTATATATTTTTTATATCCTTCTTGATTGAGAAATCATCAAGAAAGTATGCACCATACTGGAGCCGCTCGCATCTGCTACAACCATTGTACAGGATCGTGCCTATTCACCGATTAGTGTTGTACTACCACTCTGCAACGTGATTGTTGAGGGACTGAAGGAGGACAAACCTCTTCATGGGATCAGAAATTTGATTCATGATGGTCTAGTCTCAAAGATGAGAAAGCATTCGGAAAAAGAAGATTTGATCATGGCGACGCTTTTGAACCCAAGGTTCGAGGACACAATTTTCGATTCCAGCAGCAAGTATGTTTTGGTGGACAAGGTCGAGGCTGCAGCGGCACGTGTTTACGTCAGCAGGGAAGAAGAGGACGCCCAGAAATCATCGACGTCCTGGAAGAATGTATTTTCTTCTTTCTTCAAAAGCAGAAGGATCATGAGAAGCACATTCAACAGTGCACGCCCTGGAGTTAAAAGACCAAAGCTTTAGCTGTACGATTTTCTAGGACTTAGTGTTCACTTTCGTCGACGTTGAAATTACTACCAGTTATTCAGGAGGTGGAAGAGTATCTCAGCATAGAGCCGGCAATCGATTCGGATCCACTTTTTCAGATTAGCATCCAGGTCCCATAAGGTGGATTTTTGTGAAATTGCAATAAGTATTAGTAGTAAAAAACATTCTCTGTCCTAACTAACACTCCTATCCTCTTTTCGAACACTCAGTGATTTTTGAAAATCCGATTCTGATGATTTGGTCAGTACTTACTAGCTATGTGTGTGTCTATGTTTGTTTCGTTTCAAGGTATGAGCTCTGATCTAATCAAAGAATCATTTAACCACGGATGGGACTCCATAAAACCACCCGAAACGGATTGGGTGAGGTTCGTCGTCTGGTCCTCAGAGGTAAAACGTTCTATTAAGGGTGATAGGGCTATGCTTTGATGTAAAATGATTTGAAGATTGATATATGACTATTCAGTATTGAGTAGACTACATCTGAACAGGAAACTCGAGAGTTTAAAGTGTCAAGGGAAGATAGTAGGAATGTGAAAGTTGAAACGTTTAGGTTTTTTTTTTGGTTTGGTTTGGTTAAAATGGTTTCATGATATTATTTGTTAATGCGTTCATGTTACAATACCGCTCGTAGGATTTGGTCAGAAAGCGAGCGAGGGGTTTTTGCGTCTTTTTTGTCTTTTTTTGTATAACTCGCTTTAAAGTCAACTTGAGCGAAACTAGGCAGATATTCATGATCCTGGCGTTGAGGGCTATCCAAATGGTTTAGCCATTGTCGGGAGTTATTGATGTTGTTTCAGGTTATAAAGTTTTTTGAAAGAATAGGTATCAAATGAAAGAATCATTTGTTGATTCAAGTAAAAATTACCTTTCAAAGTAAAATGCCTGTTCGAGGAAAATTTTTTTTTCCGATTTCCGAAGGTTCCTATTTTGTTCCGATTTCCGAAATTTTATTTTTGTTCCGATTTCCGTATTCCGAAATTTTATTTTTGTTTCGATTTCTGAAATTTTATTTTTGTTTCGATTTCCGATTTCCGAAATTTAAATTTTGTTTCGATTTCCGAAATTTGAATTTTGTTTCGATTTCCGATTTCCGAAATTCAGATTTTTCTTCCGCTCATCCCTGGTACTGAACCAAGGAGTGGTCTATCGAACCCAGGGGAGGCAAGACACTCGTATTCAACACGAAATCAGTTTCAGAGCAGAGCACCAAATCTAGGATATTACCCCCACAAGCTCACATACTGCCACAGAGAATGAGTGCAGCACAAATTAAAAAACTCCTGGAAACAGAACTATTGGCGGTATAGGTGCCCTCCCATAGCACGTCAGGAAGATTGAAGCCGCCGGTGGGTATGCAGGGGTAGTTAACGCACACCATATCACTAATACTTGCGTTCAACTGTTCAGTCATCACCGTGGTTCAACTAGGAGTTCTATAAACCACAATCAACCGTACAATAATGAGCCCTACTTCCACGTCTGCACATAAAGTTTCATAAGAGTCCGTAACAGATTCACGGAAAACAAGAACTGATGAGTAGAGCCTCTTTCATACTTGCCCGACCGACGTCGGACGACTCTGTACAATATCTATCTACTGTGCAATATCTATCTACTCTATCCTATTCATCTTATCTATATTGACTTATCAAAACTGATAACGAGTCGACCGACGTCGGCCGGCAAACTATGAAAGGGCTTAAGCCCTTTCATAGTTGCCCGACCGACGTCGGACGACTCGTTATCAAATTTGATAAGTTAAGATGGATAAAATGGATAGGGTAGGGTAGATGGATATTACACATTCGATAACGAGTCGTCCGACGTCGGTCGGGCAAGTGTGAAAGAGCCTTTAAGGCTTTCTAACGAACAGAGCAACCCCACCTCCTCTCTTGCGACTACGGTCACACCTGAGATTGTCGTAGTGAGAACTCTAGTCCCCAGCAGAGGCGCCAATTCAATTCCAGCCTTGAGCCACGTTTCTGTGAGCGCGATAATATCAGTGTTTTTATCCTGTAGAAGAATTACTAAAGAATCATTTTTTTGCCATAGAACGTAGATTTGTTGTGAAGCATGAAATACTTCGAGATCCGTCCCGAGGATAGCCTACGCGTTTTCCGCCACCGGAGCAGTAGCAGTAGCATTCGGAACAGCAGAAAATGTAGCAGTATTAACAACTAGTGAACTCGAATCGGCAACAAGCGTGCTCGAATCAACAACAGGCCTACTGGGATCGTAAGGAAGCGTGCCATGATGGGTAACAGGCGTACTGGATTGAGAAGGCTGCGAGCTAGAGCGAGCAACATTAGCAGATGAGCGACGTGCAATAGCAGCTTCTCGCCGGCGTGCCAGTTCTTTTTTGTGAGCGAAGGCCTTATGAAGACCCCGTCGCGGGAGAAGGTTTGCAGTAGAGGAGCTCTACGCAGTGTCAGGCTCTGGTAATAGCTAGAAGGGAGAACAACTTTCAACAAACGGGGTCGATCAACCTGTGGCTTCCTAGCCTATAAACCATACAAGGGATAAATTTTACACTCAAATGGTTCAACACATCTTCTACGACAGAGTAATCATCCTTTGTTCTCTCAATAGACAGCCTCTTAGAAGATTCAGGCACTCCTGATACGACCACGGAGCGCAACCGCTTAGCGTCAACACTATGCCTACCATTAACCACATGAGTGTCAACAACAGGGAGTTTCTGCTGGGCGGGTGATGGAGAAAGCTTAGTCTCAGCGTCTGCTAGCGCACTCTTGAGTGCAGAGTTTTCTGCGCTGATGCTGTGACCTTCTCTTGCAGCTCTTGGTTCTTTCCTAGAACCGCTGAGAACTCGCTCTTCAGGTGAAATAAATGGAAAAACAAAGCCTTCAAATTTTCCGGGCCTTCTTGTCCGCCTGCAGTTGTTCCAACTCCGTCTCGATTCCATTTGGTGACTGTGAACATCCATCCTTGGCCTCCTTGACCGATCGCGTCCTGGTCATCATCTGGAAAGAGACAGCGGCAGCGGCGCGCATCGCATCAGGTGTACAGATACGGCATAGGCCCATATTCACCTGTTATGGTGGCTTCTTCAAGGTTGATGTTGAAATCGCCGAACCCGCAACACGGTTCCTCGCCTGTGAAACCCAAATAAAGAGCAACATTCGGTAGCGTTGACGTGAATCGCAGTTGTAGAGCTGCACACCAGTTGCCCATCAGCGCAATACCAGACCTTAAACTTGGGAAATTAAACCAGTTATTGGGCTGAAGGAGTTCGAATAGCTGGAGCCAAGCAGAACTCGTCAGAATAACCCACCGTGGAAGCAAATTTTCCTGTTGAACAGTTAACTATCCTTGACAGAATATTTCTCAGTAGAAATCATGGAAGTAGAAGGGAACAATGTAAACTTTCTCTTAAAATCTTCAGAGATCCGTTGGCCCATAAGACAATCCCAATTGTCTGCCGGAAGCGTCAATAAAATATTAGGCAGTGAATCTCCTTTTCTCTACTTTAGAAAGACTTGGGTAGAAGAGATGGAATGAGGCCGGGATCATACTTTCCGCGACGAGCGACGTCGCTGAGAGCGCCTCGCGCGGCGTATTTAATTGGCCTCACTGCTCGTAGGAGCCTCCCAATCTGTGCACTTGATCGGCAAGCCGGAGATATGAAAGAAACACATCCACGGACCAATAATATTGATCAATTAAAGTAGGTGAGCTGCTTGACAGTGACTAGATGATACAATTCTGTGAAGCTGTGTGGATGTATATGGCAGTGTGTGAGGATAGGAATCAAAAACCAAAAACATCAAGAGCGGTTGAAGTAACACATTAGAAGACAAGAATTTTAGAGAATTACAAACACACAGTATTGGAAACGAAATGGTGCGATTTTTGCTTGAAGTTTCTGAATTGAGGCTCCTACGAGGTCTCTCCCCAAAAAGTTGCCGTCCGAATCGGAGTCAAGTTCCGGTTCGCAGTTGCGTACAATGGCTGTTTCAGCACCCAGCGAGAAGACAATTGTGTCGGGAACTCGTGGTTCCAGCACAAATACCTGCTGTTTCAGCACGTTTTGCGTGGCACGTTGTCCGTAATTGCGGACAGGATTACCACTCTGAGAAGGCGGTTTTTTCTTGAGAACAGACGCTCAAGTTTAGAAAAAGTCTAAGGTGCACTGATTGTGAAGTGTTTAGCCCTAACCATTTTCATCTGAAAGAACCCACGGCACGGATTTCTGATTGATCCCTTCCAGTTTCACGAAATTTTAGTATTTCCGAATATGTGTACAGTCCACGGCGATGGAATAAAGTGGTAGTGTGATTACGTATTTCACCATGCATACTGTACTTTGCGCCATAATCGACGGTAAAGTTGTAATTTTTTCTTCAATTTTGGAAGAAAACACGGAAACTTTGAGAAACGGTATGTTACTCCCTCTAACACACATTATCGATACACCTAAAGCCCTTATCATAGACACACGTAGGAACAACAAGAGAAAGGGAAGGGTATACAAAATGGTAATAACAGAAAAAAAAATTTTACTGGTGGCTCGTGCGTGTACCCATGGCAAAGGCTTTAGGTATATTCTTATACAATTTTTATATGTTTATTTGCCGTAACCGCAGTTTAACGTCGCAGTGCACGTTATGGTATGTTTACACAAGGTGCTGAGTTGATCGCAAAACGCTTGGCTGCGAGCGCCCCGGAAAGGGAATTCGCTGATTCAATCTCGCCCTGAGCCAAGCGTTTTGCGGTCAACTCAGCACCTTGTGTAAACATACCATAACGTGCACTGCGACGTTAATTGCAGTTACGGCAAAAAAAACATCCAAAAGTGTAAGACTTAAGTACGATGCAGAGATTCCGAGCTACGTTGGCCTTAACTGGCAAACGTAGCTCGGAATCTCTGCATTCCCTGTGCTTGCTACCTCCATCTCGCTCTTTCACGGTGAAGTGAGACAGACTGCAAAGAGCACAGGAGTCGCAGAGACTTTGAGTAACATTTGCCCTCACCTCGCCGGCAAATCGCTCATGAATACGGGCCCTGAGGGCTCATTCGTAGCAGGTCGCTTCGATTAGTCGCGGCACTGCCAACAGTTACAAAACCGATAGCGCCAACAGATCTTGTTCTGAGTCGCGACGGGTTGGAACAGTTTGCGGTTTCAATCGGGACCGCTGGAGCGACTGGGGAATTTTCACAGCTGGTCGCTTCGACCTGCTTAATTCTGTTAGGTCGCTTCGACTAGTTGCGTCGCTTCCACGATGGAAGAGATTAGGCTAGTCGAAGCGACTAGACCGTAATTTTTCGTCGAGACGTAGGGTTTTCGGCGCCAAATTGCGGACCCTACACTCAATCTCGAGGTGTTGTCCGCAAATCTCCGTAATGATTTGAAATTGTCGAGCGACTTGGGATCGCTCGTGGAGACGCGGAATCGCGTCTCCACGAGCGATCCCAAGTCGCTCAACAATTTCAAATCTCTGGACGAAGCGATTTGAAATCTCTTCGTCCAGCGATTTCAGATCGCGGCAGTATCGGTTGTCGCTTCAACTTCGTATCGAAGCGACCAGCAATGAATGGGGCTAGAATTGACGTCGGAATTGAACTTTCCCTCTTGTACTTACAAGGAAAGTCACTTGAGAAAGTAGACATTTCGAACGAAATGCACCTTTGTTAGAACAATTTTCACGAAAATTTCGAAACTGACCTTGTTAGCTGCGCTCCTTTTCTCTGGACGGACCTATAAGCGTTTCTTGGTGATCAACCATAGTTATTTGTCATTATGCCTGCCGTAATCCACCTTAACTTTCCTAAAACTAAAAATGGATGTGTTCAGCGCCTCAATAAACCTTCCTGAAACAATTTCGGGCGACTGGGGGGACGTAAAAATTTCGGGCAGAAACTTCAAAAAATCGGGTGTTTCCGGTCGCGTTTCTCTTTCTGTGAAGAAAGCAGGTCTCGGAACGAGGAGTTTGGACGCGGTTGTTTAACATATTGTAATAGCAACAAAAAGAGCAATGAGAACAATTGTACAGCACCACAACAGTAATTATCGTTCTGCAAGCCAAATCTCGGTCCGCTATTAGAACTACGGCTGTTGCACCATTCGACACGTGAGGGAGAATGGTAATCGCGCCGAGACCAAGGGTTCTCAGCACGATTATCACGTGTCGCATGTTGTAACAGCCGTAGCCCGCAAATGCGGACCGGAATTTGGAAACCGAGAACAACAGTACATGTGAGGAAAGTATCCATACATAACGATGTCGTAGCCGTACTTCAGAAAGTAGACAAATTTTCAGCACATAAAACAAACTTTTAGACGAGTTGCATTCATCGATCAGAACTATTACCCCCTTAGTTCTTCACTTCGAAAATTGGACAACGTACGTCCCCCATAAAATTTCGGATTTTCAAAATCTGAAAAAAGATTCAGAATCTCCATCAAATCCCCAACAAACTGATACCTAACACCCCTTCAATTTACCTTAAAAATTACGCAGAAAATCGCCTTAAACTCGTTTTTTCGTTGTCCAATACCGTTGCCCAGAACCGCGCCTCTTCGACCGAAATTGAAATTGGACAACGTAGGTTTCTTTAAAAAGGCAACCGTGATCTACTAAAAGTACTATTTCCATCCTTAGCTTGTGCTCTACAAACTAAGGTGAGATCGCCCGGAGATTCCGCATCTGGAAGCATTTAACAGCAATATTTCAAATTGCACTGCCGCGAGCCGCCGAAAAATACCGCGCTCAAAAGTCAAACCGAGCTATGTGCGTAGAGGAAACAGCAGAACCACCGCCGGTGATACCCCCTCTCCCACACGCACTGGCATTTCTCCTGGTTGAGCAATACTACTCGGGAATCGAACTTGGAAAGAACAGATGCTGCTCTATAGCGATGCGCAAGCCAAAACTATACTCCCCGAGGCTAATTAGCCGGATAGGAAGCGGAGCCAATATTTTTAAAACTTCAAGTTAAATTTTTTTCCGAAAATTTTGACCGCAAAAAGTGTAAAAAATTTCAGATACCGGGAGGGACGTAAATTTTTGGACATTTTTCAGAAATTTTGATTTCCAAGTGGGGGTACGTTGCTTCTTCGATGTCCTAGACAACGGTCTGCCTGACCCTATCCTGGGGCTCCCTCTAACAAGGGAAGTATAAAAAGCGTAGGTCGGATCTGCCAAAACGACTAGTATGGTCAGTATCTCTTCTGGCTCAATAGTAAAAATGCGCAGTATCCCGCCCCGAGCCGCAGGTTCAAAAAAGTTATGAACATTTTTGAAGCCTCGCGAAAAGGCAAGGGGTTTCAAAAAAATTTCTCGGATTTGGCTCAAAATTTGTTTTAAGGGGTAATCTAGGGTGGTGAACACGAATCTGGAGTCCATTTGTCGAAATTTTGAGGTTTACTGTAGGTTACGATAAGTAACATGTCATTTAGGGGTCAAAACCCACTTAAGTGTTTTGAAAATCGACAAACGGACGTTAAATTCGTATTCTCCACCCCGAATAAACCCCGTTTACAAATTTTGAGTAAAATCTGAGATTTTTACCAACTACCGTATACCTACCGTAATCTACCGTAATCTGCCAAAAATCGATAAACGGACTCCAGATTAGTGTTAAGCACTCCAAATAACCCTTAGCAAATGATTCTGAGACATATATATCGTAGAAAACCGAAAATCTCGACAGTGGCGTTTTTCCCTCGAAATTTTCCCCGGTTGGGAAGCTTCAAACGAAAATAGCCGAAAACTTTGAAAAATCGACTATTAAACCAGAGAATCGTGATCAGTCTCTCAAAAAACCCACCTGTGAGAATTTTAAGTCAAATCTGGAACATTTTTCTAAAACGCTTCCAGAGCCCTCATTCGGTAGAAATAAACGCCCAACCAAAAATCCGTACAAGTCCAAAACGCTGTCAGTCTGGACGAAGTACGGAAAATGTGCCTTCACCCAAACTTTGCCCAGGGGGGTAGTTTCGGGCGCTGAACACACTTATGAGGTCCGTTTCCGGATTTTTCCGAAGACTAACTCGCTTTTAGGAAGGTACAAAAAGCACAAAAAAATGAGCTTTTTAAGCTTGTAACTTCTTGGAACCTGCAGCTCGGGGCGGGATACTGCGCAGTTTTACTATTGAGCCACAAGAGATACTAACGACACTAGTCGTTTTGGCAGATCCGACCTACGCTTTGTATACTTCCCTTGTAGGGGACACGAGGTCAGAAAAATTCCTGTTCACGCATCGTACAGAGCGTTTATCTAGGGCGCTGAACGCAAATATGAAGTTCTTTTCCCAGTTTTCGAGCTACATTGTTGGGTTAAAGGCACTGGACACCCAAGAAATTAAATCTCAGATTTTACGCTCATCTTGGAGAGAGCCGCACTCTGATCACAGTGGTACCTCTTAAATCGTCCAAGACCCCCTTTGAACAGAGTTATGGCTCTTCAAAGAGGTCTAGATTTTGAGGGTGAAAAATTGGTGGACGAGTTGCCTCAGGCCTGTATTTCTCTTAATTCGCAATCGTTTCCCGAGAGCGAGCAAGGATAAGGAGACAGTCCGGTAATGGACTGAAGAACGACGACTTGTTGGAATTCATCCAGCCATGGAGCAGCTATCGAGTTCGAAAATCTGTTAGGGGTCGGGCCTGTGGTGGTGAAACGAAGGGGATCGGGCCTGTGGTGGTTGCTTATATCTCGCTTATTTTGAGAAAATGAGATCTGGCATTCGGCACGTGTTATACAGGAAGGGTCTTGTACACAATTTACATAAAAATCTCAACATTCATATCTGAGGGTGTACTGTGCCTTTGAAGCGCGGTAAGGTCATTTACCGACAGCAACGTATCGCAGCTTTCCCCAAAGAAACTCAATGAGAAATAACGTAGATGCGATCAAATTTTGGTCTGCACAGTTATTCCTGAGCTGAGGACCTACCAGCCAACATGAAATATTGATTTCGTGAAACACCCCGCATTCGTCATTCATTCTTCTCTAGAACGGCTTCCTCTGTGATGTTTTGCGAAAAAGTGGTACTAGCACATCTGCTGAAGGACCTGGTTCTTGTAAAAGTTCACGCACTCCTTCAAGGGAAGGACAGCAAATTATCGACAGCTTCACCCGCATCCTTAATCGAGTCAACTACAAACAGCCTCCTAATCAACGAAGAGGAGAACAGCTACATTGATTATGACGAGTCGGACCCACTCTGGTATCCTTCAAACAGATGATACATAGAGGTGCCAAGAGAGAAGGTAGATATGTACGTGGTTCAATCTCTTGAGTCGCGCTCTTTATGAATCAAGGTGCCACATTTTTAGGTTGAGAAAGGAATGGATTTTTATCGCTCAACTGATAAGGGCAGCCGGCCACTGTGTAGTATGAACAATAAATTTCGTTTCATTAGAAATGGAATAGAATTCACTTCGAAAAGCTGAGACGATTGGAGAAAGAAGGTGCATCTCACTGTTCAATTTACACTAACTCCATCTACCGGATACTCGTATTGCTCTTTTGCTCAGGAAATGATCTCGCTGATCGAATGCTCGACGTTCCGCTGAGGAATACTATAACACGATTGAGACACTCTGCCAAATCGCGCTCAAGATGAGCAAGAAAGCTTCGCTAGTGGATAAATTAACGCTTAGCCACAGCTGGATCCAAGGATTCGAAAGGAGGTGCGGAATCGCCTCTCGGCGCATAACAACCTTCATTTCGAAGATATCATACCTGAAGAGGAGAGGATAATAGTTGACGCGCATAGGTTTGTCCTCGACGTTAAGGGAGGTAGAACTACTGAATCGACCTATTGTTATCAATCTTTTCAAATTTGTATAGATATTTAGAATTGAGGTACTATCAGCCGGGAGCCATTCGTAATGCAGACCAGAGTGGCTTCCTAAAAGAGCTGCACGTTAGACATCCTCCATAGTCCTCACCGCAAGCGCGGCACGTGCGTGGTGGACCTTTCCACCCGCACCGCATACGATATGCAAGCCAGGAGTTTCTGTGCATGTCACAGTTGAAGCCCAACTCTAACCCGCACCGCTCAGGCGGTGCCGCCTGAGATTTCATAGTTCCTCCACGAGCGTACCGCCCGTGCTGAGCGGAAAAAAACTTTCGTAGTCCTCCGCCCAACCCGCGCGTCACGCGCGTGCCGGGCTTGGGTTGAGGACTATGAAAGATGCCTTACACGGTTGCTTGCTCCTCTGGGTTTGAAGAAAGTGAAGCGAGTGGTTCAATCTGTTCTGGCCACAATGAACTTCTTCACGCACATCATAAACAAGCGTCTCATGTGTTCGTTTGGGGCAATTCGTGAGTTGGATCTCCTGAAATCCCGTTAGAGCTGCTTCATTTGGTCGAGTCATGAAGCTCATTCAAAGATCATGCGGACATCGAAAATGCCTTGCCAGGTGGTAAACACGACAAAGAGATGAATATCCGACCAGGAACAACTTCATAAATTCAGTCTCTTGATATATGTTTCGTCTTACCATTTAAGGCTATGTGCAAGAGCACCACATCCCACATTATAGCCCACGAGTTCGACTTCTGTGTTCATTCACATGGTTCAATTTGAATTAAACGACTTAAACGGTTGGCTATCGCCTGACGCGGTCATTCCGCATCTTCACCGAGGTGTGCCGTCCTAGTAGTCAGCCGTGTCCATTTTTCACGGTCTTCAGCCACAATTTGAACACATTCCATCCAGCTGTCACTGTTCCATTTCCTGCGAAACGAAACATCGCGCCTGAACTGTCTTTCGATGCCGAGTGACTTCAAATCCACTTTAACCACATCCGTCCAGAACTTTCGCCTACGCCCAGGTGGCCGTTTCCAGACAGGATTTGGAAGCATTTTTAAAGCGTGTTGTACGAGACGATCCGGTGTTCTTCTTAGTATATGCCCGAGCAGTCGAAGTCGACTTTCCATTACTGCTTGAGATGGCGTTAGGAGATGCTGGCACCTCCCTCGTGTCAAGCGTTAATGTACTGCGTCGATTTCCTTGTAAAGGTCTTCGTTATGGCATACACGCGGCCAGAAATATCCAAGCAAACGCCTAAAAAGCTTCCTCTCCGTGCAATCCAACCTTTCCATCTGCGTCTTCGGTGCTGCCCACGTCTCCGATCCGTACATCATGATAGGGCGAATAGCGGATAGGTAGACGCGCAACTTGACTTCCTTCGCGATGGTGGTAGACCACAAACACTTGGCTAGAGAATTAAATGCAGACGTAGCTTTCGCACATCGTTGTCGAATATCCGCTGCATAACTACCATCGTTCTTCAGGAAACAGCCCAAATAACAGAAATCGTCCACCGGTTCGATACGTTGTCCGTCCACACAAACTCCCGTCGAATGCCTCTGAGAGACCCACATCTGCTTGCATTTGTCGGGACGAAGACGAAGTCCATAGGCTGCGGCATACTTCGAAACGAGGTTCACAATCCTTTGCAGTTTCGCGTTGTTTTCAGCGAATAACACGATGTCGTCGGCGTACTCCAGGTCGAACAGGAGCGTCCTGATGGTGTTAGGATCAGATCCGCAGGAAACTGTTCTGCAACTCTACGCATGATGTCATCAACGGCGAAGTTGAAAAGAAAAGGTCCTGCAACGGCTCCTTGCCACACTCCTGTTTTCACCTCGAAAGCTGACGTAAATCCGACAGGTGTACGAACTGCTGCTGTTGTTCCTTTGTTCATGTGCTCGATTAACCGAACATACTTTTCCGGGACTCCATCTGCTCGCAGAGCATTGAGCAATCGATCACGATGAGGAGAGTCGAACGCGGCTTCAAAGTAGAAAGAAGCAAGCTGTAGTGGCTTCGAATACCGCTGCCACGATTCAATTACTTTTCGCACGACGAACACTTGGTCGATGGTCGATCTTCCAGGTCGAAAACCGGCTTGCTCATCTCTGTTCGTTCTTTCACGATGTTTGATAAGTCGCTCGAGAATGATACGTTCTAAAACCTTGTACATGACACGAAGTAGAGAGATTCCTCTGTTGTTCTTAGGATCCGTGACGGATAGCTTCTTGTGAAGAGGTACGATGATCGCATGTCTCCACGAATCGGGTATCCTTTCGCTCATCCATATGGCACGGATGGTGTTGGTCATTTCACGAATCCCAGACGGAGGAAGAGCTTTCAGCATTTCAGCAGTGATGTTGTCATCTCCACCTGCCTTTCCATTCTTCATTTTCCGAACACAATCCAAAACTTCAGACTCAGTAGGCGGTTCCCCACTGACATCGTAATGTGCTCTCTGAACACGCGGGAGCTCAGGTACTGATGGCGCTGGACGATTCAGTAGTGAACTGAAGTAATCCTTCCATATTGGCAGCGTCGCATCACCAACTGCAACTCCATTGGTAGTGTTCAAGACAGGAGAACATCTCTTCATCTTCCCGCTATACTGTCGCAGCACCGTGTAGGCTTTCCTGCGATGCTTCTCCTCCCATGCCTTCTCGAAGTCCTTAGCTCTCCCCGTCCACTCTCGCTCGCGGTCACTTTGAAGCTGCCGACGCAACTTCCTCCTCAGACGCTTCTCCTCCACAAAGTTTCCTGCAGTTCGGAGAGCACAAACTCTGTTGTAGGTAGATGTTGTTTCTTCTGAGACGTAGGCGAACTTCTTCTTAGGCTGTACAACCGGGAGTGCCTCTTTCGAAGCGTCCTGATGCACTTGACAAAAAGAATCCGCGTCGCAAAGTTTCTTCTTAGTCCGTACTCCGATGTGAATAGAAACGCGTTGTCGAAAATTCCTTCTGCACTCTTCATCTCTGAGACTTGTCATGTCAATCCTCTGGAGAGGCTGAGCCTCGCTTCCTCTTATGAATCCTAGCAGTAAAGTTCAACAGAACAGGACGGTGATCCGAATCGAATGCGATATCCCACACAGCTCTAGATCTTCAAATGTCCGATACTGGAACATTCCTCGTCAGGACATAGTCAAGCTGTAGTTTCAAAGTTGTCATCTTCCGCTTCCGCTGCTCTTCTGGAGATAGCTGGGTTGGTCACTGCCACGTAAGCTGATGGCGGCGATGATTCCTCTTGAATGTCGATGCAATAATCAGACCACTGCGTTCACAAAGTCGACAAGGCGGTAGCCATTGTCCGATGTTTGCTCCACTGGGTAGAACCATTTACCGAGTACTTCGGATTCCTGATAAAGTCCCATCTTCGCATTTGCGTCAATCCCCACGATAACAGCATGTTGACAAGGTATCCTGGCCAGCAACGTATTTAGTTCCTCATAAAACGCATCCTTCGAATTGTCTTCGGCGGTTTCAGTAGGCGCATGAGCACTCACTATCCACAGATTGAATCCTCTGTGATCCCGCAGTCGTACGAATGCATTCCGACACGACGTTGAGCCGAACTCCTTGACCATACCATTGAAATCCTTCCTTACAGCTATTGCACAGCCTCCCACTCTCCTATCGTCAGCGTTACCGCAGTAGATGGTGTACTCTCCGACGCTGATGACGTGTCTATCCTTGAGGCGGGTTTCCTGCAAAGCAGCAAACGGTGCATGGAAATAGCTCAGAAGTCTGGATAGCGCAGTTTTTGGATATCACTCGACAGCGATCAACAGTTCAGAGTGGCGAAACTGTGGCTTGTGACCAAAGACTCCATGAACTCCCTAGGTACGGATCCTAAGGTGTTATGGACCAGAGGCCTTGTTGTGCCGGACGGCGACACCTTTATGCAATGTGCGGGATACTTTCGCGATATATAGTTGTGCACGCTATATCGCTCGAACGTTCCCTGTGTACACTCAAACGTCTGCTGGGTTCAGTAGAAGCAGGGGCACCAACGAGCAGGTACCAACAGACTTGTATACACACCCCCAATTAGTCAACTGATATCCCCAAAACTCATTAAAAAACTGTTTTCCCCCTCGGGGGTTGGTGGGACTCAGTGATTTTGGTACAATGCCCGCGCTAAGTTTTGTAAACACGGGGAGCATCTGGCAAACTTGGAAAAAAACGTCCGATGCATGCAATTTTTTGAATGAAGACTTTTTTTGAATTCTGAAAACGCTATCACATTCACAGATCAAATTGCTTCCTAATTATGCACAATGTGAGCCGAGGTTACCAAAATCCCTTTGTTTTTGAAGGATATTGTTTTTGAGATCATAAAATTGTCGCGTGCGGCGAAGTGCGGCGAAATTTGAGCAGTATTTGTAGAAGTAATGGAAGAGCAATCTGTATGCTTTACTCATAAAATAGGTCCAGGTGAGAGAATCTCAAGGTTTGTTTAGATTGAATTCTCGAAATCCTTCCTTGAAGAGTCCGGGGTTTTCGGAACAAATGTCCGACTTTTAAGGAAGTTCTCAAGCGTACTTAAAGGCAGTGTTCACGATAATTTTCGCCCCTGAGCTTTTCACATTATACAGTGTGTTGGCCTCTAAGTGTTACCAAAATTACGAAGAAACGGCGAAAACGCATTAAAACGTCGTATTTCAGAGACGTTTCTCTATAACATGGACTAGTTGTCCGGCTGGATGAACATGTTCATGGTGGTTGTCATCGGTGGAAAATTGGGTCAATCGAAAATAGAAGAATGTTTTGTGCAAAGCAGGATTGGTTAGGACCCCAAGTAAAGAGCGGAGTAATAGAGAGTAGAGAATTGCAAGGGAAGGGTTCACAAAAGACTTTATCGTCACAACAAACACTTTTTGTGATACTTAAGAGGCGAGGTGATACTTAAAGGCAGTGTTCGCGCAGTTTTGGGGTTGCCGAGTTTTTGCCATGGAAAGCTCAGTTGGATGCTTACTGTTGCTGCCACCACCAAGAAATAGCGGAAAACGTCCTACCTTTCCCTGTAATATGCAACAAATTTTGATGGTTTTCTTGGGGTGGACGAGTGTACCCCCATCTTTCTGCTGTTCGTGTACGAGTGCACCCCCCACATCGCAAGGAACTGATTGCTCAATCAATGCCATCAGCTGGGTGGCGCTGCTGGAGGACAGCCATCGCACGCAATTTCACTTTTCTTTAGAATCCTTAACTGCTTTATCGATCATCATCTAATTCAAGTTTTACGAGGCACTTTATGAGGTGATATATAATTCATTATGTGTTTTTGTTTTGCTGTTTTCCTAGATTTGAAACAAATTCGAATTCTTCATTTTAGACCATGAATTTGAAGAATTTCAGGCCACTGATCTTTGATTCATGCGATTTCGGAATAAAAGTAATGTGAGCGGTAGTGACAGTATTATTTTTTTGCTCGTTATCGTACAAACGATTAATTTGTGGAATTCCATTAGTTTAATAAAAAAATTCTACAATGCAATTACATTCATTGGATGAAAAGAAATTCTGCAGCCTTTTGCGGTAGCCAAGTTGTCTTTTTTTCGATTACTTGCTTCGTTAATGCCCAATTGTGCATTTTAAGAGGCTCTTACTTTGAGAGTTTTGAGCGAGAAATAGCCGCGAAGTAGCCGAGAAAAGCCTGCTTGCAGCGTAATAGCCGCGAAATAGCCGCCAAATAATGCTCGCCGCGAAATAGCTGCGAAATAGCCGCTGAATAATGCTCGCCGCAAAATAGCCGCCAAATAATGCTTGCCGCGAAATAGCCGAGAAATAATGCTCACCAGGTAAAAATGCGGCGCATTCCAGAGGCATGGTTCGGGTGTCAGCGCCTCCGCCGGTCCAACTACCCAGGTTTGAGGTACTTGGACTTCGTTCAGCGTCTAAAGGCCCCGCCCAACCGCTGGCGGGCCCAGATGGTGGCTCGGCGAGCCGGCGACGGTTGCGTATTGGGTAATTTTGTTTACATCTGAATATTTCTTGGTTATACCTCGGCTATTTCTCGGCTACCTCTTGTCCGTTCCATGAGAAGCCGGGAAATAGCCCACCAGGAGCCGCTGCGGAGCCTGGTGGGCTATTTCGCGGCCAAGATTCTCGGAGAGTTTCCCGCTTGTCGTTGTGTCCGTATTTCCGAAGAAATGAGTTATGCGTTTGTTTTAGAAATGTCTGCGTCAAACAGCTCTGACGGTGAGGCTTGCACTGTTACGATGGAAAATCCTGACCCCGTGTTTGTGAGGAAGGTACTTACTATGCACAACGAACAGGAGGGCAACAGAAGAGTTTTTGAAGATCCCAAGTGAATAATATATATTAAGAAGTGCACTCAGTGTCATTTTTGTAGGTCCCTGCGAAGCAGTTTCGTAATGTGATATAATTTGATCGGTAGTTATTACTCCTCACTATCGCTTCCGCGACTGTCACATGTATGCTTCGTGGACTCCGTCGAAAATGAAACGGAGAATATTGGGTGATAATAATAGAATTTCGATCTGTTTAGTAAATGCCTGTTACTCGGCCGCGTGCTAGCCCCAGAAAGAACATCGAACACAGAATGGTGTTCTTGCGGGGCATGTTTAATTTTGCCAAAAACCCCGTGAGAACATCTGTTGCCGAGAAGTTCTAGTTTTGACGTTGTCAGCGGGGGTCGCCGTGCCAACGATGTGGTGAAGAAGCTTAGAATGAGGCTGAATGAATGTGGTGGATGCGTCGTGCGGCATCCCGAGTTCTCCAAAGTGGCTTTGGATCCTGTGGTAAATCAGTCACGGTTCTATGCGATGATGCCAACGTACTACCTGATTGAGTTTAGATATTGTCGGTTTTGGTTGACTGCTGTAGGTGGCAGGCAGGTAAAAAGAGTGGCAGCCAGGAAGACAAGAATAAGCAAGTCACACAATTTGCTTAGTATTGTGACTGCAAAGAGTAAAATTTGAATTTAGAGTGTTCCGGTATTATGCCTATCGCGCATTTGTGATGTGGGCGGACGGGCGACTGACTGGGTATGGGAGGCCGCTACGAGCTTCCTTCATGTTGCCGCGCTGCCATCATGGCACCCTTTCCTTCTGTAGGAGGCATTTATACTGGTTTCAAGGTGAACTTTCGAAATCAATCGCGGCGCTAACATGAAGCTGTATAATAACGTTTTGAGGAAGCACCGCTGACGCGAACGCAGAAGACGACGAAGAAGAGTGGCGCCAGCGAGTAGTGTAAAATGTAGAATAAATTAGTTTATCACACACAAGTTTTTGGATTGAATTTAGAACACTCTTAGTAACAGCTAGAACAATCGCGGTATTTCGCTCTCTCTTTCGTTTCTTCGGATCTAGAGAGAAATGTATACGTCCGGTTTGAAAACATGGAAAATACGTGTTTGTTACATGCCTTGTGCATCAGAGTTCCAGTTCATAATCGTCTTCTGCACTCATTGTGTCGAGCACGTCTTGCGGCAGAGGAGCATCGTCATCGCTATTGTCAAATGAACGTAGGCGCTCACTTAGCACCTCTTCCATGATAAGTCTCCTCCACAAGTGCTCCGGGGAAGATTTCAGAAGCAGCCTGGATTTCCTGCTGAAGTACTTTCGCTGAATCAGCGTCGACTTCAGCACGCGCCTTTCTCCGCTTAGCTCCGCCAACCGCAGCGTATTGAGATGCATCGTTGCCATCATCGCATAAAGCGGATACGTGGCGATTGGGCTGAAAAGATATTATCAAGTAGAAAGCATGTGTTGTTCTTGAAAAAAGGTAGCTATCATCTCACTAAAATATTTCCTTCCTGCAATAGATTCTGTCCAGTGCGTTCTTGGTCTCGCAGCGAGACGTGCCCCCGTACGGGCTCACTTTCGCCAGGTCTTCTTGGAACGTCTTCTTCAGAATGACGTCCCGAAACTTACTGTAGGCTTTTTCGTGAAGCGCGAGTGAGTCCTCATTTGGTTCGAGAGCCGGCGCATGAGAACATCTCTTGTAGGGGCCTGTGAGGCTTTCATCCTGCAATTCAGTATTAGCGTTACGACACTGTGTGGCCCCCATGCCTTGTATCCGCAGAATGCAAGCGATGGTGGGTTATCTTATACAATGGAATCGCTCCTATTCAACAAGGACATCACCAATCGCTTTGCATTCGGCTATTGCTGAAGAGGAAAACAATACTTCGGTTTCGAACCTTCTTCCACTTGTGAATGTCTCGGACGTGCATCAAGCACGTGTTGAAGATGGGCGCCACAGGTACTCCAGTCGATGTCCCCACTTCTATAGAGTGCCACAAGTGGGTTTTTACCTTCTCTAGCCACATGTTAATCGGGTAGCACCTCTTCAGTTTTGCTGCCTATAATGGAGTGGTGTTTTAGAGAATGATGATTCATTTGTACTAACTCCTTCATTTCCGATCACCTTCCGTAGGTGGTTTCCCAACCACTTCACAATGTGCCAGCCGTCGTAATAGTGGTCAATCTGTCCAAGTTCCTCCTCCAGATCTCTGAGCAAAGGCCCATATGAACGACTTCTGTCGGTGGTCAAGGAACCACCATTGTGAAGCCGTTATGGACCACCCATCGTAGTGCTCGGCGCACCCCCTCAAGTTCCATTCGGGAGCTTACACCATCTGGAAGATGTGCCATAGATCTTTATTAGCGTTCAAAAGAAGTTACCCGCACCCGTTTCTGAACAATGCAGCACTTCAGTGTGTAGCACTAGCTTTGTTCGCGCTTCGGCGATCACCACCTGCTTCCGATTTGTGCGCAGTAGCCTCTGCTATCGTAAGCTCCATCGGCTGCGAGGTGCAGCTTTTCTCCTTTGCTGAATTATAGAGAAAGACTTGACTAATTGGTGTATGATGTATTTCACCTCTCGACCGCTCTCCCTCCACCAGTTTGTCGCTGATTGAGATAAAAGGAGCACTTTCAAGAGCTCAGATCTTGTGAATTAATTAATGGGAGCTTTAGTTACCTGGTAGTGGCGTTGAACCGTTTCAATCACATAGCGTTGCTGACTCTCGAAAACATTTTTTATAGCAGGCTTTGTCCAGTTAAAAACTTTCCAAAAAAATGTTTTCGAGAACATGGCCATATCCAGCTGCTTGGCCCACCGTTCCAGTTCCTGAATACATGAACTAAGACATTGTTTTAGCCTTGATGTATCCTATTTCACTCACGACGAATCGCAGCCCCGTCGTTATAGCCGCTACCGCGGCACCTACGTTCCCTTTGAATGTGCGCTCTCTCGGATGCTGGACGGTGCGCGCCTGGCTTTCCCATCGCCTTCTTTGCTTACACTTCCTGCAGTCATATCTGACGACGGCGGGCGTCCCAACACTCGAGAGTTGCGACTTGCTCATCTGCTCTCCACATTCTGGACAGAAACGGAACAGCTTCATCAGCTTCGGCCCCTTCACTAAAAATACTTCCTAAGAACAGGTGTTCCTGATGGCTTCAGTGAACAACCGAGCGAGGACGATGTGTGGGATTCAACCACGTACTCTGAGCACACCTAAAAATATCACTTCACTTACCTGCACAAAATCACTACCGGTTATGAACAAGAACGAGCGCGTACCGTTTTGCTTTCTTGTTCGTCGTCATAATCGTCCTCATACATACTTACTTCGCCTCCATTCCCGACCACATCTCCCACCTCGTTATCGCCAAGTTGCTCCATATCACTCACAGATCTCGCCACAGCTCCCTCTAGATCGTGGACATTCCCGCGTTCCACTGATTGTGCCGCTACCCTTCAGGTCTGTCGCCATTGCGCTGCTCAGTTCGCTCACGCACTCCTTCCCACGCGTCCTCCGGCGGCTCGAGCCAGTAACACGTGTTGTAGTAACGAGAGAGCATCGTTTAAAAACACCACACGTCCTTAAGTGTCATAACAACACCCTAAATAGTTCAGAATTTCCAATTTTAATTTGTGCTGCCAATCATGAGCTGAAAACCCAGGACCATGACCACGTCAACCACTAAATCGATGTGCTAACTCAGGCAATTGCCGCATTCAAAGCGTGTCCAATATGCATTCAACTCGAAGACAAGGCGGTTTCAAGCACAGTTAGGGAACGTGCTGCTAGGTGAGCACGTGCTCCCATTGTACTCCAAACAACTGCACGTGCCCCAACAAATAAAAGTTCATTAGAAGCATGATCACATTCAGTCGACGATAATACGATTTTCTAAAAAAAAGGAAGGCGAAAAAGGACCGATAAAAACCAGGAGCACGCGCTGCTCTTTCGAGCACGCGCTGCTCTTTGCAGCACGTGACCCTGCGATAGAGCCTTCTGATGGGCGTGGTCATTTTATCTAAATGCCTATTCAACATGCATTGAATGCGGCGATTTTCTGAGAATATTGCTTCGAAAAAACCCCTACATCCAGTCCACCTAGAGAACCGTTGAGAAACGGCACGATATGATCAGGAATGTCTATTGTGGTCACGTAACATTTGTCCGTGGCATCGAAGTGAATCCGCTTGCCGACCGCTGCCATCTCACCATATAAGTATTTTGCCTGATAAAATTGTATATGGAGAAACGTATACTGCCTTCGTCTATGATGTGCAACACTTACGGCGTCTGCGAAATGTCTGTGACAAACATATGTCTTCTGAGGAGCATAGCAGTGTTTCACGTAAGCTTGCTGAACACTCAACCCATGAAGGCTTCCCGATCCACCTAGACATGCCATCAGAACAGCATTTGCCGCCTTCGATCTCGATAGCACTCTGTATTCCGCCACATAGACGGAGCAAATACTGCACTTTCTTCTTGATATTCCCATGCTAAAAATCTGCGTGTAATCTTTGCAGAAACGTAAGCTAACAAATTTCATATAATGGCATGGTGATTGCAATCCAATGAGATAGTTTTTTCTATTTTTTGAACATGTGGACAATTTGGAAGTCTATTAAATCCCCTATAACGCATAAAAAGCGATCGGCTGTGAAATAAATACTTCGTTTCAAAGTTTGCAAATCATGTGCGTATTTCTGGATGAGTGATAATAAGGTAACAATCATTTGCTACCACTTACCCTAGCGACAAAACTTGCGCGCTATCGGGATAGAAACCATTTCAACACGAATGCTTCCTTCCTCTAACGCAGCCCCCACAACCACTGCGCCAAGACTGCGCTTTCTACCGACCCTCAAGAAACCTCCACGCAACAACAATTTTGACCAAAATGAAGGCGTTGCCCCATGAGTTCATACATTTTCAATTTATTTCGCGAGAGTTGGATTTCAAGGAATCGAGTAATTGCAGAAAAATTCACAAACACAAGATGTTTTTTTTTCAGAAAACGCCCTCGAAAGTAACATATGTCAACCCAGGCTCACAATATCTCCGTAAATGAGTAGAATCCCGAAAGACTGAAGTGTAAAAATAGCAAAGCGACGTTTAGCGTGTCCATTGTGTCCCACAACTATTCTGCCACGATGACGAGAACGAATTTCTCCAAACGGCACTCGAGATTGATCACCAGCAGTCATGGCATTGCAGCTCTCTGATCAAATTGTTGAGCGTCGCAACACATGAGCTAGTTTTCTATGTCCATCGTCTTACACCTCACTGTTATTAATCATATGTGATCAAAATAGTTTGGCTGAACTTTATTTTGCATGCAATAACATTTCAACGGAAAAAAACTGAATCCGATCTTCGACCGATGCATGGTTAGGTTTCGATTGTTGGTTGCATCCTTCATCCATTTGCAGGAGCTTCTCTGAAAGAATATCGCATCAAAAACATTGAATGCGGAGAATTCTACTCAGCCATAGATTATGGAAAGTTTAACTTATACTTGATTTGATGTTTAAAAGTCAAAAACAGCTCAACCCATACGTGAAACTTCTGAGAATTCAGCTTCCTGACAGAAGCAACGATTGGGTAGTGCCATTTGTAAGTCAAAAAAACTTCCAAGAATATCTCGAAAGATCGTAATAAATGATTTGGCGTAAAATTACCTCAAGTATTAAAAAAGCTAGGAAATAACGTGAAATAACCGAAAATACGATTTGGTGGTCGATCATTTTACAAGCTTCTCCGTTAAAAGTATCAAAGCGAGATTAAGCACGATATGAATTGAAGCGTAAAAAACTTGACCTGACCTACGTTTTTCCGTTTTTTTTTCTAATTTTTCAACTCAGCGAACTGCGAGGGGGCCGAAGGTGGCAAAGATCTTACCTACACTGAAATCACAAAGAATTTCATAGCGTAATCAGTACCTTAGATATCCGTCCTACACGTAGGACGTTTGCTGTCGTTGTAACCAGCTGCGAAGACAACGAGAGAGCAGATTCATCATTGCACCAACCGTGGGTTTGTGGATTTGGGTTGGGTTTCGCTCCAGCATTAGCGCGCATCTGCACGAGCTAAACCCAACCCAAATCGACAAACCCAGGCCTAACGCAATGATGAATCCGGCCTGAGTATGGGATACGTGGCAAAAAGGCAGCTTTTTCGGAGTCGATTCTGTAGTCATTTCATTTCGACCGATAATACATGTGGAGTCCATTGCGACAAGTCTTCTTCTAACACAGTCGGAAACAGACTGAAACACAAACACATCAAGGTAAGTGCCCTTCATTCCTGCTATCAGGGTCAAGCGGGACGTTGCGTAAGTTTTTGAAAGCGGGGCGACCATCCACCATCATTTTTTAAATCCAAAATTGTTGCGACCTTCCCCCCTGAGGCGCGAATCCTCGGCAGTATATATTGAATTACTAAAACTGTTAGACGCCGAAACAGTGTAAGATTCACGCTGTGATGGTAACAGAGGGGGCCGCAGCTTCCAGCGCCGGGAAAAGGGAGGGGTCTCCAGCTTTTGCTGGCCACCAGCAAAAATAGTCCCTATTAGTCTTCCACGATTCCTGGATGTTTTTTTTTTGCCGTAACTGCAGTTCAACGTCGCAGTGCACGTTATGGTATGTTTACACAATGTGCTGAGATGATGGCAAGACGCTTGGCTCCGGGCGAGGTTGAACAAGCAGAAAAGGGGCCGCACTTATGTATCACCGACCGATCACAACGTTGTGCCTTACCCCGCGCCGAAAATTTGGTCAGTAGTCTGGCCTGCTGCCTAAAACCTGAGAAATGCTAGGATCTTTCCCTTTGGCGAACAAAAATATCAGGAATTTTTGGGTAAACGTGACTGTCCTTACCGGAACAAAAATGCGGTGCGTAGCTTCAACGCGATCGTGATAGGACAAAGAGTGATCAATCGCTTCTGGAGTACGTGATACCAGCACTGTTAACTTCAAGCGACGTGTTCTAACAGCGATTTTCCACGGCTGCGGACCGGAAAATCGTCCCGATGAGGACAGTGAATATGGTCGCTATATTTTTTTACTTGTGAATAAGGGCTATCTTGAAACTGCGGAATCTCCGGAGTTGGGCTCGAAGTTCCTGTCGCTGTCCTCGGTACGGCTATGGCCGGTTTATAAGAGACACATAAAAAAGAGACACGTAAAAATTTATGTTATCCATCAATAACCACGAATATTAGTTCAGTCAAAAATGAGGATGTCGCTTCTACTTTCCTTGCCGTAGGACTTGTTGCTGGCTATAGTGAAGAAGGGTGGCGACCTGCAAAGATGATGCGATCTTTAAAAAAATTAAGATAACCTCAGGTACTGTCTCCGTTGAAAGCTAATCTCACACCGGGGGCGGCATGCATGAACGCTGCGAAGAAGGTCAGGGAGCCGCTTCGCGTCCTATGCGCGAAGCGTCAATCCACGGGACGGCCCAAAGTGCAAGGCGTTTATTAGTGCATCGCGGACGTGAATGCACTTTTCACTAAAAACGCTCCACGCACATTTTCTGTCATCCCAGTCGCGTTCGCCTCCGAATATTGAGACGCACGGCATGACAAACATGTCATCCGGGTGTAGAGTTTGCTGTAGAAAAAGCATTTACGTCCGCGACACACCAATATACGCCATGCATTTCGGAGCCGTCCGGCGGCTCGACGCTTCGCGCATAGAACGCGGAGCGGCCTACTGACCTTCTTCGCAGCAATTGTGCATGCCGCCCCGGATTTAGCAGCTCCACCAAGAGTAAAATGTATGATAGACCACGACTATGACGTACCAAAGGCGTGCTTTCTACGAAAACACCCACCACGTGATGTATTTAGTATATCTGACTTGCCTTTCGCTGAGCCACGGCGTAAATTTAAAGGAATTGTGAAAAGCAGTATCATACCACTGCGTCATCTACTGTGCTTCTCTGGGCCAAATTCCGGTCGGCGATTGCGTCTCGACACGCTTTGCGACCGCGCTCATTCGAGTCGGAAGAGTTTCCACCGCCGCAGCAGCCGATCTGTTGACTCTAGGTGGGTTTCGGAAACTAGAAACTAGACAAAATTGAAGGAAAGTGTATAAAACAGCCATATCGGGTCGGCTTTGGCGCTGGAAACTCGACTGACTCCAGCGCGTGCGGCCGTAAAGCGTGTCGAGACGCGATTGCGGACCGGAATTTGGCCCACATAAGCACAGTATATCGATCACGAATTGTTAAGGGGTTTATGCAGGGTCGCCGTCACAGGAAGTATGATCCCACCTGTAAGCTGTAAAACCGCGGAATTCTCATGGTTTCTACGCGTGCTGTTGCGGAGGTTAGAGGGGGGGAGAGGGCGGAGGGCCGACGGAGGCTGCAGCATCGCGCGCGCCGCCCGCGCCATGATTAATGAGAATTAGGATTTTTATGGAGGATACACGGTATCGAGTACGCAGCGAAGCATACCGATTTCTTTTCACTGATATCTTTAATCGGCAGTAATAAGTGGAGGGGCTCCGAACCTCCAAGCGAGCTCAGGTTCAAACGCAAGACACCGCGCCAAAGCAAGTGACCAATCCTCAGAAAGGAAGTATGCCCTTCTTTTTCGACGACAACCGGAACACGATTGCTCACGTGAAAATCTGTGGTCCACTATGCTGGCCTTTCCACGAAAAGCCCTGTACGCCAGGGTCAAGGGGTTGTTGTCCCAAAAACAGCTAACGATGTGGGGTCACAGACATTTTTGCTCGAATTGAAAATATGTAAAGGGGTTCGGAAAAAAAAACTGACGAAAAAAAAAACAAAAAACTGTAGAGGGGTTATAGCTTCGCTGAGATCAGGAACAACGACCCGTTTGACCCTACTGACCAATTTTAATAAGGGTACAGGCACCAGGGGCACAGCCGTCGCACCATTGGCCGCCGAGCTGCGCCTCCGATCAGCGCTTCGATTTCAAAAGATGCGCGGACCGGCATCCTCCGGTGAAATCTGACGGTCCGTAGCCCCTGAGCGGTCCAAATTTTATCCGTAAGCGGCTTAAAAGCTGTCCACGTCCGTTTTTGACGTTTTCGAGTTAGCACGGGGACCTCGGGAACATTCCACAAAGATCATGCCTCTTGGGATCCCCACGGAATGGGGGAGTGACCCCACCACCACTATTCGCAGTGGGGTGCACCTCACTGCGAACCGTGGGGATGGACCCACCGCTGGATGCCACCCTCACCCCACCCCCGAGCCGTGGGGGATCCCCTCGGCGACAAAAATTATCCTCCGATATACGGTGGATCTTCTGGCAAATGACTAAAGCTACCTTCTAGGTGCGGCTCCTAAGAGCCGACTAAGGCACACGGTGAGATGAGCAGCCTTTTATACTAGCGAAATTGTTAATATTTTTGTCTAAACATGTTGATAATCCCGATGCAACTGGCTGCAACGGCCGATATGCGTAGACGCGTCGCGGTCGAGAGTCTGCGTCGCAGTCGAGAACGGACGCGGATGGCCGAATGACTAGCTCAAGGTCAGCGGATCGTCGTTTCTGCCTCGAAAGTGTGGCGGGCCGTCCCCCCGAGTGCCTAAGTGGTTATCACGAGCTCAGTATAGACGTACCAGGGCTATGCGTTATGAAGGACGCATTAACGGGGTAACGAAGTTTTTTTTTCGAAAATTAACAATCAACGCTTAAAGGCAGTGTTCGCGATAAAAAATGTGGTTCAGTTTTCACTAGGAATGGGTAGTGGAGGGGCACACTGTAACGTTGACGTTGAAAGAACGCATGAGAAGGAGCCAGGAAAAGCTCCAAAAGAGACCTAAGTTGCCACCTCGAGCGCAAGGCAAGCCCCAGAAGCGCAACACACGCCCACCCACGTAAATAAATCCGACAACTGCTCCACCATGTTTTCTTGGCTCAGTTTTTGAGAGACCATAACTCTGTTTCCAAAAAGTGTTGTACGATTTCAGGGACATCATTGGAATCAGCATGGGGCCGTTTTCAAGTTTTATGTATAAAATGATATCAACGCAAAAGAATGAATTTCGCCTCACCTCAACAGCCACAGCTGGGGCTTTCCGCAATCTTCTGACGAATCCTTTCGCCCACGCTTCTGATAGGACAATAACCTGAAATTTGCAGATGTCACCAGGAATACAATGAAATATTACTGACATTTTCATACCGAAGAGAGGGGGCCGCGAAAATTTTAAGGCTGCAGAAAGGGGGCCGCACTTATCACTGGCCGATCACAGCGTGGTGCCTTACCCTGAGCCGAAAATTCGCTCAGTAGTCGGGCTCAAGCGCCTAAAACCTGAGAAATGCTAAGGCCTTTCCCTTTGGTGACCAAAATATCAAGAATTTTTGGCATATCTTCACCAAATTTCCATTTTGGTGCTATCGAGGGGCTTACTGGCGCAATGCACTCGGCCACGCCCATTATGCAGTGCCGCATTGAATTTGGGCACCTACCAGGGGTTCCCTCCGCGCCAAAATCAGGTGAGTCGCTGCGGCACGAAAAATTGGGCGTTGCTAAGTGCAGTACCACAGTGGCTCCTCCCTCCCCAATGTGATAGCACCTTCATTTTTCTCAGAACTTCGTTCCGGCCTTCCCGGTGCAGAAAACTGCATTTTGGGCGACCCGGACACTTAGGAATCGGGGCCAGATCCCGTTCAGGGCGACCCGCCAACCCATTGATTGTTACAGGCCACTCGAATGTCGAGAATTGCCTTCCCGGTGCAGCGAGTTTGCGCGCGAATGTACTATAACGGACGATTAATGTACAATGTATAATTTTTCGCGCGCCTCGATTCACCATTTCGAGCGACCGGGACGAGTAGCGCTTGGTCGCCCGGTATTGGGTTATCGGAAAGCGCGGTCCCAGTTTCTGAGTTGCTCTGAGAATTTTTCGATCCCCCCTAACCTTCATTTGCGGGCCAGCATTCTTGATAGGAATTTGAACGTCCCAGGAACATACAACCGTTCCAAAACTGTAGAAAAAGCTCACTTGTTCATGGCATTGATGGCTCCTCGACTCAAAATGACATCATTTATAGCCTTTTGCAAGGCTCTCCAGGATAAGCAGAATGGCCGCACCGAGTATAAAGGGAACGAATGGAGACTAAGCATGACCGCGGCAAATAATCCAATGCGAACTAGATCTGAAAATTAATATTTCATTGTTGAAATAATGAGAATCCTTCAAGAAAACGCACTTATGAAGAGTTCGGCGTGGGGGAGGTAGACAGCTTTATTCTCCCATGCTTGGGCAGATCGCAAATCGTGCATGTGAAGTATGTATTAAACAGTAACGTCAATAACCAACGCCATTAATATAGCATATCTAAACACATGACGGTCCTGGGGAACCAAAATCGAAATACATTCTCCTATACGGCATCACTGATGTCTGCGCAACGCGATAGAACGAAAAAATCTCGTTCAATGAAATACTGTGCTTCTCTGGGCCAAATTCCGGTCCGAAATTGCGTCTCGAGACGCTTTCCGGCCGCACGCGCACGAGTCAAACGAGTTTACAGCGCCAAAGCCGACTCAATGTGGCTTTTTTCTACAATTTCTTTCAATTCAGTTTAGTTTCCAGTTTCCAAAACCCACCTAGAATCAACAGATCGGCGGCTGCGGCGAAAGCGCGCGGCCGCAACGCGTGTCGAGACGCAATTGCGGATTGGAAATAGGCCCAAATACAATACAACTATTGATCTCGCAGCGTGATCATCGATGAAATCCCAGTTTTTTTACCCAAAAATTAAGAAACTCACTCGAACCCAAAAACGATTTGGGCGCTGATGCCTTTTAATGAAGTTGTGAAGTATTTTATTTATTTATTTACATAAGCCTGTATACCAGACCTATGTGCAACGAACAACATAAACGAAATCAGCAAAAAAGCATACATAAAGAACAAGGGAAAACTACCAGTTTTCGATCAGGTAGTGTAATGAGTTCAAAGCAGATACACGTATAGCCCATAATGATGTAGAGACAAGGAAATTGCTCCGCGACGGATTAGCGCTCGCCACGCTCGTTCTCGAAGTGTTCAGTTACAAGTTTTCTAAATGCCTTATGGCTCACAGGGATGGATTTTGGCCTCCGAAGCCGTTCGAATGCCGGGGTCGCCCTATTTATGAAGAAAAAGTGCCTGCAGTTTAGGTTTGAATTTTTGCGCACAATTTTTGAAGCTCCTCCCCTGGTACTTGATGTTCTCACCTCGACAATACACCCAGGCCGGAGACCAAAGTCCGGTTGATACAGGATTTTATGAAGCAGCAGTAAGTTGTTCAACCCTCTCCTTACCTGAAGAGTTGGCAGTTTGAGCTCACTATTCCTGGTTTCTGCAGATGGCATTTGTTGATAATGGCAAAACCGAGCTTCCTGATCATTAACTTTCTTGTGAACCCGTTTTGCACCTTATCAAGTTTGACTATGCTTTTCTTTTTGTGCGGACAATACACTGGTGTCCCATACTCAAAAATCTCACGTAGGTTTTAAAGGCTCTAAGTAGTACCGCGCTATTTCTAGTTCCCAGTCCCTGAATATATTATTGACAGCCACGGTGGCTCTGGTAGATACCGATTCGCAGTGCTTGTCAAAACTGAGGTTTCGTGTGAGGATGAATCCCAGGTCAGTGATCTGCTCGACATTGTCAATCTCAGTCCCTTCGACATTGTAAGTATGACAGTTATTTGAGGAACCTAGATGGAGACACTTCGTTTTCTCCTTCGATAGCGGCAGGTGCCATTCATGAGACCAGACCACCATTGCGTCTATTGCATTTTGGATTGCCTTAATGTCCTCACTAGAGCCTGCCTGGCGAAAAATCTTAATATCGTCTGCAAATGCACAGAAATCAACTCCAAACCCACTCAATAAGTCCCCATGCTCGTGCGTGTATATATTGAACAAGATCGGTGAAAGGACTCCACCCTGCGGAACTCCACTACACACTGGGTGATTCTGCGAATACGAAGTGTTCACTCGAACCGAAAAGGTCCTATGCTCCAAAAATGAGGCGATCCAAGATACTATGCGCGGGTGTACGCCTACCATTGTTAGTTTTTGTATTAGCTTATGATGCGGGACTTTGTCAAATGCCTTGGAAAAATCGAAAAAAACAACATCGACATTACTACCTTGGTCTAAAAGAGACGTCCAGTTGTTTAGGGCTTCAATCATAGCTGTCACGGTTGACTTACCCTTTTGAAAGCCATGCTGATGGGGGAAGTAACCGAACGATTTTCGAGATGTGCAACTATTCTCTTTTTTAGAATCTTTTCGAACAACCTAGCGAACAATGACGTTATACTAACTGGTCTGTAGTTGGAAGGCTCTGTGAATGGAGCCTTTTTAGGAAGCGGGATGACATAAGATAACTTCCATCGATCTGGGACCTCACTTGTCATAAAGCTCAAGTTGAAAATGAACTCTAAGGGTCCCGCGATTTCATGAGCGACTTTCTTCACGAACATCAGAGGGATATCATCCGGCGTTCTTGAAGATGAATTCGGCCATTTCAATAGTTCAGCAACAATTTCTTCCTTATAGAACCAACATGAATCTTGCATCACCTCGAAGGTCGGGGAAACCAGCCTCGCTTGGTCCAGTGAGGAAGCTCTGGAAAATGAATGTTCGAATGTATTTGCCAAAAGTTCTGCCTTGTCCCTGTCAGCCCTGAGGATATTTCCGTCAGACGTCTTAAGCGCTCCAATAGTTTTTTTATCATTCATTCTGGAGTTCAAAAGCTTGTAAAACGCATTCCTATCTTTCGACTCGATGACTTTCTTTTCTATACTATCATTGTACTTTTTAAGCTTGCGATCGAACTTGCCATTTATGTCCTTGAACTTTGCCCAGCTATCGGGGTATTGAGTTCTTTTGCGGCAAACCATGCATCTGTGCGCAACCCTTGAAACGCTTTGAGGTATGGGGGAAGCCTGCGATGACCGCCAGGGACCATGTGCATTGGTACAAAAAGTTCAATGCAGTGTTGGATTATGGCCATTAAAATTTCGTATTTTCCATTAACCGTAGCCTCCGACTGAAAAGAACTATACCAGTCAACATTCATCAGGTACTCCTTTATAAGATCAAAACGAGCTGCCTTAAAATTTCTTTTCATCTCCTTCGTGGTGTTTTGTTTACGAAGGCTGAGCCTATACTGAACCAAGGAGTGGTCACTCGAACCCAGGGGAGGCAAGACACCTGTATTCAACACGAAATCGTTGTCACAGCAGAGCACTAAGTCTAGGATATTACCCCCACACGTCTCCGATTTAACATACTGCGACAGAGAATGAGTGCAGCACATATTCAAAAAACTTCTGGAAACAGAACTGTTGGCAGTGTAGGTGCCTTCCCATCGCACATCAGGGAAATTGAAGTCGCCGGTGGTTACGCAGGGGTAGTTAACAGACACCATATCACTAATACTTGCGTTCAACTGTTCAGTCATCACCGTGGTTCAACTAGGAGTTCTATAAACCACAATCAACCGTACAATAATGAGCCCTACTTCCACGTCTGCACATAAAGTTTCATAAGAGTCCGTAACAGATTCACGGAAAACAATAACAGGTGAATAAGGCTTCCTAACGAACAAAGCAACCCCACCTCCTCTCTTGCGACTACGGTCACACCTGAGAATGTCGAAGTGAGAACTCCAGTCCCCCAGCAGAGGCGCCAATTCAACTCCCTTCTTAAGCCACGTCTCCGTGAGCGCGACAATGTCAGTGTTTTTGTCCTGTAAAAGCAATACAAAAGAATCATTGTTTTTAGAAATAGATCGTATATTTGTTGCAAGGCATAATATACTACGAGATCCGTCCCGAGGATGGTTTACGCGTTTTCCGCACTCGAAGCAGTAGTAAAAGCATTTGAATCAGCAGCGAGAGTACTAGTATCAGCAATTAGCGAGCTAGGATTAGCAGCAAGTGTGCTCGGACTAACAGAACCAACGACAAGTGTATTCGTATCGTGAGGGAGTATATTAGTATTGGTAACAGGCGTACAGGAATGATAAGGCTGCAAAGTAACTGTAGTACCATTAGCAGATGAGCGACGTGCAACAGCGGCCTCTCGCCTGCGTGCCAGTTCTTCCTTTGTGAGCGAGGGCCTTATGAAGACCCCGTCTCGGGAGAAGGATCGCAGCCGAGGAGCCCTTCGCAGAGTCAGGTCCTGATAATAACTAGAGGGAAGAACAACCTTCAACAAACGAGGTCGATCAATCAACGGCTTCCCTAGCCTATAAAACATGCACGGAATACATTCTACACTCAAATGATTCAAGACATCTTCTATGACGGCATAATCATCTTTAGTTCTCTCTATGGGCCGCTTCTTAGACGATTCAGGGACACCTGATACAACTATGGAGCGTAACCGCTCTTTCTCCTCAGCATCAATACAATGCCTACCACTAACAATATGATTCTCGCCAACAGAAGAGGCATTCTGCTGTGTCGATGGTTGAGAGAGTCTAGCCTCGGCCTCAGCCAAAGCACCTTTGAGCGCACAATTTTCCGCACTGAGCGCCGAGACTTTCTCCTGCAGTTCTTGGTTCTTCGCTGGAACCGCTGAGAACTCGCTTTGCACTTGGAAAACATGAGCAAACAAAGCCTTCAGGTAGTCCGGGGCCTTCTTGTCCGACCGCAGTTGATTCAGCGCCATCTCGATTCCATTCGGTGACTTCGAGCTTTCATCCTTGCCTTCCTTTACTGAGTGTCTCCTGGTCACCATCTGGAAAGGGACAGCAGCAGCGGCGGACATCGTATCAGGCACACAGAGACGGGATTGGCCAAAATTCACCTGCTATGGTGGCTTTTTTAAGGTTGATGTTGAAATTGCAGAACCCGCCACACGGTTCCTCGCCTGTGGAGCCCAATTGAAGACCAACTTCTGGCAGTGCTCACGCAGATTGCAATAGCAGAGCCATACACCAGCTGACCATCGACACGGAACCAGACCTCAAACTTGGGTAATTAAACCGAGATAGAAGGTAGGAGTCAAAAGCTATAAGGAAGGCAACAATAGCTGCCAATACAATTCTTATCTTGATTTTTTCAAACCACATGGTAAGGTAAAATGAGGTAGGAATAGTCAGTCGCGTGCGATTTTCAGCAATATAAAAGCCGATTATACACAGAGAAGCTGTTTATAAAATCGAAAGTTTTTTTGACAAAATTGACAGTTACACACTAAATGAAGGTTTTAAAGTTTTTGGTCCCAGATGGTCGTAAAATTTTGGGAATTTTTTTTGAAAAAAAAGGAAAATGGAGGGGACGTAGCCGCGACGAAAAATCGCCTAAACGGCTTGCTCTTCCCTGCCCCTTCACATCGTTATCGTAGCAGCACGTCACCCTTTAACAGGAGCAAGTGCTGCGAAAACGTATAACTTTTGCCACAACCATGATCACCGCAGCAGCACCTGCTCCTTTTTTCAAGAAAGCGTGCCCCAAAAGGACGAGAAGTTTGAGGCCCGCTTTTTCAATAGGGGTAGGGTCTCCCCACAACAATTATGGCAAGAAGACAAGTTCCGCCGCGGTCAACTTGTGGTAACAAAAGAAACTATTACTACGTTAATTCAGCTAATCAAGTCGTTCAAAAAATCCTTTTTTCTCCAAAATTTTCACGAATCCCCCCCCGAATTTCCTTTTTTTCCAAAAATTTCCGGAATTTCTAGGACCCCTCCCCGTCGCGCCGAGTCGCAACCCTGCCCAAGCCTGGGGGGGGGTGGTGAAATTATCGGCCCCGAGAAAGGAGATCGTAGAAATTTCAGTCAAACCTTCCACCTCGAAAGGGGGGAGAATCGTGAAAATTTCCAAAGAACTCCGGTCATCACAGGGAGGCGGGGGGGTCGTAGATCCGTGAAGATTGGTCACAACACCCTGCTTGACCCTGGTTCTAACGGAATTTCTTTTCAAATCGAGTACTAGATTTTCGTCACCTGAAGTTGGCCAGATATTTAAAGAATCGTATTAGTCAATTTATTTGAAAAATCGAATAATTCAAATTTCTGATTGTATATACAGTATTCAAGAAGCAAATGCTCCTAATGAATCGAATACTGAACTAAAGGAAAGTCCAAACTCTTCAAAGCATCAAATCTACAAATATTAATGAAAAAACTGGGCTAGGTCCCGAGTCTAGCTTCGTAACCAAAAGAAGACTTTGCATTCCTGTGCACAAACGTTCAAATAGGGTTGAGCAGGCCGTTGGGCCAATGTTTCACGAAGCTACGACCCCACCTTGTTGACCGAAACTTTGGAAACAATTTTAAAATATTACGACCCCCTGAGATGAAAAATTTAGCATTTCCAGAAAAAAATTATTTCCTTACTTTAGCTTGCCAACTAAATTTGCACCCCCTATCGATCAAGAACGAAAGGGCTGCAAAAAAATTGCTCTCACCCATTTTGTTACCAAGGGGAATAACCTCAAACGTAGAGAGAAAGAAACGGAAACCAACCTGCCTATGTTGATAATATTTTGCCACAACCTCCATGAAAAAAAAATCGTCCCGACCAAGAAGACCGCTCCATGCAGTTTTTCATACATAACGCCACATCAGCAAGATCTGGAAAACAATGAGTGATGATCTATTTGAACTCCACAAAAGAAAAATAAACACAACTTCTTCATCGGACACTGCATTTCAAATGGCTTCATCAATTATTTCGATAAATGAGAGTGTTGCCACAATTTCAACAACGAATAGGGTCGGAGATTTTCAATCCAGTCGATGCTATTACGGAATTCGGGAAGAAAAAAGCGTGACACGGGATCAAAAACTGCTACCACTTCATTTTCAATGTAGATAGAAGGCTCAACAAAAAAAACCAGCAGATTCGGAAACGAGCACATTTTTCGACAGAAAACCGACACCTTTAATCAAAATTTACAGCTTTTCTGAGACATTTTTGCGACAAGTCCCCGAAAATCCAACACCCTGCCTATACAGTGGACCTACTACACTAATTATTATTTTCCGAACTACATCAATAATACAACACAGTGAGAAATTCGTTAGCTGGAAAAAAAGTGACCAAGTTATTAATATGAAATTCTTTAATCCCAACAAAATCAGTTTTAGGCACATGCAACTCAATATTGGAATAATATGGGTGGTGAGATGTTACCAAATGTTAGCAATATAGCCTAATACAGCAAAGAAAGTGAGGACGGGACCGCAAATTGTGAAAAAAAACAAGCAACTGACCACGATAACTAACTACATGCCACCGCCGAACAAATGTTCTGCTTTGCGACTAGCGTTAACAAGCAGCATCGTTGGATTTTTTTGTGGGGGCAACTATTACTTTAAGTGGGCGGAACGCAGCGCTGGGTCGACTGCAGCACTCAAATTTAACCTAGTTACCGCCGCTTTTTCGCCGCGCTTTCTTCACTAATGTGAATGAATGGACCCAAAGCACAGGATTATGCAGAAAATCCGGAAATTTTCTGATCGCGAACACTGCCTTTAAAGGCAGTGTTCACGATATTCTTCGATTTTGAGATTATTCGCTAAATCGATTGTTTGGCCTCCGATTAGAACTGAAATGACGAAGAAACCGCGAAAAACGCACTAGAAGGGCACGAAATCCTTTGCTCTCACCCGGCTTTTTTACTCTCAGTGGAACTGTTTGTTGTGACAATGAAAACGTTTGTGGACCCTTCTTTTGCAATTCTCGATTTTTTATTGCTCCGTTCCTTCCTTCGGACCCTAACTAATACTGATTTGCTTGAAATATTCATCCATTTTTGATGAGCCCAATTTTTCACCGATGACAACCACCCTGAACATGTTCATCCAATTGGACAACTAGTCCAGGCCAGAGAATAATGCCACCGAAATAAGACGACTCAACGCGTTTCTCGCCGTTTCTTCGTAATTTTGGTAATACTTGGTAGCCAAGGCATTGTTTTGAGTTGAAAACTCGGGAACGAAAATCATCGTGAACACTGCCTTTAAGGATTTTGTGTACTTCTAGTGCTGTTTTCTCGATTTTTACGTCATTTTAGTTCTACCTTGCGGCCACTCAATCAATATAGCGAATAATCTTAAAATTGAAGATTATCGTGAACACTGCCTTTAATGAAGGTTTTTGAGAAATCAAACCGCACAAACCTCGAGATTGTCTCACCTTCACATAATTAATGAAGAAGGCATACAGATTGCTCTTCTAATACTTGCACAATTACTGCTAAAAGTTTCGCCGCGTATTGCCGCGCGCGAAGTTTTTGATAAGTGGTCGCAAAAACAATTTCCTCCAGAAACCGAGCAATTTTTGGAAACCTTGGCCCACAACGTGCATAATTAGGTAGCAATTTGATCTGTGAATATCATAGCGCCTTCAGAATTTAAAAAAGTCTTCATTCAAAAAAGTTGCATGCATTGGAAGTATTTTTGACAAGTTTGTCAGATCCTCCTCGTTTTCACAAAACTTAGCGCGGATATCGTAATTGTTGGGAAATTCATTTCATTCGTTGTTCTCATTGTGAAAAGATTCTCTGTTTTAACAATTTCTGTCTAGATTACCATTTTTTTATCTGCACAAACATAGAACAAATAAAATCCTATCTAAAAAGAATCCATCGCGCGTATTCAAAAAAGGGGAGATCTGCAAGAAAATGTGGGAATTTTGCGCCAGGTGGAAAACTAACCTGCGCATCTTACGCCGGCACTACACTAGAGCGCGGGCGCATTTCGAATTCCTAGAATCTCTTAACATTTTTTCCTACATTTATAGACTGACCTCCAATGCGTATTGTCTTCTGATTTAAAAAATTCTGAAAACCTTTCAGTTCATTAAAATCCTTCATGATTGCGGTAGAAGCTTAGATATTCATCGGATTTACCTAGTTCTCGAGTTTCCTATTGTTCTCGGCCTCCCGAAAGGCGGAAAACGAGGTAAAATTAGGAAGAAAATCAGAAATAGAATTATGTTCTGAATTTCTCAAAATTTTCTTTTTTTTTTTGGTTTTCCGAGTTTAGTCAGAATCCTCAAAAAGCAAGAAAAGTCTAATATTTTCAGAAGGTTGAATGAAAATTTTCCAATTCTGGTAATTCTCTGTTTCTCGGACTGATTTTCGTTGCATATGGCCTTCTGATTTCCGAAAACGCTTGAGGATGCAAGGAAAATCAGAGTACCTATCGATTTTCTTGAATTCTGATTATTTTCGGCCATCAGAATTCCGATGTTTTTGAAACGCTTCGAATGCAGAAGTAAATCGAAAATACAATACCCGCGCTGACTCTTGTAAAAACGGGGAGCGTTTAGTAAACTTGGCAAGAAAAGCGTCCAACGCTTGTAACCTTTTTGAAAGAATACTTTTCCGAATTCTGAAAACGCTATAGTACTCACAGCTCAAATTCCTACCTAAAATGCGCTATGAGGACCGAAGTTCCCTAAATCACTCTGTTTCTCAAAGGCTGCATTTCTTAAAGGCTCGTAAACGTGAGTGAAATAACTACGGAAATATAATGGCATGGCTAAGTACACAACACCTACGCATTTTGAAGCGTTAAAACCGACCCACAGTGATGCTACACGAGTGATAAGTTGGCCTCGACCCTGTATTTCTCCGCCCCTGTAATTGCCTCCTCCTACATAACAGGGGTGCTGGGCCACTCCCACCGTCCGAGACGTTTGTGGGTGGCAGAATAGGTACAATATGTACACCAAATACATCAGCGACGGTAGGAATGGCCTAGAACCTTTGTTCAGGGGAAGGACACAAATACAGAGGGCGGAGAAACACATTGGGGGCCAACTTCTTACTATCCAGAGCCATACCAATCTATTTCCGTTGTTATTTCAATCACATTTACGAGCGTGTATGCTGCCTTTAACGAAATTGTTCTTGCGGTCGTTTTTTCCAGACCGTCGCGCACGGCGAGGTGCGGCGAAACTTTGATTTGCAGTTGTACAAGTAACAGAAGAGGAATCTCTGTTTGTTTTCATGAATTAGATGCATTTCAGAAATCCTTCATTGTACACGCTTGGAAACTTCTTGAAAAGTAGGACTCACGTTGCGAAAACACCAAAACGTTAGATGACGAAGTTCGGTTCGAAAATTCAACCTGCACAAATCTCGAGATTGCCCCACACTGGGAAAGGTGAGAAGAACGTGAGAATTTCGCGCCCGTTACAGTATGTACTAACCTACACATCTTGCGCCGGCACTGCAGAGCGGGTGCGTTTCGAAATCCCTGAAATTTCACCTTCGTCCATTGTCATATATGTGAACTGGTTTTTTCTTTTGATTTTTTGTGCATGAATATTTGTCATCAGTACTTATTTGTTTCTTATTCTTCTCTTGTTGTCTGTTTCTGTGTCATGCTTTACTACTGCTTGCTGCTTTGCTTTAAGGGGTCTGCAGAGTTGCAGAGACCGGCGAATGGTCGCCGAACGTCAGCCTTGACGCGGCAACAAAAATGTTTCGAAACATTATCGCCGCGACGTCGGTTGCCGCTCGCTAGCAGTGATGTAGGGCCGTCGCGGCGTCAATACAGTCTGCGGTGCCTCCTTGTCGCCCTTCACGCCGCGTCGGTCGCCATCGTCGCCGATTGTAATCGATATCAAATCACTCAGTGCTGTTCGTCGCTGCGAGCAACGCCGCGAATTCAACTCTGCGGACCCCTTTATTCAAACATTTATATTCTTTTAGCCATGCTTGGAAGTTTTTTGTTTTGTCGTGTTTTGCTTTGCTATTTGTGTTTGTGTTTGTTTTTGTTTGTTTGTTTTATCTTTTGTTATTTTTCATTTAGTTTCAACTTGCTTTCTCGATTTTGCTATTTCGTTTTCCCCGTGTTTTTTTAGCCTCGTTTTTTGTTGACTCTTGTTTTGTAATGTCATCTTGTAATGCTTTGTGTTGTAGAAATCGAAATCTAGTTTTACATATCTACCTTAGCACATTGTGCACAAACTTCCAACCGTGTGCATCGTCTCTCGTATCAGAAATGTGTTCAGGGGAGAAATTTCTCACAAGAATATCAAGGCATCGACAAAGATTTGCGCCAGTTTTTGAGGAACATCTGCGAAAGATATGGAATGGTTTTTCAAAGTGTGAGACATGGGATTGCAGAACCTTCTGGTAAGAAGCTTTAAAGTTCGTTTCTGCTGGGATGTTTATGCGTAAAACCGCTAGCAAACGCAGGTTCAACAGCAGATGAATCAGTCAATGGTCATAAATTTTCGGACGAAATTCTCGAGAGTCCCGACAAAGAGGGTGAACTAGAAGAAAAGAAGATCATGCAGTTTCCCATGGAAAGTTTCCAGGCAAAAAATAAGTCAGGAAGACACCCAGCAAGGACTAGCCTGTTCAATGCTGGATCTGTTTGAGCTTGGTAATGTGGATATTAAATGCGAACATCCTGGTGCCAAGTACTTCAGAAGTGGGAGAAGTTGTTATGCAGTGGTGAAAGCAGCAATGTTGTCCCCGAGGCGGCCTAAAACTGCCAGCAAGGCGCACTTCTTTTTTGGTTTCAAAATATTGGGCAGAACAGCGAGGGTGTGTTTCAGAAAATCCGGCCGATAAACAACATATTGTCATAAGCTGGAATAAATATGAAACTGAGTGAACCCAGTAGTCGTTGCGGACCACTCCCCTTGGTTCTTCATAGCAAGTACCAGATACAAATATGTCACTTTAACAAATATGCTAATAAGAAGCCCGCATTGGCACAACTCTATGTGGCAAGTGACAGCATGCTAAGGTATGCCCTTGATGATAAAATGAAAAACTGAAGCAAGAAGGTTAACATCAATATCAACATCAGTCGTCTTAGTTAGAATCTCAAAGAACATGACGTGATTGTTCGTGCATATACGACAATGTTCGAAGTATATAAGAAGGCCTCCAAAGAAGCAAGGAATAAAAAGAATCCCAAATTTAATGATGAATGTAAGACAGAAAAGGGAGGTTCCGAATAAGTTGACTGAAGGGGTGCACTTGGCCGTCTAAACACGCCATTCTTCAAGGATTTAGTGGCATCTATATTTGTGTGTAAAGATAAAAATAAGCGAACCAACGAAGAACTTGATGACGGAATTCGAGAGTACTCTCGGAAGTTTTGGAAAGCTGTTGTGCATCGTAGTTACAATGATGTAAAGGCGTTCAACTATCAACTTCTCTTCCCACGTGGAGAACACACCTCTGTTGAAGGCACTCCTCAAGAGGCATGCAACTAAAAGTTGCAGATATCTGAAACAAAAAAGTGGAGGTATCTTCGGATGGTAATGAAAACGGGAACGATGATGGAGATTTTGATGCCAGCGATATTGTCATCAGCTCTGATGAGGCAGAGAAAACAGGAGAGCTTGGCAGCGATTATTACCAGCAAGAAAATAGTGCCATGGATAATAATGGCGAGGAGAGTGTCCGACTGCGAAACACAGCATATTACAGATATACGGGAAAAAACTTTTCATTCTACAAAAACCTAAACGTTAATAACATCAAGAAAACAGTATGTGTTGTTTATTTTGTAACGGAGAAAAAATGTCTCAAAACACAGAATTCTCGGATTGGGAAAACTATGCTCCCAATATATCACCCACCAATATTTGAGAATCGAAGCTGACAGAAAGTGACTGTTCGTGAAAACGTATGTTGACGAGAAGTCATGGAAGACTCTGTGGGAAAAAGCGGGCGGATTCATAACGATGTGATAGAGGAGTTTATATCCTCTGTTTCCGTGTGTGCATTAATTCCGTTGGTCGCGTGCGTCTGCGAGCATACGCTGCGTCTCCTTCTCCCCACAGTTTCGTGCTGTCTCTACCCTCGCTCCGCACAAGCGCGCGAGGGAACAGAGTGAATCTGGCTGGGAACAAGAGGATACACAGGTGAGTGTGTACCCTCTTCTGTGAAGGAAATGGTGTAGCGCAACCCAAGCCTTAACTACTTAGTGTCGGAAGTCAGCGCGACACAAGCAAAATATTTTTTCGCTTACGCTCTACGGAGGAAATCAGTTAACATCACCCTGCTCTCAATTTAAGTTCTTGAGAATGATATAAGGCGGCAAGATTTCGATGATCGTCGCAAAGGCAAAGTGCTCGCAGAGGTGAAGAGAAATACAATGAGTTTCATAATTATCTTCAGTTTCCTCAATTCACCCGGTTACACCAATTACATTCAGAAGAATTCGATTCACTGCATATCAACAATTCGTATTTTGGGCGTACGGCTCTTTTGGTATGGGTAAACGATTTGAACTCCCTGCGTGCGTGCGGGCAGCGATAATGGCCGAATTCTCGACTGCCACTGGATCTTACGTCGAATTTGAGGTTAATCGAATAGTTCAGAACGGAAATTTTTTACACGATCTAAAATATGCCTTTAGGTGAGCACGACTACCAGCGGCGCCTTCAATGACGACGGATGGAGGGAACTTGTCTGAACTGTGCTGAGCTCTTACACACTGTTATACTCCTATCAACAGCTGAGAAACATGAACTTTTACAGCTCTTTCACGTGTTGTGGCACACGTCAACTCTACTCAAGCCGAACCTTTCACCGAAACTACCTTATCCAGCGTTATGCCATCTCACAGGCTGAAATTCCGCTCGCAGCTGCGAAAAACGCTGCTGCAGCACGCATTATTTCGATAAACCTCGAGATTCGACAACGTTTATCTGTGATCTCAACAAGAGCGCTGCAAAAGTAGCTGTCCGCACTGGCGGACCGAAATTTCGTTCCGATGATGAAGGTGCGATTCGCCCATTCTTGAACCGATCCTGGGGCAGAAACAAGGCATGTAATACCAACCGCTAAAACTTGGAACAAATGTGCATATTACCAATGCACAAAACCCTGAGCCATCAGCCTTCACTACATCAAACCCGGACCAACAAAACGTCTGAATTCGAAACAAAAACGGGGAAAGGCAAAGGGAAAGCTGAAAGCTAAAAAATTTAAGAGCCAACCTTCCGCCGAATTTTCGCAGCACTGAATCCTGTCGAGAACCAGGTGACCTCCTACGTACCTGACCTGCAAAACCTGAAGTTCTTTGCAGAAAAAAAAACACGAATATCATCGGAAACAAGGATTAGACAAAAATTTTCGATCTCATCACAATTTTATGAAAATATTCACATATACGAGAACTAATCTAATTGTTATGCCAACACAACGGTTCAAGAGGGGGCTATTCCTACGAAAGCAAATACCCGAAACCGTTTTTTAACTCTAGAAGCCAAGAAAGCTCACTAATTTTCGAAAGAAAAACAAGAGAGCTTCTGGAAGGAAGCAAATAAGACCACGATTCACTTTGCAAATCTGATTTCAAAACTCCGCAAAGCACTTTTCAGCTCTGAAAGAGATTTGGTGGGTTATGTCAGGAATTCCATTTTTATACACTGCGTTGCATAAGTATACAAACACCCCCAAAATAGAGGGATCGGATGTTAAATGGAGGTTTCAGGAGGCCTTTTAATTTCTATGCATTGTGCTATGCCGAAAACGATGGATTTCTTCATATTGGGTCTGCTCCTCAATTCGGCTCCCCATTGTACGACAGATATCATTTTTCGCTTGTTGCATAAGTATACGAACACACTTCGAAAACGCTTATTTATCTGGAGAATTTTTTCGTTAAACTTCTTGTTTCACATGTATTTTATAAGTATCATGCCATATGGTAAAAACTATAAACATGCCATGAGGATCTCACCTCTCATCTGAAGAACGAGCCCAAGCCAAAGCTTTGAACGTCGCTGGAGTCGGTGTTCGTCAAACTTCGCGGCAGCTTGGACGGTCACCTTCATGTATTTCCAAGTTTCTGCGTGATTCATCATCGCATGGCATCCGTTGTCGCACAAGATGCTCAAGGATACTCGCCGCTCAAGATAAAAGGCATATTGCTAGACGTGCATCTAACACCATGGTGTCGGTCACAACGATTCGTTCAGGAATGGCGCTGAATGTGTCGTACTATACCGTTTTGCGTTCCATCCACCGCCAGCATAACATTGTAAGATCCGTATTGAAGAAGAACTCCGCCATTGCCGGTCCCAAGCCCAGATGAGAAAGGGGGAGGGTTGCCCCCCACCCTTACTACCGACGGGCTGGAAAACTTAGGTGGTAACCATGGAGGGTCTTATAGGAAATAACGGTGAAGCTACCGCATCCGGGGCAGCCGATGCGTCAGCCTTAGGGAACCAGGGTGTTGGTGAGAAGAATGCTACTGGCCAAAACGCAAGACGACTGGTGACGCCGAAAAAGGAGCTGCGGATCGGAGCGTGGAACGTGGGAACTGGACGTTGCGTTGGACAAAAGGAAGTGATTGCCAGGGAACTGTCGAGGTCCAAAATATCGATCGCTGCGCTTTTCGAGCTCAGCATGAGCGGATGTGGAACGGTGACCATTGACGTTCCAGGGAGTAACGAAAATATGGTTCTGTACTACTACGGTGATGAACGACATCATCAAGGCGTTGGATTCATGCTAAGCAGTGACGCAACTCGAAGCGTGATCACGTTTGAGCCGATTTCTGGCAGGATTGCTGTCCTCGCGTTGAGCGGAACGATAAAAACGCATGTCGTGTCTACCTTTGCGCCCACGGAGCCAAGTTCCGACGTTGACAAAGACGCATTCTACGCACAACTCCAAGACGTTCTGAGTGCGATCCCGAAAACCGATGTTACCATAGTAGCAGGCGATTTCAATGCAAGAGTCGGGAGTGTCAGAACAGCATGGGAATAAGTGCTTGGAAAGTTCAGCGTCGGTGAAATAAAGGATAACGGCCTACGTCTGCTTTCGTTTGCGGCGTTTAACGGGCTTGTGATTGGAAACAGTCTATTCCAACATCCCCGGAAACATTAGGTAACATGGACGAGTTTGACTAGACAAGATATAGCCACTTTGGATTACGTACTGGTAAACTCCCGTTTCAGGTCTCCGCTCAAAAATGTGCGAGCCATGAGAGGACCTGACTGTGGATCGGATCACTATCTAGTGCGTGCTGTAATGAAGCTTCGTTTACGACGACCTAGGCGAGTGGCACCCCCTAAAAAGAAGCTGGACTGGTCTTATTTGCTGACACCCTGAACAAGAGAAATGTTTCAAATCGCGCTATCAAATCACTTCTCAGTGCTGGAAGATTCGATGTCTGTAGACGAGCATGAGAAGCAAACAGCTGATTTAGTTCTACAATGTGCAGAGCCTCTCTGCCCTGTTATTCGCCGGAGAACACAGCCATGGATATCGGACGAGTCTCTACGTCTTGTGGATGAGCGGAAGCAAGTGAAGCTAAGCGACGTAGGACGTTATCGGCAACTGTGTCGAGAGCTTCGTCGAAAGTTGAAAGAGGAGCGAGAGTCTTATTGGAATAAGATAGCCGACGAACTAAGGGAGGCGTCTGTAAGGAATAACTATCGCACATTGTATGGTACACTAGACCGTCTCAGAAAGAAGACCGATTCAGCTAGCGATTGTATTAGGAATATGGACGGCTCCTATGTGCGTTCTGTGGATGAGCGCATGTCACGATGGAAGCAGTTCTTCAGCGAACTCTATAGTCACGATGCACCACAAGGCCCACTTGATGAACCTCTACCAGTTGAAGTGCCACGGGAAGCAATGCTTGGCTCTGAACCCACTCTGGACGAAGTGAGAGCGGCAATTATGCGTCTCAAAAACGGGAAGGCGCCTGGCGTAGACAACGTTACTGCTGAAGCGATTAAAGGTAGTGTTCACGATGATTTTCGTTCCCGAGTTTTCCACCTAAAACAAAGCGTTTGCAACCAAATGTTATCAAAATTACGAAGAAACGGCTTGAAACGCCCTGAAACGTCTTATTTCAGTGAAATTATTCTCTGGCCTGTACTAGTTGTCCGATTGGATGAACGTGTTCACGGTGGTTGTCACAGGTAAAAAATGGGGCTAATCAAAAAAGAAGAAGATTTTAGGCAAAACAGTATTAGTTGGGATCCGAAGGAAAGGACGGAGCAGTAGAGAGTAGAGAATCGCAAGGGATGGGTCCACAAAAGATTTCATTATCACAACGAACAGTTCCAGTGAGAGTAAAAAGGTGGGGTGAGAGTAAACGATTTCGTGCCTTTCTAGGGCTTCTTTCTAGATTTCTTCGTCATTTCAGTTCTACCCGGGGGCCAAACAATCGATTTAGCGATTAATCTCAAAATAGAAGATTATCGTGAACACTGCCTTTAAAGGCAGTGGTCACGATGAAAAACGTTATCGAAAAAACTACAAAAATCAGCTTAGATCAAAAACAGCTGAAAAACTATGAAGGTAGCGCGGTGAAAAACGGTCTACAAATAGAGTTTCTAGGGCCCAAAGAAGCTAGTTCGTGCACACGTGCACAGCGATGACGAAACAGATCGCAGTCTCATGCCGAGCAGTCAAAAATCATCGACATTCAGAGGACGAAATAAATGCAAATTTAACGAATAAAAACAGTTGAGCAATGAAAGAAAGCTCTCCAGTCAATGTTTTTGACTAGATGTGTACATAAATTCGAAAGTTCATTGATTGACATTCTATTTCAAGCTAGCTGATGTTCTTGATATAAGAGGTCATCGATGCCGATGATGTGGAGAGGGCTCGTCCACCATCAAAAGACAAGAAAGTTCAGGTTTCAAATTCGGCCCAAAACAGTGGTTTTTTCGCGATTTTTTCTTATAGGTCCTACTACTCGAGACCCAGGAAAGGATTTGGAGAGAAAAAGACGACAAGCACATTTGATCGCGACCACTGCCTTTAAGGCAGGTGGTGATGTGTTGCAACGACGGTTACATCAACTGATCACCCTTGTCTGGCAGTCAGAAAACGTCCCATCTACCTGGAAGAAGGCTATCGTCATGCCGGTTCACAAAAAGGGTGATACCAGAGACTGTAAAAACTATCGCGGAATCAGTCCGTCGTCAATCGTTGGTAAAGTCTTCATGAAGATAATCCATTGCAGACTTCAACGCCATCGGGAGCACACCAGTCGCGAGGAACAGGCAGGATTTCGTCCTAGTCGAGGCTGCGCTGATCAAATATTCGCACTTCGTCAACTTATGGAGGAAAGGATCCGCTGTGGAAAGCGGGTTGTTATCACCTGCATCGACTTCAAGTCGGCCTTTGACTGCGTACACTGGCCTGCCTTATGGAGAACATTGGAGTGCGAACACGTGCCGGGAAAAATTGTGAAGCTTCTGCAGGGAACACACAACGGTTCAACTAGCTGCGTCCGCGTCGGGGACAAGCTGTCTGAAGAATTCGCGGTCAATGCAGGAGTACAGCAAGGGGATGCAATTTCGCCACTGCTCTTCAACACTGTTTTCGACGACATAATGAGGAAGGCCTTCAAAGATAGAAGAGGAGTCCAGTATGGCGATAACGAGTTCGTCACGGACTTGATATTCGCGGACGACAGCGCTGTGTTCACTGATACTGATATGGAAGCTACGGATTTGATGAAGGATATAGCGGAAATCGCGGAATCGTACGGTCTACGGATAAATAAGGGCAAGACTAAAGTCATGACGTCAGACGGTTCACGTGCTTCTGTGTTCTTCGAAGAAGCTGAGCTCCAACAAGTCGAGGAGTTCAAGTACCTAGGATCCGTAGTGCAATAGCGCAAGGTGGTGACCGCAACAGAGATACAATGCAGGATCGGGCAGGCGTGTGCTGCTTTTGCTTCGCTAGGTTGGTGTCTGTGCAACAAGGGCAACGTGTCAATCAAGACCAAGATGCGGATCTTCCGATCACTTATAATGCCGATTCTACTGTACGGCTCGGAGTCGTGGACCTTGCTCAAGTCGGATCTCAGCAAGCCGGAAGTTTTCCAAATGCGGTGTTTGCGTCAAAATCTCGGAACAACGTTAAGAGATCGCGTTCGCAACGACGTTATTCGAGACAGCTGCGACCATCAACCGACGATCGAAGAACAAATCCGGACGAGGAGGTTGCGTTGGTTTGGGCACGTATGCAGAATGAAAGCCAGCCGACTACCGCACAGCTTGTTATGGAGAAAGCGCCCAACACTGTGGAAGGTCGAGAGAACAGCCCCGAAGAAGACGTGGTTGAAGCAAGTCGAAGCTGATCTGAAACCTCAACGGTGCAGTGTCGTTAATGCTAAAATAATTACGCCTAATCGTTCTGAATGGGAGCGTATCGTTCAGGCCACACGAGCTCCTATGGCACCTATGGCAGTGTACTGGTTGAGAGGTCATCCCGCTCCGCCAGCCGCCAGCTAATGGGATGAGTGAGTGAGTGAGTATTGAAGAAGGCTCCTCGCTTAGAAGATCGCCACAAAATTGCCCGCCTTCAGTTCGCCCGGTTGAACATGAAGACAAATTGGGACGAGGCGAGTCGCTCAGGGTGTTCCGCTTCTGAAGCCTATAATCACTAATTGACCATTTAGATCATCTTCTCCAACGAGAAGAAGTTCAATTTGGATGGCCCTGATGGTGCTACTGGAGATCTCAGCCAATCTAATTCAGCCGACGGAGCATTGGAGGTGGCAGCGTGATGGGTGGGCCGCTTTTACCAGTAGTGATAGGGTGGGCATTGCATTTGTATCGACCAGAATGGACTAAGTAGAGTACCAGGAGGTGTTGTCCACCCACCTACTACCTTTTCTGCGTCATCGAAGACGTCAGCGGCTCCGCTATGCTCAAGATAATGCTTTGAATGGTTCCGGAGCAGTCATGTGGATCTCTATTTCACAAATTTGGCCGGTTGGCCCGAAACAACTAACGCAACTCTTTTTTCCTCCCTTTTTTTGTTTACTGTTGCCGCGTCGTTGTTCGGTCTCCTCAGCTTTGAGAGTAGCGTCGTTTTAGGCTTTCTCTTGGGTTTTTGATTCGATATGAAGATAATTTTTGCCGACAGGAAGGCAGAGTTTCGTATCAGTTTTATTTTTGTGTCGCTTTTCCTCCCTTGTTTCCGTTTCCTTCCTTTTGTCTAGGACGCGAGCGCGGAGTGAAATAAGACTCCACGCTCGCTCTCACTTTTGGGTAGGGAAATCATATTTGGTCAAAGGTGCGTTAGACAAGGCGTGAAGCGGAATTATGCCTCTTAATCTCCTCATTTCGTAGGATTTGGCGATTTTTGGTTTAGTATATACATGTAAATAGGCGAGCCCGCGCGCGTAGTTTCAGCCAGCCGGTTGGCACGATACCAATACATAATTTCTATAAGTTTAGCTTCCTGGCAAAAGTAATGACTTGGCAATGTTATAATTTCAAGAAATCAAGAAGTTGAAAAAAATAAAAAAAAACGTCTTGAAATATCTTGAAAAATGATTTGGCACAAAATAACCACAAGTAATGAAAATACTGGGAAATGTAATGAAATATTAAAATCGGATTTGGCGGTCAGACATAGGCCAACTTTTTGGAAGTAGTGAGAGACAAGGTATAGGATTTTACAAGCTTTTCCGTTAAACGTATCAAAGCTAAATCAAGCGCGCAACGGAAACCGTAAAACATTTCATTGAAGCTGTAATACGGAAATCAGGTTGGGTCAAGCAATGTAAACGTAACGCTCAAATCCGATGCGTGCTTGATTTAGCTTTGATAAGTTTAACGGAGAAGCTTGTAAAATCCTATACCTCGTCTCTCACTACTTATAAAAAGTTGGCCTATGACTGACCGCCAAATCCGATTAAAATCATTTCACTACATTTCCCAGTATTTTCATTACTTGTGGTTATTTTGTGCCAAATCATTTTTCAAGATATTTCAAGACGTTTTTTTTTATTTTTTTTCAACTTCTAGATTTCTTGAAATTATAACATTGCCAAATCATTACTTTTGCCAGGAAGCTAAACTTTTAGAATCGATAATATTGATTATCGATCGATGACGTGTCATGAGTACGAATTCTGACAAGTTCAATACTTACCTTCGACGAACTGTGTTGATTGGCTGCGAATTAACCCACACACCCCGGTCTCCAGAGCCGTAGCAGAAAAAAGGAGTGTTCGTGCTCCACGGCTAATTTAGTATGTAAACCCACGATTTTGAGGTACCCTTCAAAGTTAAGGTATCGAGTTCAAATTGGAATAGGGGCGACCTGCATCCATTTCCAGCCTCCTATCCAAAAATGAGCTCCCTAGCTCAATTTTATCTGATAGCACAAGATCGTGAACGCCGTCTGAAAAAAGGAGATTAGCAGAGAAAACTTGCGGTTTTTCAAAATTCGCTCAAATTCTAGGAAACCATTCCAAACCATTTTTGGGCAGTATATACAACTTTTTGCGCTCTTTTCAATGCAATTTAGAGCTAATTTCTACCTTCAGCCTGAACTTAGATTTCGAAGAACGGGTTGCGCGCGTGGCCGATTCAAAACCAAATCTGGTGCGCGCTTCGCGCGCACCACAAATGTTGATCAATGAGTTACAATACCGCTGCTATCCAAGGGGAGAAAAGGGGCGAAAACGCCAAAGTGGGCAAATAAAGCATCTTCCTACCATAACTTTCTTTAAAAGCTCCGTTTTGAATTTTCAAAACGATTTCGCGAGAAACTTCATTTTTAAAGCTCAAATATATTTTCATTTTGACAATGCTAGAGATCGCTTACGGTTGTTTTTGACAGAACGGGCTCATGATATTGTGATATCATTATCAAACTCAAAATTAACTCCTTCTCTGAAAGGGATTTCCGTTGAGAATTTCCGAAATTAATTCATATAGTTAGATAGATTGTGGGACGAAGAACATTTTGGTCTTTTCAAAATTGAAAATAGGGCACCTTCAGGCAAGTTGTGGCCGAAAGACGCTTTAGTTGCACATTTCGGCAACTTCGCCCATTTTTCCCTTTGGATAGCAGCGGTATTGTACTTTCGCTAAATAGCTGGGCCTCAGACCAGCCTTTGTGTGGTCCCGCGTAAAGCTTTTAGGCCGTTTTCTCGATTCCCGCTGTGGGATTCGCTTATTTCATAGCGCAAGTGGCAGTATCCTGAGCGCTGCGACCATAGCGCAATACGCCCCGAGCGCAATTTGATCCTCAGAGGAACTTGAAGACCCACGGATTAAGAATCCTATGTGGAAAGAATTCCGCGCCCGCTACAGTACTAACCTACAATACCGCCACTATCCAAGGGAAAAAATGGGCAAAGTGGGCAACTGAAGCGTCTTTCGACCGCAACTCGCCTCAAAGTGCTCCGTTTTCAATTTCGTAAGGACCAAAATGTCCACCCTGCCACAATCTATCTAACTATATGAGATGAAATCGGAATCTTTCTATGGAAACGCTTTTTTAAGATGCAGTTAGTTATGAATTTGATGATGTTATCACAAGATAACAAGCCCATTCGATCGAAAACAACCGTACGCGATCTCTAGCATGGTTAAAATGAAAATGTATTCCGCATTAAAAAATCATGTTGCTCCCAAATTTCGCAAAATATTTTTGCATGGTTGGCTAGATCACGACATGCCGTACATTTCGGCGTTTTCGAAATTGAAAACGAAGCACTTTGAGGCGAGTTGTAGCCGAGAGACGCTTTAATTGCCCACTTTGCCCATTTCGCCCATTTTTTCCCTTGGATAGCGGCGGTATTGTACACATCTTGCGCCTGCACTGCAGTGCGGGAGCGTCTCGAAATCCCTGAAATTTCACCTTTGTCTTTTGTCAATGTGAACTGCTCATCTCGTTCGATTCCTTGTGTGTGGATATTAAACATACATATTTGTATCTATACCTTCTTTGCTGTTCTCTTTTAGTTTTCTTGTTACGCTTTACTTCGTTCTCTTCAGTCATTTCATTCTTTACAGCCATGCTTCGTCGTTTTTCTTTCGTTTTGTTGTGCTTTGCTTTGGTTTCTATTGCGCTCCCTTAAGTTTTCTTATATATTGTTTCAACTTGTTTTCTCAATTTTGTGTACCTTTTTGCTCGTGTTTTGTCTTCGCTTTGCTCTTTTTTCAAGCTAGTTTGTAGTGTTTCGTCTTGTTTGTTGGTTGTTGTTTGTTTTGTCATCGTGTAATGTTTTGTCTTCTACTGTTTGACTCCGGATGCATTTTGGATCCTATCCTATATGAAAAGGATCCTTACGCGCGGATTCAAAAAGAAGGGAAAAGCGGGAAGAATGCGAGAATTTCGCGCCCGGTACAGCACTAACCTGTACATAGTGCGCTGGCGAGGGCGTCTTTCGAAACGGAGATTTGAAGGAATCAAATAGGCAGTACCCAAAATCAACAGGAATCGGGAAACCAGAGCTATCTACGGAGAGTAAGACGATTTGTTGGTATACCATTATGCACCACCGTAGACGCACTACTCCGAAATCTCCCTTCAATGTCCTTGGAAAGCTGAATCTTCCGAAAAATGAATCCTTGCCCTGACTGGCCAACAAGCTGATCATCTGCTTATCTGATGTTGTATGATACTCCGAATGCGGTCAGTTTTCTTGCCGCAATTTTCGTTGCGGTTATCCCAGGTTTGAGATTACCGTGGAACAGTCTCTGTGAGTTCAGATGCCCGCCTTCGAGAGAGTAATGCATCAATTGAATTTCCCTCAGTTTGATGTTGAAAAAGTGCAGCTGCTCTATGCAGTGAATGCGAAATTTTTCGGGGCCCCTTGACTCAGTTGGCGAGAGCTAGGCTACCATTTTGATATTTCCCGCTATTTCTTCTCATGGTATATTTTGGCTTTTTTAGGTGTGTCCGCTTGCTCATCGTATACTGGAGTTGCTTGTGTTCTTTTAACTGGAAGTTAGCACTTGTAACTCCTTAGGCTTTGAAATTTGGTCGGTAGTGTTGATTGAATGCGCTTCCCTCAGCCACAGTGGAGGCCAATGAGTTCGGCTGCCTACTTTTGAAAAAAGAAGGAACGCCTACTTCCGAAGCTGGCTAGACAATGAACACTTTTAACTCGCTGCACAAGTAGCAATAAATGAATAACTGCGGGTTTTTTTCCACATTCAAAAACTAACTGTGAATATCAAACCCCAATGACCCTTGGTACGTTGAGAGCTCTCCCACGGTAAATTTGATGCTCATTAACTTATTGGATGATGATTATGAGTCTCGCACAAAAATGCAAAAAGACCGGCGGCAATGACAGAGACAGCTCAAAGTCGCCCTCTTCCAAAGCAGTATAAGAGAACCGTAATTTTTCATTTCAATGGTTTTTTAAAGGGTATTCCTACAGTTCTCCAAACAGGCAGCTCCAAACCTTTCAATCGTATCATAAAAACAATCATTTTTGAGCGTGTATGCTGCCTTCAACCGTTTTTTCAGATTGTGGATGCAGGACTTGTCGACTAAATTACGGGTGGCTCGCGTGCCCTTTGCTTTTAATCCTTTCTTTCATTCTAGTGAAACTTATCAATTTCCCGCTTTCGTTCGCACCCACAGCAGCAATCCACGCACCCGTCCAAACCGGCTTGATACCCTCTGGTAGTTTCTTCACGTCGTCTGATGAGTCGCTCAAAAAATGATACGTTCCAAAACCTTGTACATGACACGAAGTAGATAGATTCCTTGGAAGTTCTTAATATCCGTCATGGATAACTTCTTGTGAAAAGGTACGATGATGGCATGTCTCTACAAATCGGGTATCCTTTCGCTCATCCACATGGCACGGATGGTGTTGGTTGTTTTACTGATCCCAGTCGGATAAAGAGCTTTCGGCAGTGATGTTTTCATCTCCTCCTGCTTTTCCATTCCTTACTTTCCGGACACAATCGAAAACGTCCGGTTCAGTCGACGGTTGTTCACTAACGTCGTGATGTGTTCTCTGAACATGCGGGAGTTCAGGTACTGATGGCTCTGGACGATTTAGTAGTAAACTGAAGTAATCCTTCCATATTGGCAGCGTCGCATCACTAACTTCGACGCCATTTGCAGTGTTCAGGACAGAAGAACATCTCAAACAACCAGATGAAAATAAAACGGCGCGAAAATTTCATTGCTGGAGTCGAGCCTATGCTGCCGCTCCATTCTCGCTGCTTTGTAATCCACTTTGTTGTCCTCTCGGCCATCGCTGCTGATAGCGATGTGCTATTTTAGTTGAGTGAAAAGAAGAACGTAAATCGGGCAATGATCTCGGATATCTCTCATATTTCAAGAATGAGCCAAAATCAAGGCGTCAAACTTTGTAAATGCTAATTTCGTCACAAGCTAAGGCGTACTTAGGAGTTATTTCAGACTATTTGCTTTGACTGAGGATTTTCAGTCAGTTTTAATCAGCTTTTGTCATTCTTTGACTTACCAAAAAGTACGTTGGGAAATTCCTGCATACATTTTTGTTACTTCATTCATCTCTCACAACTTCCACTGAGACGTTTTCCAAAACGTATGAAAAAAAAGCGGAGTATGAAAATCAGTCCCTAGTAAGTGTGAACGGAAGCACTTTTTCAGTGTGACAATTCGGTGTTTCGCGGCGTTCAAGCTCACTCGAATTTTCCATTGAGCAGCGTATGAGACGTCATCTCATAGATCTTCAACGGAAACTGAGCAACTGTGATAACTTAAGTCTATCCAAGACGATAATTGAGTCCAGTAACTCTTTGCAGCTAAGCATTGATGTACTCGAAACTTTATACACGAAATAAATCGAAAAAAAGAACTATAGTGAACTCGTTCCGTATTGTATAAGAGCATCAATCAAAACCTAAAGAGGTGATATAAACTGACTGATCAACTCAACAATCAAACAACGCGAATCTAGTAGTCTCATTTGAGCAATGTTACACTGATGAGGGCAATGAGCAAATATGCTGGACAAGGAGTGCAGGAAACCCATAAGAGAGGAAACATCACATTGAGCTGTCTGAGCTGCGTATCCCACTCGATCCACTGCATATGAGGGTTTTGTGATGCAGCATTACTACAGATGCGTAAGCTTTTGTGCCAGTAGTTGGTGTCAAGCATAACTCACCGCTTCATCTTGGTTATTCTCGGCGAAGGGGGCGGGTTAGTTTAACCGCCGCCTGCTTTGCAGTATTCGGCTAACCCCCCAGCTTTCTCAGCCAGTCAGGAAAATGAATCGCGAACGTCTTACATCAACGGTAACCAAATAGTGCAGTAAAATGAGTGGCTCACACAATATTCAGTGTGCAGGGAATGGAACCGTTTGATACATGCTGACAATTATGAGATGCACAAAATAGTGAAAGTACATAGATGGAAACAACCTGTTTTTATATTGGCTCTAACAAATGTGATACAGTCAAGTGAAGACAAGCAGCTTGCTACGCTTCCAGAAGTTTGTCATCATCATCGTCGTCTGACTTAATGAGCACTGAAATGGAACAGGTGTCACTGAGAACGGCAAGAGTTAATACCCATATTTTTAATTTTTTTTTCCTTGCGGCGCTTGTTGTTGACACCCCACTTGGAACCATTTCATAATTCTCACCGCCTTGCACAAGACTCATCCTGATATAGAGTTATCCCCGATCTTGCGTAGGACCATAATGTAGACCACAAAAGTGGCACATTTTCAGTACAAATAATTTGCACAAGCCAGTCAATCAGTGTGTCACGGTATTCGGTCCTCACTATACCACTGTTGACCGCGGTCCGCTACTCGAGAATGAGCTCTCCTAATTCCAATTGGTTTTGTCTTTGGATGAGAAATACACAATTTTATGGTTCAAAATACACTTCATTATTCAGTATAATCTCCCTGAATATTAATACACTTGCTCCATCGATCCTCCAAACTGTGGATCCCATCCCTGAAGTGAGAATCCGTAAGGTCTGTAAAATACGCTTCAACAGCCGTTATGACCTCTTCATTTGATGAAAAACTCTAGCCACGCATAAATTTTTTTGAGTTCTGCAAACAAATGGAAGTCGCTGGGGCCAAATCTGGTGAATGCGGTGGATGCTCCAACAATTCAAACTTTAATTCATGAATTTTAGCCGTTGTCAAAATGCTCTTGTGACACTGTGCATTGTCCTGATAAAAAAGGATTTTTTCTTCAGCACACCGGGTCCTTTTTTCACTATTTTTTCCTTTAACTGGTCAAAAAGGTTGCAATAATATTTCAAAATTAATTGTTTTACCGGTATGCAAGTAATCCACGAACCAAATTCCTTTCGCATCCCAAAAAAGTGATGTCATGACCTTCTTGGGCGATTTCCGGACACGAACTCGTTTCGAAGCCGAACAACCAGGTTCACACCACTACCCTCTACTTCCCCGCAACTCGCACTAAGTTCGGCAGCAGTTTGGAATGCGTTCCGTGTGTGCGCTGCGGTTCGTGGAACACTTTGTGCTGTGGGTGGCCGTTCATGGGTGGCAACCAAGTGCAGGTCAATCAATGTAACGGGAATTATCGGTCGTCGTAATCATATGTTTTCCCCACTGTCGACCAATTCCAGTGTTCTTCTTTTTCTATTCCTTGCTACTATTCCATATTCGATATTCTCTGCTTCTATTCGACTTCTGCCTACAATCAGGGTGAGTTTTTTTCCATTTCCATTGTTCATCGAAGTGATTAATTATTTATTAATTTATTTTTATCCATATAAACATTCATCACCAACATTCAACAATTCAAAACTAAATGCATAGAAAAAACATAATTAATTAAATACTTTAATAAGTTAATAATTATTTACTCAGAACAAATTCTTGAATATAATTTTAACACTAGTTGCCTTCTTCATTGAAGAATTGTTTTAAATAAATAATTATGAACTTATCAATGTTTTTACTTATGTTTTTTTGTTAGCATTTAGTTTTAAACTGTTAAATGTTGACGATGAATGTTTATGTGGATAAAAACAAATTATTAAACAATTAATCACTTCGACAAACAATGGGAATAGAAAAAATTCATCCTGATTGTAGGCAGAGGTCGAATGGAAGCAGAGAATATCGAATATGGAATAGTAGCAAGGAATAGAAAAAGAAGATCACTGGAATTGGTCGACAGTGGGGGAAAACATATGATTACGACGACCGTTAATTCCCGTTACATTGATTGAGCGGCACTTGGCTGCCACCCATGAACGGCCACCCACAGCACAAAGTGTTCCACGAACCGCAGCGCACACACGGAACGCAATTCAAACTGCTGCCGAACTTAGTGCGAGTTGTGGGGAAGTAGAGGGTATTTAGTCTCTTGTTCTGATTCAGCATCATGGTGATAGACCCAAGTCCTCATCCAAAGTGATGAATCAAGGAGCGAAATCCACTTTATCCTTTTTAAAAGGCTTCAAATGTTGCTGAGAAGGTCGCATTAGAATGTGTTTTTGTTCCATTGTTAGCGAATGCGGCACCCATTGGGCACACAGCTTTCTAAAACTCAAAATTCACTTAAAATATGGCTCACATTGATTAATGAGATCAGTAGAGCCTCTACTGAATCTCCCTCAGTCAATCGACGATCTTCCAAAACCATATCCTGCATTTTGGCTATGATTTCTAGTGTTGATGCGCTTTTTGAAAGTCCTTCACGTGAATCGCCTTCAAGGCTTGTACGAGCACGTTTAGATTCAGCAACCCATATCTCTACTGCTCTAATTGTAGGTGAACAATCATTATACACTTTTAACATTCGTTCCTGAATTTCTTTTGGTGCTACACCTTCGAAAAATAGGAACTTTATCACTGCGCGATAATCAATTTTTCCATTGCTATGACACGGCGACGCTAAATGGCTTGTAAACAAAGATTGAATTGACAGACTGAAATGAAACTTCACATACGTTCATATGAGAAGTGTACCAACGAAACAAAAAAAATTAGGCTAGTAGCAGCGCCATCTCTTATCAAACGACAACTTATTCAACAACCTGGTAAGTTTCTAATGAGTGGACCCGAGTGGTCCTAGGCGTGAGGCTGGAATTGGGTGTACTGTGGGTGAAGAGAGGCTATCGTGTGTTAGGCCTCTTTCAGAGTTCGATCGCTCTGCGACGCGACGGAATGAAAACACTGTGTATCGATCTGGTCGCATCGCGCGATCAGGTCGCCGGCTTTTCAGACAAGATCGCGGGGAAAGTCGCCCAATCGCGCGATTGGGCGACTGACATGGCCAGATCGGACCGGTCGCGGTGACCGCTTCATATGTCCTTGTTCAAATTCCTGTTTTTTTTTCACGTTGATTCTTTTCTTTTTATTAGTTTTGCTTTTTTCAGGTAGTTCACCTTCATCTTCGGCTGCCCAGATTTTGATTCGCAATGTGGATGGTATTCTCTTGGCCTATTTTTAGTTCTTCCAGTTCTTCCTATCACTGAGGGAAAAGTTCAAAGGAAGTCAGAGCAGAGTTCGTCAGATCCACAGAATTACGAATTGAATTCAACTTTATGATGATGATGACATTCGCTGGTTGATGAGTTGAAAAAATTCCAGCAGATAAGTAGGCAAAACAATCATAATACAAAACAATTAATATCATAAAATGACAAACCACAATGCACCACTTTATCATAAATGACTAACCAATTGCGCGACATCGCGAACATGAAATAGGCGTCCATTAGAATGTGTACGTAAAAGTGCGTGGTCGCCAACTTCCGCGATTGGTCATTCACACTTCCAAAATCTGCGATTTCCACGGCGACGCGACGGTCGCGTCACCGTGCCCACGATCGCGTCGCAGAGCGATCGAACTCTGAAAGAGGCCTTACGCAGCGTGCATAACTAGATCCGATCGTCAAGTGACAACAGAGGTTTGATTCGTTAACGTTTATTGATTCCACTTCCTAGCGACCACTGCAGCCGGCCTTTCGCTGCAGCGGCTGTCACTAATGTTGACTTGTTTGACTTAATCTGCCTCCGCTTGACGCGGTCAATCCGCATCTTCGCCGAGGGCTGCCGTCCTAGTAGTGAGTCGTGTTCATTTGTCATCGTCCTCAGCCACAATTTGAGCACAATCCATCCATTGTTCGCTATCCCAATCCCTGAGGAATAAAACATCGCGCTCGAATTGCCTTTCAACGGCGAGTGATTCCAAATCCTCCTTCACCGCATTCGTCCAAACTTTCGCCTACGTCCAAAATACCGTTTCCGGGACAGGGGCTCTCTACACACCGAGGGAATAGTTGTCCCGCCTTTTGCGGCTCAAATTCCACTCGGGACCACTTCGCTCGCGTTGAGTGGTGTGAAGCTTGGAACTGCAAAAGCGGAACCACTCCTCACTCGGTGTGTAGACAGACCCTGTCCCCCGTTTCCAGACAAGACTCGGAAGCTTCTTTAAAGCGTGCTGAACAAGATGATCTGGCGGTCTTCTTAGAATATACCCAAAATAACGGAGTTGACCTTCCATTACCCCTCGTGATGGTGTTGGGAACTGATGGCACCTTCCTCGCGTCGAGCGTTGATGTAATGCGTCGATTTCGTTGTAGGAATCTTCGTTATGACACGTCCGCGGTCAGAAATATCCAAGCAAACTTTTAAATAGCATCCTTACCGAGCAATCCAATCTTTCCATCTGTGTCTTCGGTGCTGCCCACGTCTCCGATCCGTACATAATTATGGAGCGAATAGCGGGTAAGTAGACACGCCAATTGACTTTCTTCAAAATGGAGGTAGACCACAAACATTTGGTTGGAAAATTGAATACAGATGTAGCCTTCGCACATCGTTGTGTCATATACGCTGCATAACTACCATCGTTCTTCAGCAAAAAACCCAAATAACAGAAATCGTGTACCAGTTCAATACGTTGTCAGTCCACACAAACTCCCATTGAAGGCGTCTGAGAGACCTACATCTGCTTTCATTATTTATAACAAAGTCCATAGGCTGCGGCATACTTCGTGACCAGATTCACAATCCTTTGCAGTTTTGCGTTGTTTTCAACCAGCAACACAATGTCGTAGTGGACTCCAGGTCGAATAATATTATCAATACCATCGCTAACCCTGTGCTGTCCTCGGGCACGTTGCAAGCGCCAGCCATCGAGCGTTTTGGGCAACACGTCAGCGACCTGGCGCTTGTCGCTGGTCGTCAACTATGGACGGAGTCTTATACACGCGATGACCACCATTCTGATCTCAATGGTCAGCATGATTGCGCGTCATTACTTTCTCTTCGCAGTCTAAAAATTTAGAGTGCATCAGTTTTCAGAAGGCTTTCTGCTTCATAAGCTTCATAACTTTTCAGAACGCTTCTGCTTCATAACTAAATGCTTCATAACTTAACAGATCCCGCGCCCTACGGCTAACCAATTCGTTGGGTATTAAGTCTGAAATTTTTCGTTATGAATGAACACGAATGAAATATTTTTTAAGTGCCCACTAGTAATATGAGTTCTTTTTAATACGGGCCTCGGAATTACAATGAAAAGGAATACTATTTTTCGAAAAAACGACGAATAACGAGTTCATGCCGTGGGAGAGTTCATGCCAGTGTGAACACGCGGTCTCTCAAGTGTTAATACACGGAACTGACCGGTGAAACTTCTCGAACGTTGGAGTATTGGTCAGAAGATCATATTTATGCAGTTAAGTCAAACGTATCTCCAGCCGACCATTTTTCATTCATATGTAGATGTATGTACAACTCTTGATGTACTACGCTGTATTTGTTTCAAATGGTGGATAAGTGACTTACATTTGTTGAAGAATGGAATGGCTAAAAAGGCAAGAATGTTGCCTGCGATGTAGACGTAAAGTAGCAGATCTAACCAGAGTTCGTTCACGAAACTTATTGCCACGTTCTGCCAACATCTCTGAAAAAATGGGTTTAACAAACCGAAACGCAGGGTTTCGTTTATGACCACCGAGAGGGTTCATGCGCTGTTCGCCCAGATGCTCCATCCTAAGAGAGCCAAAATTTACCGATCGCAAACAAATGTGTGGGTAAACTGTCGCCCGAAAGAACATGCTCAAGAATCTGCAAATCCATGAGATTGCGATTGATGAATCCTGGCACTGAACAAAAAAATGGCCATATCCAATAAAAAACAACTGCTGATAATTTGGATATGGTCACTCATTTGGAACACGCTCCAGCACAAATGTCATGCATTAGGAACATGCAATTAAATGTAAATTCGGGAATAGGTTCCTTTCATTGCTTCACCTTCAGGAAAACAGCTGCGAATATCAGAGAAGAGGAGGTTTAAAAACAGTCTTGTTTAAGAGTAAGTTGTAAGCGCTACAGGGCAAAATCCCACGATATCCTCTGGTTCCGAGCCAGATTTACCCTGCTCCCTCGCGCGCTTGTGCGGAGCGAGGGTAGAGACAGCGAGAAATTGTGGGAAGAAGGAGACGCAGCATACGCACGCAGACGAACGCGACGAACGGAAATAAATCACACTCGGAAACAGAGGATATGTAGCGGAAATTGATATTGTCCGCTGTGTCATAGTTACAAAAATGAGCAACGCTAAGCTTTGGGTAGATCAGGAAGAGACACTTGTTCAACGATTAACATGCACGTAAGGGCCGGATTAATCTTTAAGTTTATCGTTGGTAAGCTTAGTAAATGTATTTTTCCTGTTTGGGCCTTCATCGGCTACGAGCGTGTTTTCCAGGTAGGAGCCTACCCTAACCACGCCCGCCAGCGATAAAAATTCAATGGCGAAACGGCTTCAGACCACGTCTAACAAGGGACCACTTCGAACATAAAATGGAGTTTTGAAAAACGGTCTTTTGAGGGTTGTAGAGGAGTTAAAAAGAAACAATTTGAGATTTTAAAATTTCACTCAGTCCTCACGGGTAGATCAAAAACGATCAAAAAAGGAAAGAAACCAGAACGTTGGATTGGGAGGACGTAGCACAAATGTGAGCTATACAGTGGCCTTGAAATCATCTGAAAAGGTTCTCCTAAAAGTTTGAAGATGAAATCTAGCTAGGTTCTCGAGTTATGACTTATTCATTGATCCCCTGAACAATGCTCGTTGCATTCAAACCACCGATCACTGCAATGTGATAGTCAGAGTGAGCTAGCAGCACACCGTGGCTCAGTCGGTTAGGCGTTGGATTACGCAGCAATTGAAAGAAGGTTCGAATACTGTGGGTTCATTACTGCATTATGGGTGGTTATGGGTGGTAGTAATGACATTTCTATGGGTTCACTTTACTTGTTTTGAGTTTTAACAGTGTCTCTTCTTTTTTATACCTCTTTTCTTATATCGCAGAGGTAACGTGATATAAACGGAGAACGGTTCACATCAATGTTAGAAACTATAGAAATTCCGAGGTTTCGACAATTGGAGAACCTTTTCAGATGATTTCAAGGCCACTGTATAGCTCACGTTTGTGCTACGTCCTCCCAATCCAACGTTCTGGTTTCTTTCCTTTTTTTGACCGTTTTTGATCTACCCGTGAGGACTGAGTGAAATTTTAAAATCTCAAATTGTTTCTTTTTAACTCCTCTACAACCCTCAAAAGACCGTTTTTCAAAACTCCATTTTATGTTCGAAGTGGTCCCTTGTAAGAGCAATTTTGTTTTCTGCGAGAAAAGCCTGTCAGTTATCTGTAAGATGAGCACAGCACTGCTTTCAAGGTGAGACAAAACCAAATCACAAAGTGGTAAAGAATAGATCACGCCACGCTCACATGCTCATCTAGCACCTCCTTGTCGTCATCATTGGTACAATCGAAGCTCTCCTCTAGTTCCGTGAGGAATATTTCTTCCTTCTCCGCAGCTGAGAAATGCTCATGAAAGGACCGTGAGGCAGCTCCTCCTCCAATCCACGCCCACAAAACGGCTAAGCACATCGTGACCACAAATACAGCCATGATGAAGAACAAAATCCAACCAAGTCGTCGATGAACTAGACACTGAAACGAGACAACGTATCAGTGAGTTGGCAGTAAGCCTCGGAAACGAATTGATTAGTTACAGCCTACTAAGAACCGTATTTCGTGTAAGTGAACACTCAGTGTACTATTTTTCCACCTCTGCCAGAAGGAGTTTTATAGGTTTCAAAGTCAATGCTAGTGAGTAGTATACATTGGAACCGATTCGTATATTTTCGACTATCCGTCCGATTGATTCAAAATTTTGACGATTCAAAATCCGAATCACCGAAAAAGGCCAAATCCGAATCGAACTAAAATCCCAATCATCGAAAAAAAGCCAAATCCGAATTTAACCGATATCTAATCCATTGAAACAAATTTCTTTCGGATCGGCCCAAAATCCGATTTACCGTAAATGTTTGCTCTGGACCTAATGTGGTGAGCAGCGTGCACCGGTCAAGTAAAAGTGAATAATTGCTAGCCAGAACCCACATTCACTCTCAAGTTCAAAAATAACAATCAAATCCTACTCAGGGGTTATGTCTTCAGGAATGTCTGCTACAGTTGTCGGCAATTTTCACCTCTCAAGCGTAGTGCTGCATTTTAAATCTGGGAGAGAGAGAGAGAGAGAGAGAGAGAGAGAGAGAGGGATGAATTCTTCAGGCTTGGAGCAGTTAACGAGAATTTTTTGCGGAGAGGGGTAGGCGTGCTCGCAGGTTCGGGAATGGCGTGGAACGACCCGGCAGGTTCGCAAAGCTTGACAGTTAGCAGGAATTCTTAGGGAACGTTCGGAAGACATTTCAGCACACTTTGAAAAGATATCGGTGGCATTGCTGAAGTTCGAGTTTCAAATTAGTTCAAAAGGGTCAAACAGCTTTCAAAGACTCTGGTATTATGGACACATCTCTTCACAGAAATCGCCCACCAGAGAATTTCGGAATAACGGGGGGGGGGGAGTTCGTAGGTTTACTGTTATTTTGCTACTTTCGACAAGCTTCACTTCTGTTGTAAACTTTATCTTCGAAACTCAAAGGCTTAATGGAGCGCTTAACCAACCAGATGACTCGGATTCCCTCGTTTGTCGTTGAAGTCGAAGAATTGAGGAATGATGATGATCATACAAAGTAGTACTCCAACCGTTGACACCACCCACAGTATTAGCATCTTATATTTGTACTGAAACATTTAATGGGAAAATAGCCGTCATTATCACAAAAAAATTGTAGAATCAAAGTTTCAATACTAATTTCCTGGAGTTTCATTTTTCAAGGAAAAAGGAAACAATTGTTTTTGTCTTTCGTCGATTGAGAAGTTGCAAAATTCTCAAAGATGCACCGGTGTGACATAAAATTTTATATTCCACTCTGCTACGTGTAGCGCTCTCTGCGTGATCGTAAATGACAACTAAAACAACTTCCGCTAAATGTTGGTGATAAGAGCACGGGTTTTTGCGGTGCCCACGATCCGGGTCGTGATACATAGGACGCCACCACTCCCAGTTCTGCGATAGAGACAGCCTAATCAGCTCACCGACCATTTCGAGCTGATGTTGCTCTTCTGGCGTCCAGTCGAATCCAGGAACATTCTTTTTGACAGTATCATCAAACATCCGATACGCGATTGGCAGAATCAAAGCGGCTGACTTATAATAAGCCTCGCTGAAATGCAGTTGTACGATGATTTTCAAACAAATGTTATGGCAAAACAGATCAGATACAAAGAAAACTTCGTTACTGTCTCTGCTTACCACATCCACTGACAGAAAATTCATATGAATGGCAGAGTACGGTAAAGATCTCGATTCTGAGATTCTTCTTACAATGGATGCTCTAGACTTTGGTTGCTTCAGGAATCCTCCGGGAACCGATAGGAAAACCTCCTTTCTGCGCTGATCTAGCTTTAACCCCCTAGTGCAAATATTAGCATAGCCATGAAAACAGCTTTGCGGTACAGTGCAACTCCGCTTCGGAGCGCGCACCTGGCTTGTTACTGTGGCGCTTCGTAGGGATCAATGAGGAGGCCGCCTAACATTCGGCGGAAAAGTCAGACTTGTAGCTCGAGTATACATTCCCAGCGACGTGGCTGCCCTCTCATCATTGCAGCGGTATTAAAGAAGGACAACCACGTCGTTGTAACCCGTTTTGAGTGTACACGTCATACAAGCCGGAAAGACACAGTATTATGGCGTCAACAGCGCGCGTGAGAGATGCTTGCCAGTTGAAGCGCGTTATTTCGAGGAGCTTCTCCAACACCACCGCATCTATTGCATATTATTACGGCATCAAAAGCGCGCGTGAGAGACGCGTGTGAATCGTGGCGCGTTTATTCAAGGAGCTACTTCAACACCTTGGCATCTATTACTGTGCTTCTCTGGGTCAAATTCCGGTCCGCAATTGCGTCTCGACACGCTTAGTGGCCGCGCTCTTTCGAGTCGGAAGAGTTTCCAGCGCCGCAGCCGCCGATCTGTTGACTCTAGATGGGTTATAGAAACTGGAAACTAAACAAAATTGGCGAAAACTGTATAAAAAAGCCATATCGAGTCGGCTTTGGCGCTGGAAAATTGACTGACTCGAACGCGTGCGGCCGCAAAGCGTGTCGAGACGCAATTGCGGACCGGAATTTCGCCCAGAGAAGCACAATACATATTATAACGGCGTCTAAAGGGCACGTGAGAGACGCGTGTGAATCGGAGCGCGTTATTTCGAGGAGCTTCCCTTAAGGGCTGAGCAGAGTGCCACCGCGGCGCGGCGCGGCCTGATGATTGAGAGCCGTATTGATAGATCGCGGCGATCTATCAATACGGCTCTCCATCATCAGACCGCGCCGCGCCGCGGTGGCACTCTGCTCAGCCCCTTACACTACCGCAGCTATTGCGTATTGTTATGGCGTCAAAAGCACGCGTGAGAGACGCGTGTGAATTGGAGCGCGTTATTTCGAGGAGCTTTTCTAACACCGCCGCATCTATTACATTGTTTCCGTTTATCGCGTGCGTTTGTGGGCGTGTGCTGCACTCCTTCTCCCCCACACTTTCTCGCTGTCCCTCCCCCCTCCCGCTCAGCACAAGCGCGCGAAGGAGCACAGCAAATTTGGCCCTGAAACAAAAGATGCATATCCAGGTCCCGAGTTTCAAACTGTAACCGACTCTGAAACCTTAATTCTTTAATCACGCGCCTCTGAACATCTGCGGCAGCACTTGTCAAGGTTGAAATTTTGAATAAACCTTGCTTTCGGGACACCTACTTCCCACGACATACTTCCCACGACAAGCGACTCGACATAATGTTTGTCATCTATATCTACCGAAAATCGATATTGCTAATATGTGCTGTCGCGGGAAGTATGCACTAGGCTTTAGAGACCACCTCGAAATCAAACTCGAGCTTCGAAAAGCAGTCTGTTGAGGGTTATGGTGGAGAAAGAAAAAACTACTTCGAGTTCTATAATTTCACTGGATGAAGTACACCTTTCCAGATTCTAGAAATTGAAACATTTTCAGTCCAAGCTTTGTACAAAGGGGTTACTTGGGAGCTGAACACAAATGTGATTTCCTATTTGGGTTCGAAGGGAGATTACGGTGGTTATACGGTAGTCCAGTTCAATAACCACGTTAAAAACGGTTTTGAGCGTGCGCCAACTGGCCTCATACGATGAAGCTGTTCTTGAAAAGAAGCCAGATATCGGAAAAAGAGTTTTTCGAAAAATCTCGAAATCATTCAATTGATTCTGTTTGGTATTTTCGGCACTTTGCGGACTTTTGACGATCCAAACGTCGATAATGTTTTTGCGCTTCAAAAATCTCAGGTAAATAACTTCGCTTTCTTTTGCCGAAAACTTTTTTAAAATAAGATGATTTACTGCACATGCATGGATGTCCTTTGGGATAAAGAATATTCGAGAATTGGGCAACTGTTCCGTTGGTGAAACGAACGGTGGACAACTGATAAATGACGTAGGCGGGGTGATCCGATGGATCGGCCGATCCATGAGATTTTCATCTACTTCCTAGCCTTTTTTGTCGTACTTCCGACATTACTCTTCTTAGAAACACCTGGAGCATACGTTTCTTTCGTAAAAACGGGCAACTATGTCATCGTGAACACGGCCTTTAATGGAAAAAAGTAACAGAAAGTGAAGCTGTAGTAAACACATGGTGAACCAATTTTCAACAACGGACTGGAGGGTACGTCCCTGAAATGGAAATCTGTACATATGTAATTTGTAAGCGGCCTATTGTAAACCGAAGGACTTCCATTTCTTGGAAACAAGTTCTTTCCTCTATAGAATCAATTATTCAGTTCTTTCCAGCTGAACATTGTTCTTAACACTTGCCCTCCAGCCAGTTGTACGTCTGCGGCGGTGACGCGGTGACGTCAACAGGTTTCTTGCAAGTCTAGCAGGCTAACAAAGTTCAACGTGATACTAGGAAATCTTCTAACTGGATTACAAAAATAGCAAGGCAAAATAACTCTACCTGATGGCTAGAACGAAGGCACAATAGAGGAACTGAAACCCGACAAATACAAACACCGCATACTTGTAATAGGGTGGAAATAGGCGGGACACATAGCTCATCTAAAAATAGCAACTACATGATTTGCGTTTGAATCCAGTTCATGATTTCTTCACTATAGAAACTGAGGCATTGCAGAACGTAAGCGAAAATCATCCAAAAACGAACAGCGAACGAAAATTTCGTGCAAAAAAGATTTACAATCTAAAAAAGCAGAAAAGCGATTTGCCAGAAAACAGCAAAGAGAAGATTGAAAGGATCCCATTTCGACAGCCTTAGTTCCTAGAATAAGTTAACCGTGAGGCCGCGAAAACTGCAAATGATACAGCACCAGCGCCGCTCATCTCCTCGGCTAAAATTGATGAAGAGACCATAAACGAGGGAGGAAAGTATAAAAGGGGTAGTATGGATCCATTTTATTCGAGAAAGTTATTAAGCCTTTTTCCCTGCACAATTTTCGAGGAACCTCAGCTTTTCACCCGGAAACGTTTGCGGCTCTAGAGTCGAGAGACTTCTGTTGTATGTAATTTCACTCTTTTGAACCTCAGAAAAAAGATTGAAACGATATGTTGTTGTATCGACCATGACATCAGTTGCTCCCCTTCTGATGACGTCTACACTACTGAGAACCATGAAAATAGTCATTATCATATCTGAGGATAGTGCGCTACATAGTATTCTCCTAGAATGTAGTTCAAAGAATAGACGGGGCCTCGGCGGTAGATCGTCGCGCGCGATTGAAAGCGCGCTTACCGGTGGTATCGCGAACGCCGCACGGTCCGCTTTAATGATCGCCCTTAATCCACTCAATAGACTAAGCCTGACAAGGAGACCTTGATGTAGGTTTGAGTGGGACACTCACAAGTGATAGCCGTGCTCGCTCGGACCCCGTATACTATGATCTTTAGAATGATCGACTTCGACTAAATTTTGGTTTTCACTCATAGATTGTGGCAAAAAACCTAAATTCAAAGTTTTTTTCCGGAAAGCTCTGACTTTCTGTGCAACTCTTTGGATTATACGTAGTACAGGTATCATCGAAGCCTAGCGTCACGATTAATCATCAGTTCATGTGGTGAGCTCGTAATTCATGTCTCATAAACTAGCAGGGGAGAATTCCAAACTTGATTTCTAGTACAGCTGTGGATAATTTCCCAGATGGCTTCGAAACATGAAAAAACCGAAATTGAAGTGGGCTATTCTGAGCGACAACAGAAAAAGGTCTTCAGCGTGCATTGCGATTCCCGCTGAAATGGGACCTCAACATGTCAGATTAAATCGCAGTTTTTTTTTCCATTCTTCCCCCGGTAAATGAAGGCAGTGTTCACGACGATTATCATGAACGATCTCGACTCAAAATGGGGTTGTTTGGTGGTGAGCTATGGGCGCGTATCAGCTTACATGTCCTGCTAGTTTCCGCAAGCAAGCGCCAATTACGAAATGTGGGCGAATCGATCAATCTGAACATGGCAGAATTTCTTGGCAGTTTGCCAACAAAAACGTCCACGGCCCCACAAGCTCATCAGAACGTGGGGGCGGGGCAGGCTAAGCAGTTGTACTGGGCTAATGGAATCTTCACTTCGTGGCGGTTTTTATCAATTTTGGGCCCGTTTTCGCTGCTTTCTTCGACCCTATCCCCTCCAGCATCTGCCAGCGCAGTGTTTCGCACTGAAAACTTGAAAACGAGATTTGTCGTGAACATTGCGACGTGATAAAAAGCCGTACTATATTTTTCTATTTTTTTGGGAGGTAAGTAAATTAAGAAGAGGTTAATCGGGGAAAGTCCAAACAGAACACTCAATAGCGCAACAGAACTGTTTAGAGAAATCTGGGAACAAAATTAATTATGCCTGTTTGTGTGTTTCGGGAGACTGCGGATAACACATCGAAGCTGACGTCGGTGAAATGGTTTCGTGCATCAAAATTCTCAGGTAGGTGGCTTTGCTTTCTGTTTCCTTCACCAATATTTTTTTTAAATAAGAGGGGTCAATGTACACGATGGAATGTTTAAATCTTTCGCGATGAAGAATATTCGCAAATTCGGTGTCCGTTCCTACGGTAAACCGAACGCAGAACAACTGTTACTGTGCTTCTCTGCGCCAAATTCCGGTCCGCAATTGCGTCTGGAGACGCTGCGCAGCCGCACGCGCTCGAGTCAGTCGAGTTTCCTGGGCCGAAGCCGACTCGATATGGCTTTTTTGTACAATTTTCTCTAATTTTGTTTACTTTTCAGTGTCTAAAACCCACCTAGAGTCAACAAGTCCGCGGCTGCTGCGCTGGAAACTCTTCCGACTCGAATGCGCTCGGCCGCAAAGCGTGTCGAGACGCAATTGCGGACCGGAATTTGGCCCAGAGAAGCACAGTATAGGACGTGGGCGGGGTGCTCCTATGGGTTGGCTGGCCCACTAGATTTCCACCCACTTCCTGGCCGTTTTTTGCCGAACTTCCGTTCTCACTCTCCTTAGAGATACTCAAAGCTTATGTTTTTGCTAAAAAAAAAACAGGCAACCTTTTCATCATGAACACTGCCTTTAAGCTTGCACGTATTACAAAACTGCTAATGAATTGAATACCCGAGGATTTTTTTTACGCTATAAAAGCCTTACAAGAAAACTACTCTCAGCCAAACTGGCCATTCTGATTGAAATTTACTTTGCTAGGATCAGTTTTTGAGGTACATTCCCATTATGTCCTCCGCAGCTGCCTAGAATCACTCTGAAAAAAGGTATAGGTCATTTTTCTCTGATTTTCGTACCTTCTGTACCCTGCAAAAAGGCAGTCTTTCAGAGAACCACTATATAGTAGTCAGTAGTAAGCAGTGGTCTCTCGAAAATCCTATAGCGAACCTCATCATCGTGTTCAGGGCCAAAAACAACCCCTCCAGGCCAAGCTGGGGTGGAAGCACCTTTTCCGAACTTTGTGCAGACTGATAGCGTTTTTGACGGATTTTCGGTGGTTGTACACGATGGGATGTTACATTAATTAGAGGGCTTTGATAGCGTTGAAGAAACATATTCCAGATTTGACTTTTAAATTCTCCCAGGAGGTTTATTTGGGGTGCTGATCACGAATCTAATGTATATTTGTCGCTTTTCCAAAGTTTTCGGCTATTTTCGTTCAAAACTTCCCACCGGTAGAAAAATTTGAAGGCAAAATCGACTTTTGACGATTTCCGGAATGTGACGACACATGTGGCTTAAATTCTTCCTATAGGAGTTATTTTAAGTGCTCAATACGAATCTGACGACGGTTCATCGATTTTTGACAGTTTAGGCACCCTTACCTTCTCGCGAAGCTTTAAAAACGCTCAAAGCTTTTCTCAATGGGAGTCTGAGCAGCTGCGATGAGCACATTCAGACTTTACGTCCAGAAATGGTACTAGAAAACTACATATCATTTGGAAGGGCCAAAGTGACCAAACGGGGTACCCTTGTTAGATAGCCATTAATGCTTTGACGCGGCCGAATACCGTTCTTGGAAGAAATTGATAACCTTTCGGGATACGATGAGCATAATTATACAGAACATTATGCGGAAGAATCTATCGTACGAAAATTAACGAACGATTAGAAGTCACGGTGTAGTATGACTTCTAACATATGTACGTAACCGACCGTCCATCACGAAGAATACACAGTAAATAAGCTAGATTAGTTCAGTCCGCGCCGAAGAGAGACCTACATATTCAACGATCTCAAGACACTTTCCTTGTAAGTTTTATCCATACTTCGCTCTAACTAAAGGCAGCAGACACGCTCGAAAAGTTTTTTGAGATAACTACGTTACTAGTCGTATGGCCCCTAGTAGAATGCTAGTGCGATTGGAAACGTCAAGAACGAGTCAAAACGACAACATTTGAGCCATACAGAATCAAAAAATTTTCAGTCTCCGCCCACTGGCTTTGCAGTCTCCACCCCTATACGAACTTGTTCGAGCTGATTATTCGAATACGCCTCATTAGGCGGTAAAAGTCTACTAGTCTACTAGCTGCGCTGTCACACCCTATTTACCGCTACCTACACTATTAGAACCGAGCGGGCATGCTGCGGTGTAACTCGTCCACTTCCACTCCATATCAAAAACAACCCATCATTTCTCTATTTGCAACCAGTTTCCACCGGTTTTTTCGTTGGTTTATCATACTACCTGCTCCAAACCTCCGATTTATGTCATAAAATCGATACTATTTCTGAGTGTGTATGCAGCCTTTAAAATCGCTTTCTTCGGCGATAAGCTTTAACCACAAGCATTTAGAAAGGTAGAAAGCTGCACGGTCACAACACAACTACTACAAATATATATTTAACGAAAATGTACACATTAACTTGAAATATGTCAACGGAAATAGTCTACGAATAGTGCATATTATTAAAACCGCATTCATTTATGTGGATTCAAAAGTCACTCCCTAGAAATCACGGAAATACGAAGAAATGAAAAAGTCAAGTTTCCTATACAAGCATACACCAGCATTTTTCAAAGACCATCAAACAGGAGTAATAATTCACAGGTTACAAAGTATTACCTATGTATTTCGCAATGTAGATTACCTCACATGTCACACAGCTTTTGTCACGGATGACATAACAGCTATCTAATTGTTCGACACATCAAAGATACGATGGTGAGATCTAACGGGATAACAACTATGGATCTCTGCAAAAACTACTCTGATCATGATCGATCGCATCGGGGAAAAATATAAATTTTTTCAACTTGAACCGGAAATCGAATAAAAATTTCACTCTGGATTACTGGTGAAACTGAGCACTGAATGGTATACATATCAAGGGCAGCATGCGCAGGGAAATTTGCTCAGATTGCTGAAGGACTGGGAATCCATGTATGTAACGTCTGTACTGAGAAAAAGGTCAGAAGAAATCGGAAATTGCCGTCTTAGACTTATGAAGCGCCATATATATTTTTTCTCTAACAAATAGGAGAAATAATCATTAAAGGCACAGTCCAAGCTCAGGGACGAACCCTGGGATTTAAACATAGTTGTGAAGTAGACCCACCCCATATAACACCTGCCAAGTGCGAGCTCTCAATTCCTCCGATTAGGCGAGATATAGGAGGAAGCCACCCTGGGGCGCCCACATTAGGAAGCCACTTTGGCACGCCCCTTTTACGAGGATTCCGATCAATAGCCCCGTTCTTTCTTTCATTCTCAGCCTTCCTTTTTATTCGAGTCAGCTTGCATACGCCGTTTGTAAATGACGGAAGTTATTACAAGTCTCGGAGAACGCTAGAAAAGGCTCGGAAATGAAGTGAAATAACTAAAAATACGGTTTGGCAGTCAATCATAGATAAAACTATCGATAAGTAGTGACACACGAGGGATCGGATTTTAAAAGCTTTTCCGTTAGACTTATCAAAGCAAAATCAAGCACGCAATAGAAACATCAAGCCATTTCTGAAAGCTGTACTAGGGGAATCAGCATAGGTCAAGCTAGGTGAACGTAACCCTCGAGCCCGATGCGCGCTTGATTTCGCTTTGATAAGTTTAACGGAGAAGCCTGTAAAATCCGATCCCTCGTCTGTCACTACTTCTCGATAGTTGGTCTATGATTGACCGCCAAATCGTATTTTTAGTTATTTCACTTCATTTCCTAGCTTTTTTGATACTCCAGGCTATTTTAAGCAAAATAATTTTTCAAGATATTTCAAGATATTTTTGAAACCTTTTTGACTTCTTGATGGCATTTCCAAATCGCAACTTTTGCCATAAAGCTAAATTTTCAAAATAGATAGCGGATTTTCGCTCGAAGCGGAGAGACAGCGTCGCTTGGGTTGCTCTCCGGGCCCACTTCATGCGGTGGATTGTCTGAGTAGTTACTGGCGGAGCTTTGAAAATACATATGACCTTTTCAGAGTGGTTCTGAGCAACTAAGGGAAGCATATTCGTATTCTACATCCAAAAATGGTCCAAGAAGAGCAATTTTTTTTCGGAATGGTCACTTCTTCCCAAGCGTATTCTAAATTGTTCTTTAAAGAAAGAGTCATTGTGACCAATTTCTGATAGTTCAGCAACATGTAAAACATTTAGTAGCGTTTTACTTTGAAATCTGCCAGAGATCATACGAATTTATATTTTACTCGTGTTTGAACACTTTCACAGACTCGAGCCAAAAATGAGCAATAGCTTGAATGAAAGCCAACATATCGGGTGAAGATGAATCCGAAGATGAATTTGTTGACGACAGTATGATGCAAAAAAGCAAGATCCAGAACCCAAAAAGAAAAGGCAAAAGGATAAAGTTCTCGGGGTACATCAATTCTCCAGCGAATGAGTATCATATTCAATTTTTTCCGTAAGAAATCAAAGCACTCAGGGAACAATTGGAAGCCGCTTAGAAGAAACACGTAGAACTCGATAACATTCAATTCCCCTGAAAAAAGGGAACGGAGCAAAAGCCACTGATAATAAATTGGAGGCGGTCATAACAACATGGAGGTTTTTATGAAAAACATTGTTTTCCTGTTTTAAAGATTAGTGTATGGAATTCCGGACAGTTCAGAGCGTCCCATCATCATAAAACTATTCTTCAGCACAAGCAAAAAATCCAGGCTCGAAATCAAGTTCGCGAACGATTCACACAGGACAAAGTTTCCGCATAGCTTAAACTGCTGGATTGAGGAGGCTTGCGATGGGCTTTTGGTCAACATAGTCGAGTGGAAAATCGGGAGTGAAGTGAGAGAGAGCGAATGACGAAGAGTACATAGCTTGAACAATTATCAGTCACCAATCAAAATCTACCAGACTGATAGCGATCAAACCGAGTAAACAATCTGCCCAAGACGGGTGGAGAAAAACGGCCCCCGACTGCCAGCGGGTTTATCGCCGAACTGTGGTTTTTCGGGTTGGGCCCTGAACAGGCGAGTCTGAACACTTCCATATATTTCTATCTCTGTGGGTGCTCTAGACCCAAATGTAGGTAAAATATATGTAACGGAAAATCGAGGCACTCAGAATTTCGGCTATCACCTTAGCAGCACTACGACGATCTTCCTTATCAATGTAACCCGCAATATTCGAAAATGGAGCTAAAAAAGGATCTGATTTCTGAAAAAAAGAATGATGGTATAAATCATGAATGAAATATCAAAAGAAACTCGAGGTTTGGGAGGAAGAAAGAACTGCCTCAAAATTTGCAGTTGTTTCGTAGTTACAGGTTCCCGATGAACTTTTTCCCGTCTCAAGGAAGAAATTCTCCACGCTCGTTGTAGCGGATGATGTTAACATGGAAGAAAAATATCGTGAACACAACCCTCATATTGAGGACAAGTCATATGAGCAGCGTGAGTACTTTTTGTAGTCTTGGAAAAATGTAGTGAACCATTCAGAAGCTCAACTCTTTCATACCAAGTGGAATTCACTCCTGCTCGAAAAGCTCGACTAGCCTCTAATCTAACACAAAAATGTAGAAGACGTTTCGAGTACTGAGAGTCTTGGAATGCCCATCGTTCTTTTCTTTCTATACATCGGGGCCGCTTCAATTCAGAAAATTCTCACCACTAAATGCTAGATTATAGTATCAAAAACGGGAACTTTGAATATCTTCGAGCCGGCGAACATTGCTTTTTTCCGAAAGTTGTTCAAAAAAAGAGAATTTCTATCGTTACATAAATATTTTTTAGTTATCCAGCCACTGTAGGGAACACAATTTAATGGTTAAGGATTATGGGTCCTGTTATATCTAATGATATTTAGGGTCTATCCTAGACGGAGAGGGGCCACCCAAAATTTATACATAGAAAATGAAAAGAAACTCTGATGAAAGATGCATGATACTGCTATCAGTCACTGTATTTATGAATACTCCATAAAAATACTTCGATTTGTAGCCTACCCAATCGGTGGTTCACCTCATTCCTGTCTTGAATCGTGGGTGCTCCCCTCCCGTCTAGGATAGTGCAGATATTTATTTTGGCAAAGATCGAAAAAATTTTCTTTGAAAACCGAAAAAATTGAAACAATTGTCGATAGCTGACAATATGGAAGCTATAAGATGAGAAACTGTCGGTAACACTCAAATGTGAAGTTGGAAGCTCTAGTTGTTAAATGATGATAGAGACTACTATTTCTAAACAGGTCTAGAAAAATGCGAAACTCGCTCCATTTAAGGGCATCGTTTGCGTCGGAAACACTTTCCATTTTACAGGCTCAATTTGATGAGTGAACCCATTAGACCACACAGGTAAACTTCGGCGCGACAAAAAACGTAGGGTTATGAAGTTGGAAGGGGTTAAAGATGAGGATCCGCCACCAGTTCTCACCAGCCATCTACTTTTTCATAGAATGTCGATGCGACCGTCAAACAACATGAAAAACAGTTACAGCACAAATTCCACATGAATGAAAACCTCGAAAATGACAGCGACTAGGTCTCCAAAAGCAAAAAAAAAAACATCTTTTGGCGCTAATTTCAAGTTCAATTTTACAGTGTGTTCAGACTGACTTTTTTTTACAAATGAAGGTTTTTCTTGGGCCCTTTCGACATTTTCGTGCACTGGAGAAGCCAAACAACACAAAATCCTGAAAAAATAGTATACGGTTTACTGCGCGTACTATGGCTTCCCTGTGACTCTTCATGAACAACCCAGACTTACTATCCTTCCCTATGTTGGTTTGTGCACCTAGAATTCCACAAAGCAACAAATAGACATTTAAAAAACTATCACAGCAACGGATCGATATGTAACGGTATACAAACTAATGGTACTCACTATACCTAACCCGAAGGGAGGATAAATTAGGTGCAACATTCAACGCGAAAGCACTTTAACTTTCTCAGAAAGTAAATTGATTAGAGAGAGGGAGACTGCATGAGAGGACTTGATAATCAACAATGGAGCAAACACATCAGTCCAACCTATTATTAAAATGGCTCAGAGAAAATAATTTGGAACGTTCATTTCCACGAGAAAAAAATTATGCACTCTTTCTTACTCTGTCCACTTGCACCTCGAATATTTGCACATATCCTTCTCTTTTGTTATTATAGAGAAAAATGCTGATAACGGAGCAGTTTTCTCCGATTCCCTACACACAACAAACACATCCTTTTTTTACGGCGATGCTCACAAAGACTTTCCTTTTTGAATTTTCTAGTTTAAATTTTTTGGCTCCAATGTGTTACCAACATCATGTAGGAACGACGGAATAACTCGGTAACACGCCCTCTTTCAGCCAAGTAAGTATTTCACCTACACTGATTGTTCGCGACGAGGAAGGAGACATCAGTGGTTGTGCACTGTAAACATAGGGATATAACTGAAGTTGAATTTATACACAATACGAGATAAGGTCTGAATCATATGAAACTGGTGGAATGGAGCAGTAGACAGTACAGAATTTCAATGAACAGGCACACAAAGATTCATTGTCCCTACAGACAGTTACTCTGAGAGTAAAGTTGTAGAAAGTGACTACAGCATTCTATGTACATTTTTCTGGTGCATTTTCCCCATATCCTTCATCATCTCAGCTCTACCATGAAACCAAGTAATCGAAATCTGCTAGCGAATGGAACTGGAGATTTTCGTGAGCATGGTTTTCAAAGGCGGTGTGTACGATAAATTTAGTCTTCGTTTTGCCGCCGGAAATCAAATGCTCGGGTTCTAATTGAAGTCATAAGCTCGAAAGAACGAACAAAAATGGCCCGGAAGAGCTCTATACGGCCCCGTAGTCCGCTCGCACTAGTCCTTTCCGCACGCGGTTAAGTTTTCCGTGGACGAGTTTGGTCCGGCCGACATTAGCATCATCTCTGAGAGTTTTGGCCGCGGAATAGTCGCAAAATAGCACACCAGGCTCCGCAGCGGCTCCTGGTGGGCTATTTCCCGGCTATTTCGCGGCTATTTCTCGGCTTCTCACGGAGCGGACAAGAAGTAGCCGATAAATAGCCTAGATATAACCGAGAAATACTTAGAAGTAAACAAAATTAACCAAGACGCAACCGTCGCCGGCTCGCCGAGCCACCATCTGTAGCCGCCAGCGGTTGGGCGGATCCTTCAGAGGCTGAGTGAGGTCCAAGTACCTCAAACTTGGGTAATCGAACGGACGGAGGTGCTGACATCTCAATCATACCTCTGGAATGCGCCGTATGTCTACCTGGAGAGCATTATTTCTCGGCTATTTCCCGGATATTTCGCGGCGAGCATTATTTGGCGGCTATTTGGCGGCTATTACGCGGCAATGAAGCATTTCGCGGCCAAAATTTTCAGAGATAGCGCGAGCGCAGATGAATTTTGGCATTGGGGCGCGCTTGGAAGGGTTTCATTTTTTTCCATGTATTCCTACTACTGAAGCGTTGCTTCTTTTCTTTCACCTTATTCTTTTCTTTAATGGTTTCCTTTTTGTTTTCTACTGAAAATATATTGAAATCATGCATTAACCTAAAGGAAAATTGAGGTTCATCGAAGCCAAATTGACGTCATAGTTCTGCTCATGCCCGGGCAACTCGTTCAACCCCGGAATCTCCCTTCGAAGTAAGAGACCATCATTTGAGCCTTTCCGTCGTTTTTTCTGTGGTTCTTTCTTCACTAAAGGGACAATCAGGCCCCAAACCTTTCATTTCTTGTAAAAACTGGCGAACGATTTTTATCGTGGACACTGCCACTAAGACAGAGCATTCGATTCAAGCCGTTTATCGCCTGTTGGTAGATAGAGCGCCATAATTTGGGTGGGCTTCTCAATGGTGGAGCCAAAAGAGCTGCGTAATTTCTTTCACGCCACAGTCCAACCTTAGGCGGCGTTCAGAGTTTTCGCGGCGCGACGCGATGGCACATGTCAGCGCGACGCGAATATCGCGTCATCGCGTCGCACGGAAATCAAGGTGTGAACGGCGTGCGAACGCTGGGCGACTACGCGCAATTGTGTACGTCCGCAGCTTCCGTATACAAGCAAAATTAATCAATAAGTGATCTTATTCTGTATATTTCAGTGTGATGCATATTTAATACCTTTCATCTGTATCTTTTATCGCTTCTTTTTGCTTTCGTTATGACAAATTGCTGTATTAGTGACAAAACAACAAAAAGATTTCGGAAGCAAATGATGCTTAGGTCTTTTTTGGAGTCGAGTGTACAGAATAGGGTGTTTTTCGGAGAAATAAGACTGAATTATGCGCATGTCGTTTGAACACCATTAAAAACCCATAAACGAAAAGCTTAGAAGCTTCACTGAAATCGATTTCTGCCAGACTCAACCTGAAACTACACAAAAAGAGACATTGAAAACTTATCGGGGAAAAGAGTGGGAGGCAAAGTAGTGAAGATGTCCAAGAAAAATCCAGACGCCCCTTGAGTCCATGATGAGGCAAGAAAAAATTATGACAATCGCTTCGCGACCATCGTGTCGCGTTGCGATGCAACGCGACGCAATCAACGCGGAGCGATCGCGTCAAACCCGATGTATCGCGCCTCTTCACTGTGAACACCTAGTGACGACGCGACGCGACGTAGCTTGATCGTTACGTACGCTTATCATAATGTCGCTCCGCGCCGCGAATGAACCCTAGACGCCGCCTTAGGCTCAATTTTTTATATTCCGATCGCGTATAGCAACCTTGCCCAGCGCGAAACCTCAATTCTCTCAAATAGGCGTAAAATGGAAAAGTTGAGTTAAAAGAAAATCAGCCACATCCAACGGAAAGATTTCAATCTCAATAGGGACGAGATGCGCGATGGATTTCAATAAGATTCGAATCTTTCATCGATCTAGGTTTGCACCAGGGGTGTGCGTTTATATTTTTTTGTTAAGCGTTAATCGTTAATTCTCAAAAAAGGCCGCGTTAACCCGTTAAATTTCTATTTTGCTGAAAATGTAAAAGAGCATTGCCTGACTATAGCAAAAATCAATAAATCATCAGAGGTCCCATATCGGTCATTGCCATAATTCCACTACAATTAATAAACTAATTCAACCTGATTTCAATACTTTTTCGTTAAGCGTTAATCGTTAATTTTCGATAACAAAATAGCTCGTCCACGAAAATCTCGCCGGCGAAATTCCCAAACTTTATGAGGCCACATCTCCGTTCCAAGCGGATTCTTATTGATTCTGAAGACACCATTGTGACCAGCGCAAACTTCTCCCCAAGGCAAGCTGAAAAACTGAGAGGTCACACTGTGCCTTCAAAGACTGGTGCTGGAAAGAATATACGAAAAGAAAGGAGCTTAAAAAATTCACAGCGCTAGTCCTAAATCAAGGCATGTACAATCCGGAAACCCGTCCTATTTCCGTTGAATACGTTCCTCAATTAAGTTGGAGTGTAAAACACTTGATTATCTGACAGCTTTTTTCATTTCGCAAAAGTCAGCTGAACAAAAAAGTTACCGTAATCCGGCTAAAGAAAACAGTTTCCGATGTTTCGCGCTTTTTCTAGGCTCATCACTTGATAGAAGGTATTACACTTTGCACTAATAAGAAACATTTTAAAAAAACTCGGTAAAGGAATCGTATGTATTAGCGTAAAAGTTTTACCTGACTTTCCATTCGCCTAATGTACTCTCATTTAAGCTTGCAATATCAGATGTCCCCAACTTCTAAGAACACCCTCAGATACCATTGATATTATCACGGCAAGTACATCTTCAATTTCCAGGTAATTTCCAGTGAAACTAGCGATTAGCAGAGGGTGGATGAGCAAAAAACAGAAATAAAGAATATGAGAAAGCGAGAATGAGGTTTCACTGGTCGATGGATGATGCTCTGATAATGGAGCGTAGAAAATCGACAATAATAACAACAACGGCATAGTATTGATTGAGACGTAGAATGGGTGGAGATGGGTGGTTGTGTAAATCAGATTGATAATGCATAGCATGATCGACGAGAATCGGGGAGAGTTGGGTGAAGTCGAGAGTGACCATATGACGGAACAGCGGAGAAGGAGGAGTAAGTGGAGACTGAGATGGGAGGAAAGGGAAGGGATTTTAAATGAATAGAATTTGATTGCGGATGATCAGAGATCGTCATTCAACAGACGAAAACACTATCAGTAACAAAGCGACGCCGAATTCAAGGTGTCAGATCGCATTCAACGAACTCCGTTTCCGAAAATGGCTGATCGATAGTGCGGTAGAGAGCAGGGATTAGGCAAATTCCTGCAGGATAAGCCCGATCCGGCAGAGCAAACTGCTTCCGATGCACCGCTTCTCGATTCATTCTACAATACAGCTAAATCAATTCTGGTATTTTCTTGTGGATGACATTCATTACTAACTTTCTTGTTAGAGACATTCAAAAGCAAAGATTATTGACTGTTTTCAAAAACATATACAAATTTTGTAAGTCTTAAAGGCATTGTGCGCGCAGAAAACCGTATATTATTTTTTTATGTTTTTGTGTACCTTGGTCTCTCTAGTGAACGAAAATGTCGAAGGGGCCCATGAAAAACCTTCATTTGTAAAGAAAAGTTAATCGGAACATATTGTAAATATGAATTTTTGTCGTAACTGTTTTTGCTCTTAAAGTAGGAAGCGTTAGCACTATATTCACTCCGCGCAAGAACGAAAGGCAGCGTTCACGATCGTTTTCACTTACAAGTTCTGTACGGTGTATGGAAGATCTAGTGATCAATATAACAGACAGGCTCAGAAAGAACACAAAAACTGTGTTTCCGCTAAAATCATGGATTTCAATGAAATCTAGCATGTTCCTCTATTTGTGGTCAGTCTAGCTTCTCAGACACTGAAGGAGTCCGGATCGAGCAGTGTCAAGGATGAATGGAAAAGTTCTAGGCGTATATCATCCCCTGTGGGGATGCTCCACACAGTCGACCTCCATTCGAAATTGTGGAGGTTTTTGATTGTGTATTGGGCTAATACAATAACTTGCGGGGGCCAGTCATTGTTGAAGTCAGATCTGCTATCCTTCCAGACATGTCTAGTACCAATTCACCGACCACGGAGACAAAGAAAGCTTGGTTGGCCATGTACAATGATCGATCACTCGACCTGAAAATGACTCCGCTAGCCAGCATAGGCTTTCTAAATGGATACCTCGTCGCAGTTGAAGACATATGAGCACCAGCACGTGCTGCTCCGAAGAGCACGTAGTCAATACAAAGGCACTACGTGGCGTAGATGGGTAAAACTTCTGCCGCACACCCATATCCCTCGGAGCAGCACGTTGTCTTATAATGGAAGCACGTGGCGCTGGGAGGGAAAGCCTTTGCCTCACCTCCATGCAGTAGCACGTGCTCCTATCGTCATCCCAAGGCGGGGGATGTTTCGCCCGCTTTCGCTAGGAGGACGGGGTCACAACCTTCGATAAAGTGGGGTCACTTCCCTCGATGAGAGCGGGATCCCACGCCTCGATAGGGCGGAGTCCCTTCGTCTTCTACGGGGAGCATTGCCTCCTCCAACAAGGATAGAATCCATTTCACGATCTCTGTGTGTTGCGACACGTGCTGCACAGTTGGACGACGACACGTCTCGTTTCTGCTTAAGAAGTACCCGGCTGTATCATCGTCCACAACGCGTCGGTGTTGAGCTGACAGCCTATCGAGGCCGAATTAGACCTCTAGGGTCTGAGATTGCATTGAAGTCCTCACAGAGCGATGGGCGCGAATGACCACTCAGACAATCGCCTAAATTAAAGGCAGCATACACGCTCGTAAACGTGGTTGGGATAACAATGTGAATCGAACCGTATGGCTTACAACATAATGCCTACGCATTTTGAATTGACAAAAATGACCCACAATGCCGCTACATAAGTTAGAAGTTGGCTCCGCCGTGTATTTTCACGCCCCCTATACATATTTGCTCTTCTGCTCCAAAGCAGGGTTGCTGGGTCATCTTCGCCGTCAGTGACGTGTGTGGTTCACCTGTTAGGCAGCCTACCAACAGTGCCGACGGTGAATATGACCCAGCAACCTTGCGTTGCAGGAAAAGGGCAGATACAGGGGGCGTGAAAATACAGGCCGGGCCAACTTCTAACTGATGTAGCGGCATTGTGGGTCGTTTTTGACACTTCAAAATGCATAGGCGCCGTAATCTGGGCCCTACCATTCTATTTCCTTAGTTATCTTAATCACGTTTGCGAGCGTGTATGCTGCCTTTAAGTAGGTGTCGAATATGCATTCAGCTTGAGGACAAGGCAGTTTATAACGCAGTCAGGGAACGTGCTGCTGGGGGAGCACGTGCCCCAATTGTGTTTCAAATTATAGTACATGCCCCTAAAAATAAGACCTTCAATGCTTGCATGGTACAGATTCAACTTGATTACAAAACGATATTCCAAGAAAGGAAAGCATACCACGTACTCCTGAGGCGGAACTCAGATGTCGGCAGCGTCGCTGGCTCAATCGCCCAAACTTGCGGTACTTGACCCGCCCAACCGCTGGAGACCTCGTGTAACCGCTAACGGCCCCAGGTGGTGCTCGGCGATCTGGCCCAGCCGCATGTCGGTGTGCTGCTACGATGGCGCTGGGACTACCTTACAGCACGTGCTCTTGCGATGAATTTTCGCAGCACGTGCTGCTCTTCGGAGCACTTGCCCCTGTGATAGCGCAATTTCGCTGAGTACGGTAACTCGAGTTGAATGCATAATCGACACGCAATCAATGCGGCGATTTTCTGAGAAGGAAAGGCACACTCAAGACAATTCAGCCTCAAATCTCTCGCCGTTCAAATTCACAATTTTTAAGGGGCCATAACTCCTTTGCTAGCAGGTAAGTACATAATGAGCGACTCTGTAGACGTCCTTGTCATCAGCGTAAAGTTCTCTCTGACAATGAGACGATTCTCATTTTGGATTGCGCCTTCAAGAACTTCCTTCAACAGACGCACAACCCTTCCGGGCAGCAACAGCATGGGACCCGCGAATTGAGAGCACGAGCCGATCTGTCAGGCGGCTCGGCGCCGAGAATAGCGTGAGAAGGGTCATGATCCATAGAATGGAATCAATTGCGCACGTCTTAGACTTCAAACGGTTACTCAATAAGTGGCTGAGGTTATCCGAAAATGGCTGTTTTGCTATGTTTTCCGCAAACAAGTCGTGTGCTATGGACGAAAAAAAGCTGCTTGGGAGTGGTATAAGAATTCCATCGCAGTCCCGTTTATTTCCTTAGCAGCTAGCCATCTATAGGAGGGAATTCTCATACTCAGCAAAGGTTTTTCAGCGAGACACCGCCGGTAATGCATGTTCATCGTAAGCCCCTTAGTAAATGGCTCGATAATGAGGTTTTCAGAGCTGAGAGACATGGTGATGCTGCCGCTTCATGGTGACTACACGGATACTTTTTTCTGAGAATGAAAGGCATACATTCGAGGGAATGAAGGGGAAGGCCGAAGAGATATTTGGTTTGCTAACTGTAGAAAATGAGGCGTGAATATGTAAAGCTGCTCACTTGATCAGGCGATTCGATTATAATACATTGAGAAAAAATGTAAAGCGGAACTTCGCAGACCGGACGGGAGCAATTTGTGAACATTCTGAAAGAGTTTTGTCTGTGGTGGCGGTCTCTGCACGTGAGATGGCACCCAAACCGGGACAAAAAATGAATGGCTGGCCAGCCAGCCGAGACGAGTATGGAGCTAACGCTGAGTGGCGGAGTAGATGCCCGGATGAATGCAATATTAATTAGGCGAGAGTGAGGTGTCCCAAAGCGACTGTTAAGACGCTACACACAAAAACGAGGACGAGAAGGAGGTGGGAAGGTATCGATTAACATATTAGAACTACACTAATCCGCCAAGAGCAAAATAATGTTGTGGTCTGATCGATTAGCGTAGCTTTTCCTCTAATCTTACTGCTGCTGCCAAAGTGCATCATCACAGCGCTTCTCGGATTTCTCGCGTCTTATCACAAGACGGTGGAGACCAAGGAAAACGTCCAGTTGCACTTCGGCTACAGTCATAAATTCACGGACTTTTTATTTGGGTAATGAATAATTTGCTCTGTAGGGAAGTGCACATTTGTCTCCGAAAAAAACGACCAATGAATCTCGATCCAGCATCACCGATCCATGCTTCCCATGCCATCAATCACAACTTGTCGACTCTACAGAAGCGATGAACGTTTTGAAAAGTATGAAGGATACTAAAAAAAAGTTTAAACAAAAGTGAACTAGACTTTACAATAGAAATGGACCTTCTATAAAATCTTACACAGTGAAACCATCGCCAAATTCAGTTTTCAGCGGCAAATGGCATTCTGTCAATATAACGGTCGATTAGGAATGTTGCTTTTTTGACTATTGAAGGCATCGTACGCGCAGAAAATCACTAATCCTCTTTTCGATCTTATATATACGTAGACCTCTACAGTTAGCGAAAATGCCGGGACAGCCAAGGGAAAAAATTCATTATTAAGTGAATAACACGATGAATTCAGCGCAATGCGCTATCCATACTTCTCTAAGCCCCCGCGATACGCGCGGGCGGGGCGTTGGGGTAGGAATGGCCTGACCCAACAGCCCCGCGGCACGCGGCCGTAACAAATTTTTTCATCACGTCCATCATTAATCCATCATCAATTTCATTCCGTTTCTTGATTATTAATTCCATTATTATCCTCTGTTATTGTACAGAATTTGCTCATTTGGAAAAGATTAGGCCCACACTTTTTCGCTCCGCCATGGCGTCGCCGCTGGGATAATCATAGTCTCCGCAAGCGCGTGACGCGCCAAGAATGTATTCACACTCTGACGCCACGCCCGCGAGTCACGCACGTGCCGCGCTGGCGTCGAGGAGTACGAATAGCGAGTGACGGCGACGGCCATAATAACTTCCGCGCAAATTTGAATATGTTTTTTACTGCTTTCCGTTGTTGATTGAGGATTTCTTCATATCGATCGAGTGGTTCTGGGAGCCTTTAAAGGCAGTGTCTTCGATAAAAATGGTTTTCGAGTTTCCACCAGAAAACGAAGGTTTAGAGTCTGACTGTTTCGTCAGTGAACGAAGAATCATGAAAAACGCTGCGAAACATCCAAAATCAGCTCTTCTTCTTGGAAGCCACATTTCAACGGTGAATCAGTCGCGCGGGCATGAGCCTGAAGTAGACAGTGTGCGAAAAAGCGCCCCGATGCTAAAACTTAGCCGCGCTCGCGCTCCAATGCTAATGTAGAAGCGGACCGAACTCTTCCTCGGAAAACTCGACCGCGCGCGGAAGGGCTAGCGCGAGCGGACTTCGGAGCCATATGGAGCTCTTTCGGACTCGTTTTCTTTCGTTCTTTCGACCCCAGTGCTCCAATGAGACCCTGAACTTTCGATTTCCGGCCAAAAACCGAGGACGAAATCTATCGTGGACACTGCCTCCCAGTGATGCCCGAAACCTTCCTTATGTGGGTTGTTTGGGGGGGGGGGGTGCTGATCACGATTTTAAGGTCCGATAAATGCGACTTTTGTCGATTCCAGGAACGCTACGAAAGATTCCGCTCAATTTTGTCCGATAACGATTTGGAGTGCTCAGCACGAATCTGAGGTTCGTTTATCGATTCTTTATATGTAGGTTACCGTAGGTTACGGTGTGTATACAGTAATTCGGTTGAAGTCTCAGAGGTGCCTCAAAATTTCTCCGTAGGGGTTATTCGGGGTTGCGAACACGAAACTGAGTGTAACGTTGTCGATTTTCAAAATATTGATGCAGAGTTTGTTAACTAAATGACATCTTACCCACCGTAATCTACAGCAGACCTAAAGGCAGTGTTCAAGATGAAAAAGTTGCCCGTTTTTTAGCAGAAGCGTGAGCTTTGGAATCCTCTAAGAAGACTGAGCCCGGAAGCACGACGGAAAAGGGCTAGGAAGTGGGTAGAAATCTTGTGGCCCAGCCACCCCATCGGGTGGCCCCGCCCACGTCATGTACAAGGTGTCCTGCGTTCCTTTCACCAGGGAGACAGAGGCCGAATTGTTATCTACTCTTTGTCGCAAAGAATGTTAACATCCAAACATGTGCATTGGTCCATCTTATTCTTTGAGAGATTTTGGCACGGGAAATAGAAAACAAAGAAGGCACTCGCCTAAGAATTCCGAAGCTCAAAACATTCGCGGTTTGGTTTGACGTTTTGTCCGCAGTGTACAAAACACACCAGCAGGCGTGAATAAATGTCTAGTTGGTTCCTTTTAACAGTTTTTTTTCTCCGACATTCGGGAGTTTTATGGGACTTTACCCTATCATCCGACACTTCGTTAATTACGTACTCAAAAACATAGAAAACTAGAATAAGGTTTTTGTCGTGAACACTGTCTTTAGAATAGCGACAAACACATTTCGGAATCGTGTTCAGCACCCTAAATTACACTCCCTCGAACGAGTTTCGAGAAAAATACGCAAATGGTTTCCGGAACACCCCGAAAATTGCTTGATGGTCCCTCACCTCGCCGTGAAGCGTAGAAAAACGCGAGTGGCTCCTTTCAGAATGATGCTGGGCAGCTGAAGAGGGCATGTTCGGATTCTACGTTCAAAAGTAGTTCTAGAGCGATTCATTTCATATGGAATGGAACAGGGGCTCTCTACACACAGAGGGTGGAGTTGTCCCGCTTTTTCGTCTCTTATTCCACTCAGGGCCGATTCGCTTGAATTGAGTAGCGTGACATGTCGAACTGCAAACACGAGACAACTCCTTTCTCTGTCTGTATAGAGCCCCTATCCCATTTGGAATGGCCCCTGTGATCAAAAAGGAATTTCCTTGGCGAAAAAGATGAGGTAGCCCCTCTTCAACTGATTGGTGCCTAGTGCGCAGCCCTACGAAGGACATTCTGCACGGTGATCTATTGCTTTGTTTGATGCCGTTGACAGTTCCTAGACGTTGCTGATGGAAAGGTTGCGTCAATTGTTTACGTGAACGCAAATGAGTAGGAAGAGAATGTTACACCGTTGATTCACCGACAATTATGCATTGCTCGAGCAGTTGTGCGAGTGTTCTTGCGTCAAACACGTGGCCACTGGTCACTGATCACTGGCCACCCTTTGATAGGAACCCAGCTGATTGAACTTAAAGGCAGCAGACACGCTCAAAAATGATATTAATTTTATGGATTAAACTGAAGGTCTGAAGCTGTTAGTATTCACTGAATTGAACAAAGAAGAAGATTTTCATTAAAGGCAGTGGTCACGATGAAAAACGTTATCGAAAAAAACTACAAAAATCAGCTTAGATCAAAAACAGCTGAAAAACTATGAAGGTAGCGCGGTGAAAAACGGTCTTTAAATAGAGTTTCTAGGGCCCAAAGAAGCTAGTTCGTGCACACGTGCACAGCGATGACGAAACAGATCGCAGTCTCATGCCGAGCAGTCAAAAATCATCGACATTCAGAGGACGAAATAAATGCAAATTTAACGAATAAAAACAGTTGAATAATGAAAGCATCACTTCAGTCAATGTTTTTGACTAGATGTGTACATAAATTCGAAGGTTCATTGATTGACATTCAATTTCAAGCCAGCTGATGTTCTTGATATGAGAGGTCATCGATGCCGATGATGTGGAGAGGGCTCGTCCACCATCAAAAGACAAGAAAGTTCAGGTTTCAAACTCGGCCCAAAACAGTGGTTTTTTCGCGATTTTTTCTTATAGGTCCTACTACTCGAGACCCAGGAAAGGATTTGGAGAGAAAAAGACGACAGGCATATTTGATCGCGACCACTGCCTTTAAACACTTTCGGTCTCTAAATTGGTTCAAGCCAAGTAAAAGTTTCTTGGATCACCTAACAAGATTTGAATAGCTTTTCGAACACTTAGGCCATTTTTTCTTGCATTTCATGTTTTTGCTACTACTATGTCGTACTGTAACCATTAATAGGTGCACTCAACATTCCTAGCGCGTCTGAGTTGAGCTTGAATTGCTTAGACAATCACCTCATTCAGGGAGTGTCGAATAAGCATTCAACTCGAAGACAAGGCGGTTCCGAGAACAGTCAGGGAATGTGGTGCAACCGGAGCACGTGCTCCTATTGTGCTTCAAATTGCAGCTCGTGCTTGAACACATAAGAAGTTCAGTGAGGGCATGATACACATTTAACTCGATGAAAAAACGATTTTTCAAAAAAGGATAGCATACGACGCAATCTTGAGGCGAGACTTAGGTGTCGGCAGCGAAGCAGGTTCATTTACCCAAATTTGAGGTACTCGGCCCGCCCAGCCACTTACAGCGCAGGCGGCACTCGGCGAGCTGGCCGCGTCGCGTGTCGTTGCGCCAGCCGCGTCGAGTGTCAGCGTGCTGCTACGATAGCGCTGAACTACCTTGCAGCACGAGCTCCTGCAATTACATTTTGCGGCACGTGCTGCTGGTTGGAGCACGCGCCTATGCCATAGAGCCTTAAACGGGTTTGATCACTCACTTTTGATGCATATTGGACACGCATTGAATGAGGCGATTTTTTGGGTGCGCTATTGGTTCCCCGTATTTGCTCGCAATATTAGACTTTTCGTTTTTCTTTTTTTTTACGCTGAACCGTTTTTACATGCCTAGGCTCCTCGGCTGCTCACCTAAGACACAACGGGTCACTACTCCAAACAAATAAGCTCAAGAAGATTCCGTAGTCGAATCTTTTTATCCACCTTTTCGCTGTTCCTACATAGTACAGTCAGCATGGATCGCACTGATATTTTGCGTTCTTTATTGGGCGTTGGCGCCATCTTGGTGCACGTATGTTATCGAATAAGTGCACCGAGTTTGCTCCAACCTTTATAAGATGAAAAACTCAGGTGGGGAAAATGATTATTACATGAAGTAATCCTGCTAACAATATACAGAAGCCGACTCGCAAGTGGGGAACACTAGCCGAACTGTCAAACGGCTCGGGGCCTATAATCGCTTGAGAATCTCAGAAGGAGAGAAGGGCGTATTATCGGCAAGATGTGGTTTCCGATCGCTTTCCTTGGGTATGATCGGCGTATATAAATTGCAAAGTAGCAGACCTTTTATAATCTACGGTAAATTTGGAACAGAAAATTATCGCGAACACTGCCCTTGAAGTTTTAAATTCATTGCAAGAACACAAAATGTGAAATGTTACGCGTAAATGAATCAAGGGAGCCTATCAATACTCTGAACAACTTGTGTTTTCCTTGAAAATTCATGGTAAATTCAGAACCAGTGCAACAGACGAATGAGCTGTAATGCGATTACAGCCAGAAATTATATTACCCTGCATACTTATTACCTACATGCATGCGTGAAAAGGTCGAGAATCTGCAAGGTATTAGATTTTCCATCATTCATGTTCATAGGTGCAAAGAGTACATCAGTAGTGGGAACCAAATGCGAAGACCGAGATTAGAAAATAAATAATTTGACGAAATTCACTAGAAAACCTTTAAGGTATACATATATCGGCCGTGCAGTGAGGCAATCACTGACGGGAATCGTTCAGATGAAGCTGTGCATACATAAATTTGCAACCAAACAGAATGAAAGGGCTGGCTGCTGCTTGTGGGAGTACAGTCGGCACGAAACGTGGTGATACTTTGCGTTCCCTATTGAAAGTTGGCGCAAACTTGGTGCATATGACATATGGCACCGAGCCTGCGCCAACCTCCAATAGAGAACGCAAATTATCGGTACAATCCGTGCCGACTGTGCGTGAAGGTTGCGGGAAGTTTTGGGCTGATCGACTTCGCTTGCCTTTAAGCAAGAACCCGTCGGAGACAGGTTGCAGCATATATAGCCGTCTATACTCCAGAAAGTAAGCTAGGTGGTGCTGCGCAGGGGACTCGCGCCATGCGCTTCGAGGAGATCACAAGTGGAATTTTTAGTTTCAACGACTTTTATTTTATTATCTGGAATTCATTGTCCAGTAATCCAATAAGCCCTAAAATATCAAAAGAATACTAAAAGGTGACATACATCAGTTGAAAAACTCGCTTGTGAACTGGTTCCATCGCGCGACGCGGCCGACCGCGTCGCACCACCCGGCTTATTACCTGGAAGATAAGTTGTACGTGTACGGAGTTCAATATGGATCTCAGAAAAATGCCTAATGGATAGTATATGCTCTGCCTTGATTGGAGTGGAACTCCGGTTTACAGCTGCTGAAAGTAGTAACACGCAGGCCACACAAGTTTCTAATCTTAATCGCTTACACATGCGTCTCCCTAATATCCTTGTGAAGCATATTTCTTTCATCAAATCTCTCTTTCAATATGCATGAAGCCTCAGAGCGCAAAATCGTTTTTCAATGGTCAGCACTGGAGGATCCCCATTTTTCACAATAGAACTCGTCACTTGGTCGGCCTCGCTAATCGTTCCTCCTTCTTATATGTGACCGTGGAGATCTACCCCAATGGGGTCATTTCAAAGCAGAAGGCTGAATTCTTGAAGCCTTTTTAGAAGGCAGCTTGCGCGTTAAGATTTGCTCCCGTGTTTCTCACGAATTATGAAGGTTCCGAAATGCTAAACCAGATCTGCCCGGAAATCTCCAGTATCTTCAACTGACTAATAAAAGCGTGTGAAAATATGGTCTTTCCATCAAATCAGGCTATGTCAAATCTGGTACGTTCTCTTCGAATCTGAACCCGGATTTTGCTGCGGAGATCTGCGTAAAAAGATATAGCCTGCAAAATTTCGTAGTTCCTGCAGCTGAGCTGAACATGATGTTTGCAGTTTATTATTATTTATTTATTTATTAGAATGCACGCTAAGGTGCGTCAGAAAAAAAACAATATGTATAACAAACAAATCAAACAAATGCAGTGTCGAGAACAGAAAACATAAGTAATTGATATACAACCAGATTGACTAAAAAAAGAAGCTTAAAGCAAACTAAGCTTCTCGCCCGCAAAAACAGTGCTTCTATTTGAAAGATCTGACGTTTTGATTATAAGCTCGTCGAAAATCAGTGGCCGATCACATAGAGAAAAAAATTGTGTTGAGTAAGATCCGTAGCAGCCAACAGTTTTGGGGTTCTAAAAGGGATGGCTAATTGAGAAAATAAATAGAAACAAATAGAGGAATCAAGATTTATTTTTCTGTTACTTTTCAAGCAGCATGAATGAGAGCTTTCGTTGACACTCTCGTTAACATCACTTCCGCCCGCCCAAGCAGAGGGTTTGACCAGATTTTGACCATTGAGCAGCTGTCTGTAGGATAACCCTACCGAGATCCAGCGCAACTGGTAGGAGACCATTCACGAGCGGATGCGGAGGCATCTCTTTGATCTAAATACGAACTCATGGCACTGACTCGGGGGTGCCTACAGTATAAGCTATCACACTGGTCAAAATGGTCATGGCGGATTGACGTGACACGAGAACATGAACGATAACCTCATTCATCGCACAGAATCACAGCACTGCTGAAAAGGGCTCTGACATAGACCTGCATTCGAAATTCAACCATTGAAACTGTTGCTGAGGTATCTTTTGGATAAGGATAGAATTGAGTGTAATGGTTTTGGAATGCCCGCATAGTATTGGCTACTGGATGGATAATGGACTGCGGAGGGAAAAATAAAGTATTCAAATCATGGCTCACGAATATCCTACTTGAACAATAGCAGACCTTGAACTCATTAGAAACACGTTTTTTTCAGTTTGGAGGGCACCATAGAATCATACTTCAGTAAATACAAAAGGCACATAACAACACAAGCCATACAGGGCTAAAAATCAAGAAAATCCACGAAGTGTCATAAGGTAGGATCATGGAAAGCCGCTTTACATCCAACGGTAAGGTTTAGCCAAGCAGTCGTTACCATTGCAAAGGGCCACTACAAGTCCTGGATTCTGAGAACTGAAAGCAAATCAATTTTTCTCAGCCTGCTACAGAAAATTTTACTGTTTAATGACTCTAGAACGCTAGGTGGTAGTAATTCTAACCACCTAGCGCATCTATAGAATAAGCAGTCTGAGATTTTTGACTGGTTCTTTCTATGGACTTCAGGACAATGCAGTGTAAACAAACCAGTTCGTCCCCTACAAGGCCTAAATATCCAGTACTTGCTTGGTTTGAGTTTGACCTCACATTTAAGAATTTTGAAACAGAAAACCAAATCGTTAAACACGCGACGATAAAGCAGGCTTTTCAGACTAAACTTTGCCTTTCTTTCTTCATAACTTAGCATAGCCCGAGGGTAGTCGGGATTTGGAAAACATCGATACATCAAAATTTTAGTGGAAGTCTGTTGCACTTTTTCAAGCTTCATTAGTAGTTTTCTTGTATGGGGACTCCAAATTTGCGAACCGTATTCCAAAAACTGGTACGACATATGCTTTGTAAAGTTTGATCAAAATACTAAAGTCATTGCACTTTATGTTTCTGTAAATTGTAAACATGACTGAAAAAGCCTTTCAAACGATCGTGTTTATATGTGTTTCAAAATTCAAGCTGGAGTTGACTATAATTCCCAAATCGCGTACCTCTTGTGACTCTTTAATGCTAAAATTATTAAAGCTATATTCTGAAGGAGCGATATTGCCAAGGTGTAGCAATGAAGTTTTCGACAAATTGACAGGAATTTCCCAAACAGACGCCCAATCTACAATATTTGCTATGGACTGTGACAAAGCTAGAGAAACCTCTGTCTGAGTCTCATTATCATAAGTACCGTATACCTTGATATCGTCAGCATACATCTGTATCTTAATTGAGGGATGTGTCGCTAACTTGGCTGGTAGGTCATGCGTATAAATAAGAAACAAAAGCGGAGACAAAACGCCTCCTTGAGGCACACCACTGGTGCAAGGGTAACGTGATGAGAAAGAGTTTTCAACTTTAACACACATATGCCTGTCTTTCAATAAGTTCTTAAATGAATTTGGCTGAAAGTTCAATGAAGGGCTATTTGACGTACTAAACTTGAATTCTACGTCGGTTTCCTGATTTTCGAAAGAATAAGCTGGGCATTCATGAGTTACAGATCTGAAAAGGCTAGAAGCGTCTAATTGTTTGCTAAAGGCAGTGGTCGCGATCAAATATGCTAGTCTTCTTTTCCTCCCTAACCTCTTTTCTGGATTCAGAGTGGTAAGGCCCATGAGAAAAAATCGCGAAAAAACCGCTATTTTGTGCCTAGTTTGAACCTGAACCTTCTTGTTTTTTTATGGTGGTTGAGCCCACTCCACATCATCGGCATCGATGGTCTCTAATATCAAATCATCAGCTGGCTCGGAATTGGATTTAAGTCAATGAACATTATTCATCTAGTCAAAAACATTGACTGAAGTGCTTGCTTTGATTGTTCAACTTTTTTCATTACGTAAATTTGCATTTATTTCATCCTCGCAATGTTGATGATTTTTGACTTCTCGGCATGAGACTGCGTTCTTTTTGGGCGGAGCTGCGCACGTGTGCACGAAATGGCATCTTTGGGCCCTAGAAACTCTAATTCTAGCTCGTTTTTCACCGCGCTACCTTCATAGTTTTTCAGCTGTTTTCGATCTGACCTGATTTCTATGTTTTTTTCGATAATGTTTTTCACCACTGCCTTTAAAGTCATCGTACGCGCAGAAAACCGTATATTATTTTTCCGTTTTCGTGTAGCTTGGCCTCTCTAGTGAACGAAAATGTCGAAGGGGACCATGAAAAAGCCTTATTTGTAAAGAAAAGTCAATCGGAACACAATGTAAATACGAATTTGAATGTCGCGCCAAAATCCTTTTTGAAGTTTTTCTGCTTTTGGAGGCCTTGTCACTGTCATTTTCGGAGTTTTTCTGCATGTGGGGTTCGTGCCGTAACTATCTTTCATGTTGTCTTACGGTCGCACCAACATTCTAGGAAAAAGTGCTAGATGACTGGCGAGAATTGGTGGCGGATCTTCGTCTTTGACGCCTTCCAACCTCATTGCCCAACGTTTTTGACGCGCCAAAGTTTACCAGTGTGGTCTACCGGGCTCAATCATGAAATTGAGACTGAAAAATGAAAATTGATTTCCAGCGCGAACGATGCCTTTAAGCACCTTTTTTCTATCAGAAACGCGCATTAGTGTTTGAAAAATCAGGAAACGCACCTCACAATTGTGTGCAGCGCCCAAAACTATCCCACTGAGCTAATTTTGGGTAAAGGCACATTTTCCAGACTTTGCACAGACTGATAGCGTTTTGGACGTTTTGGAAAGGGCGTTTATTTATTACCAGCGGCGTCGGCCGGCCGACGCCGGCCTCTGCCGCTGGGTTCCGGCTACGCCGGCCCATTTGCCGGCTTCGCCGGCATCTTGAGTATAATCGACATCCGCTGATTCTATGTGAGTTGGCGTTTAGAAGTTCTCACGCTTGCCGGCTATCGCCGGCCTCTGTCGCTGGAGTCCGGTTGCGCCGGCCCATGAGCTGGTTTCGACGACAACGCTCGAGCAATCAGAAGTTACTAAGCAATTCAAACCCTGCTAACCTACTTTCTTATGCAGTTGCACACCGACCCTTCTCTAGTTTTGAGAGGTCCTAAAATGGTAGCTCATTTATATCCATTTCTGTCATGATAAAGACAACCGCTGTTTCAGATTTAGTAAAGGCCTCCATGACCAACCGACACCCTGCTACCTTTATTGCCAAATGAAGTATAATGATGTTTGCGTTTTCTGGATGCACATTTTGATTAACTCACATTTCCATCGTATATAAACCCGATTCAGAAAGGTTGGTGCATATAAACAGCTAAGCAGTTGAAATGAGTGGTTAAGGGGGAGGGGACTTGAAGAAACGGGTGGTATACACTCTCTTATAGACGCACAAAACGGTTTTGAAGCTCTGCGCTCACCCACTTCGGTCCCGCACACTTTCTACGGTGTCCGGCGCACTCCCACTTGGACCCCGCATACTCCCTATGGCGTCTGGCGCACTCCCACATGGGTCCCACACACTTTACACGGCGTCCGGCTCACTCCCACTTTGGTCCCGCACACTTCCTACGACGTCCGGTGCACTCGCATTTAGGTCCCACACACTTCCTGCGGCGTCCTGCGCACTCCCATATGGGTCCCGCACACTTTTTATGGCGTCCTGCGCACTCCCACTTGGGTCTCGCACACTTTTTATGAGTTCTGCGCACTCCCACTTGGGTCCCGCACACTTTCTACGGCGTCCGGCGCACACTACCTTGGGTCCCGCACACTATCTACGGCGTCCGGCGCACTTCCACTTGGGTCCCGCACACGTTCATCGGCGTCCGGCGCACTCGCATTTGGGTCCCACATACTTTCTCTGGCGTCCGGCGCACTCTACCTTGGGTCACGCACACTTTTTACAGCGTACTGCGCACTCCCAATTGGGTCCCGCACACAGTCTTCGGCGTTTGGCGCACTTCCACTTGGATCCAGCACGCTTCCTACGACGTTCTGCGCACTCCTACTTGGGTCCCACACATTTTCTATGGCCTCCTGAGCACTCCCACTTTGGTCCCGCACACTTTCTTCGGCGTTCTGCGCACTCGCATTTGGGTCCCACATACTTTATCTGGCGTCCGGCGCACTCTACCTTGGGTCCCGCACACTTTTTACGGCGTTCTGCGCACTCCCACTTGGGTCCCGCACATTTTCTATGGCGTCCTGAGCACTCCCACTTGGGTACCGCCCTCTTTCTTCGGCGTGCGGCGCCCTCTACTTTGGTCCCGCACACTTTCTACGGCGTCCTACGCACTCCCACTTAGGTCCCACACACTTTCTACGGCGTTCTGCGCGCTCTTGAGCCCGTACCCGTGAGGTCGCCCGTCTTGAAAGTCAAGCCGAATAAACGGTCAAACAAACACACAGAGAAACGCACACATACATACATACATACACACACACGCACACACAAATCTACCAAAATATATATAGTAGGATGGCATCATCTTCAACCCCTTCCAATCTCATTACCCTACGTTTTTAACCCGCCGAAGTTCACTAGTGTGATCTACCGGGCTCATTCATAAAATTGAGCCTAAAAATGGAAATTGGTTTTCAGCGCGAACGATACCTTTGAAAGGCATTGTGTCACCGTAACCTACAGTAACCGAATTTCTAGCGACAAATAGACCCCAGATTCACGTTCAGCGCCCAGAATACTCAGCTGTTTGTTGTGAGCCGAATCCCAAAGAACTTTCCCGAACACCCCGAAATTTAGCTGATGGGTACCCTTACCTTTTCACAAAGCTTCAAAAACGATTATACTTTCGTTCAGCGGTGTCCGCAGCGAAATCCGATGTCAGATTTGGAGACAGCGAGCCAGAATTAATCAGAAGACGTTCATCATCTTTGGAATGGTGGGGATGGTCCGCGAGGTTTCCTAGTTAGTAGTGTTATTTCTCTCGCTATTCCTACAGCCGCGCCTACTAACCAAATCCCACGAGCGGTATCGTACTGCAGCAATCCTGATACTCAGAGTTTTGAGCCTATCCTCTTTTCTTGCGGAATCCTGCATCTTAAAAGGAATTGTGCACGCGTTGAAAGACCCGCCTTTTTTGCCCTCATTCCCTTAGATGGGTCTAGAGTGGGTCAATGTTAGGTTTGCTGTGTCTAAAAACACCATTCCAGTAGATATGGAAGGTCTACTGTTAAGCATCCCACCAAACACCGCAAGTCATCTATTACAATTCGATCCTATACTGAGTGGATCGCTAGGAATTCAGCGAAACTGTTCAAAAAACCGAGTGGCACGATTTCCCTTTCCATTTACCAAAGGGAAATACCCATTCAACAACATTTTAAAAATAGAGTATGGCGTCTGCGTGTGCGATGTTTTTGTTAGTTCTCTTAAATTGATTGTTAAGGATATGAATGGTGAGATTTCCGTGTAATTGTGCAGAAGACCCTCCCTGTATAACACGTGCCAAATACGAGATCTCCATTACTCCAAATAAGCGAGATATAAACGACCACCACAGGCCCGACCCCCTCCAGCCACCACCACAAGCCCGGCCCCCTTCCTGATTTTCGATCTCAATAGCGGTTAGATGGATGGATAATTTTTAACCGAGTTGTCGTTCTTCACTCCCTTTCCCAGCCTACATCCTCATCCTGTTTTGCTCTCGTGCCGCGACTGCGAATCAAGAGAAATAATGTAATATGTACAGACCTGAGACAACTCGTCCATCACATTTTTGCCCTCAGATTACAGGCATTTTCAGGGAGCCATATCTCAGACGATTTCAAGAATACCATTGTCATCAGAGTGTGACCCTCTCCAAGATAAAGATTAAACCTAGAAAGCAATTTTCTGGGTGTCCTGTGCCTTTAAAGGCACAGTACACCCTCAGATATGAAATTTGAGATTTTTGTGAAATTGTGTAGAAGACCCCTCCTGTATGACACGTGAGAACTGCGAGATCTCAATTCCTTCAATTAGGGGAGATAAAAGCGATCACCACAGGCCCGACCCCCTTCCTGACTTTCGACCTCGATATCGGCTGGATGGACGGATGAATTTCAACCGAGTCTACGTTCTTGAGTTTGCTACCGGCCCCTCTCATAATCTTGGCTCGCTCCCGTGCAACGATTGCGAATGAAAGAAAATACAGGCCTAGGAAACTCGTCCACCAATTTTTCGCCCTCAAATGACAGGCTTTTTTGAGAAGGCATAACTCCTTTCGTAGGGGGTTTTGAACGATTTCAAAGATACAGTACCGAGCATATTTTTTGCAAAAACGGCGTTTTGCGGCGTTTTTTGAGTTCACAAAGCGCCGCATCGCCATAACTCACTTCAAAGTTGACTAAATGAGTTTTTTCAGATAGTTTTCGTGTTCCTCTCAGTAAGGCAAATGTAATGGTATGTGTTGAAAGCTCTTTTAACTCTGGAATTTTGTTGAAAATGTGTATTTCCTTCTAAAATTCACATCGACCACAGGTCAAAAAATGACAGATTTCTGCTATCATGACCGTCTGATCAGTTCATTATGAGGGGTTTAGAGGTGCAAATATGCAAATTTCGATAAACTTTCAAAGTTGAATCTATCTTCTTGGAACACTATCGTATAGGAATAAATGGAAGCAATCCAGAAATGACTTCAGAATTGAAATTGGACCACTTTGAAGCAAGTTATGGCGTTGCGGCGCTTTGTGAGCGCAAAAACCGCCGCAAAACGCTTTCTTTGCAAAAAATTTGCTCGGTACTGTACCACTGTGATCAGCGTGAGACCGTCTCCAATGTTGGCATGAAAAGTGGAAAACAATTTCCTGGGTGATCTGTGCCTTTAAGTTCAGACTATGAGAGAAGATGTTAGGTAACTAAAATAGCTCAGCTTTTCACATCTAGATACCTGGTAGTGGTCTATGTTCATTATGATACCACGAGAAATGTTCATAAAACGGTTCACTATCAAATTAGCTTACAGATTTCCTTAACTCAAAACCGAATTTCAACTAATACTGTTCACTTTATAGTTATTATGCTAGAGCATAGCTTGCAGTGGTAAACAATAGATAGCAGCTGGAAATGAATGGATGTTGAGTTGTAGGCGTGGGAAAATGCCAACAGGAGACTCCGCCCACTGGTTTATGCTCGTCTTGATACACTTCCCATTTCTATAGCTTTGTCAGTGAGATTGTAATGCACATGTACATTGACAAAAACACTGAGGAAACACAGAGCGAGAATCCCAATTTTCTGACGATCATTTCACTCAGATAAACTGGATAAGCCTACGTCCGATATTAGTCGAACAGCAGTGGCGAGAATAGCAACAGTAGTGCACACGAAACATGAATATTTGGGAATGTACACAGATTGCTACTCTGTTCGGCACTAGTCCATATAGTGAGGACCGAATATTCGAGTTCGAATAAATATTCGAATTTTCCGAACGAATTTTCACTCGAACATTCGGATATTCGAAAAGAGTGAATATTCGAACATTATTCGAGTTCGACTATTCGCAAAAGATTAATATCCGAACATTTTCCGAATTCGACTTTTCGCAGAGGTGAATATTTAAACGTTATTCGAATTCGAGTACTCGAGCTGGTTCAACAAAAATTATAAAAATTAGCTCTAATATCTAGAGGAGTGGACATACTTTTCAAAACTGGATTCATTTTCTTCACTTCTCCACTGCTCCATTTTTCCAAACGCGAAAGCTAATTTTTTTTTTCGAAATAAAAAATGAACGAATTCATATGTAATTTATTCGATCAAAATAAAAAACGAACGAACTCATTCGAAATTCGCTCGTTCGAAATAAAAAAATGAACGAATTCATTTGTAATTTATTCGATCAAAATAAAAAACGAACGAACTCATTCGAAATTCGCTCGTTCGGAATAAAAAATGAACGAATTTATTCGAAATTCGTTCGTTCGGAAATCGCCAAAGCATGTTGTAGGCTGTGCTTTTTCCGATGGGAAGAGACAAGGGTACTGGCCAGCGAGTAACTTGCTTGCTGTTTACCATATCTTGAAAATTCTGACGTCCACCCCGTTGTCCGGCCGGACAACACCCGTCTGATTTTGATAGGGATTGAACCCGCGTACAAAGCGATTAGCAGCACCCTCGCGGTAGCTACTGCTAACAGCAGAAGCTGCTGCTAATTAGCAGCATTTCCCGCTGCTTGTTGTCGGATTCAACCCTTTGTTTGTCCTGGCACACGTGAGTTCGGCAACCCCTCTCTTAGTGTCTGATGACAGTGCCCCCCATTGATTTGTTTAACATGAGTGAACATTGCAGCATCCTCTTCTACGACGGTGGCGGTCATATGTATAAGGCGGCCAATCTGGGAGGGTTGCACAATTAAGATGGAGTTTAGAGATGCCACTTTATTACGTTCTAGGGGGAGGACAATGCTCCAATATTCAATACTCAGGATCGTCTAAATGCCTCAGAGACTCAAAGGAGATTCCCAAACGTGGACGTTTATTTATTTATTTATTTATTTATTTATTTATTTATTTGTGGACGCACACATAGTGCACGTGTATGAAGACATCATAACATCAATACCGTTAGATACATACGCCGGAAGCGTTCTCAAATGCTAAATGGATGAATACAAAATGGAACATAACGATTAAGGATAAAACAGAGGATAAAACTAGAAAAAAACCGGTTATAAAAGTAAGACAGACTATAAAACACTGGGATCTCTACGACGAGTTAGAGCAGATTACCTGGTGAACTACTTTTTTGAAGGAATTGAGATTCAAACACAAAGCGTCTCTAGTAATCAAAAAAATTAAAGTTGGAACTACTCTATTACAGAAAAATTTTGACCTGACCTGCGTCCGTGATATTTTCGGTCTGAGCTTTTGTGTGTTTCCTCTTGTGCGTGAATTCACAAAAGTGAAAAAGTCGGATGATTGGAGTGAGACCTTGCGAGTAATTATTTTGGATGACATGACGAGATCGTTGCGTTTTCTCCTACTTTCAAGACTTCGTAACCCGAAAACTTGCCTTCTTACCAAACCATTGGGTATAAAACCATAATCTACACCACTGCAACGTAAGGCAAGTTTTCTCGTGAACTTATTTTGCACACTTTCCAAAACAGCAATGTCCTTTTTCAAATAGGGATTAAACACCGTGGTACCGTTTTCAACCAGTGGTCTAACATAAGATTTATATGCTCTGATAAGGATTTGTGGATCTTTTTGTCTTAAGTGCTTTGAAAAGGTTGTGAGTCCTATGCATTGCCTTGGAGATTATGGATCTGTAATGCGAGCGAATACTTAGTTTGCCGGCAATAATGAAGCCTAAATCTCGTATTTGTTCAACACAATTCAAGGTTATTTCATCCAAACTATATGAAGCTTCCACTGAACCAGAACCGATAGCAAGAACATTTTTTTTTCAGGAGAAAGCGGTAAATTCTTATCGATAGACCATCGCTTAACCTCATCTATTGCGCATTGTAGAGCTTCCTTGTCTTCAGTGTTACCGATTACTTTGTAGATTTTGACATCGTCAGCATACATCAGACACTTCACGTTTAACGAAGAGATGATGGAAGGGAGTTCAAAAGTGTAAAGCAGAAACACCTATGGAGATAGGACACCATCTTGTGGGACGCCACTGAATACTGGGTAGATTTCTGAGTAATCTTTCCTCACCCTGACCTGATATGTGGGGTTCTTCAGAAAAATTTGCATCTATTTAACAACCCTAGGGTGAATTCCTACAGATTTTGACCTCTGTAATAAGTTATCATGCGGTACTTTATCGAATGCTTTAGCGAAATCAAAATATATAACATGAACTTGTTTACTAATGTCAACAGCTTGTGTCCAACCATTCAAAGGTTCCAATAAAGCTGTTTCCGTAGATCTCCCTTTCCAAAACCCATGCTGCGAACAGGGGATGAAATTGTTCTCCTCAATGTGATTTACAAGGTACTCTTTAACAATTTTCTCAAATGTCCTAGCGAATATCGAAGTTATACTGATCGGGCGATAGTTCTGTGGTAGACTGTAAGGAGCTTTTTTGGGTACCGGGGTGATGAAAGAATGCCTCCACCGATCTGGCACCTCTGCTCTCATATAGGAAAGATTGAAGATGAACTCTAAAGGATATGCAATCAGAAAGCATACTTTTTTGATAAAATGAAGCGGAATAAAGTCAGGAGTTACTGTGAAAGACTTTGGCCATTTCGAAAGCAACTCGATAATTTTTTCTTTATAGAACCATAAACCGTGAGGCATTACTGGGAACATAGGTTGAGATGTGTCGGAAGCTTCCGCGTCACAATCCTGAAAAAAAGTTGAACAATTTTCGAAAGTGCAAAGCAAAAATGTCCGCTTTATCTACGTCTTTGCAAACGAAAGTCCCCTCGCCATCTAACAGACAAGGTATTTGACCGCGTTTCTTGATGCGAGAACTAATTAGTGAAAAAAGTCTATACATCTCTGTGGACTCGTTTCCATAGCTTTGCCAATAGAAAAGGGGTACACGAATGACAATTGTTGTATCCCTGCGGATACAAGTTTCACAACAGTTCAATGTGAACTCTTTAATCTCTCTTCTAGCGAGAGAATCCTTTTCACTGCGGCTGCAGGAAGACGAGTACTAGGAATGATTTATTAGTACGCAATGAAGAACACCAGCACACCAGAGCAGGACACCAGAGCACAGCTAACACCCCTAGTGTTGAATCTAGTCGCCTTTTATACGGCTTGTTTTCCCGCTAGGCCACCTAGATCGGTAGACAGAACAACGAGAAACACACAACGTGGGCGGTCACGGACACCCGGCTGCCGATATCGCATTTGCTAATTGCAGAGGTCAAACGCGGTGACCAGACGGCCACAACACCTCTCCTAGTAGTGAAGTTATTATACATTAAGAACAAAACCACTTCTAATGAAAAACAACTTTACAACCAGAACCTAGAGAACATTTTGACGTCAACAACAAAATCCTACATAATCAACTATCAATTCCATAACGCTGGATAGGTCGCCTGGTCCTCGAGGAACGTCGAAATGGTTGAATTGTTGAAGTCGCATCAGATCTTGGTTGCGTTGGGTTGACCATTGTGGAGTCGTTATCGTCATCTATTCTATTCGGCTCGGTCGCAGGTTCACAGGACAACACATCATCTAGCTCCAGCACATTGCGCAACGTTTTCAGCGCCGCGCCCTCTCCTACTGGGGCTTTCTTCTCTTTCCTACGGCGTAACTGATTAGCGTGCTTCCAAACTTTTCTTCCATTAACCTCAACCTCATAGACCTTCCACTGCTGTACATGTACAACTTCGCCGATCTTGAAGTCTTTGAAAACAGTTCCCTGTTGTTTCATCCTCGCCCAAGCTTCACTTCTGAGCGAGTCTTCTGAGTGTTGGGTTTTCGGAAGCAGTGAACTTAGTCTTGTTCTGATCTTTCTACCCAGGAATACTTTTGCGGGAGTTTTTCCAATCGAACTTCCGTTTGGTGTTGTCCTGTATTCTTGCAACACCACGTTCAAAGCCTCTTCCGTAGGCTTTTCCTCCGTTTTTAGCTTCTTGATACCTCGCTTATCAACGAAGCGCTCAGCCGGTCCATTCGACTGAGGGTGGTAGGAGGCTGTTTTGATGTGCTCTATTCCTCCTTCTTTGCACATCTTCTCAAACTGTTCCGACACAAACTGTGTGCCACGATCACTTATGACTGTTTGCGGTAAGCCGTACATCGCAAACAGACTTTTCAGCGTCTTTACTGTCTGTGCGGCAGAAATGTTGGCCATTGTGAATATTTCCGGCCATTTGCTGAAAGCATCTACTACTACCATGTAGTGAATTCCGTGCAGTGGTCCTGCGAAATCTACGTGAAGTCGCTGCCACACTGGTAGCTGGTGACCATGTTTCCAACCGCACTTTCGTGGGTCTCTTAACCGTTTCCTGGCAGCTTTCGCACCGCCGCAAGACATCCTCACAATCCTTGTCAATGTTTGGCCCGTAGACGTAACTTCGGGCCAACTTTTTCAACTTCGGGCCAAATTCCAGGATGACTAGTATGCAATTCCTTCAGAACTTCTGATTGCAGCTTTGAGGGAATCACCACGCTCTCTCCAGTCATGAGACATTTTTCAACCATTGATAGCGTCTCTTTTCTGCTGTGAAAAGGAGCCAGTCTGGCGTCAGACTTGGGCCATCTTCCACTTTTCGCATATGATATGACTTTCTTCAAAATCATATCCTTTTCCGTGTAGAACTCAACATCCTCGTGAGTTAATTGTAGTTTTCTGATACAATTTTTCAGCGTGGTCGACACACCATTTTCGACAGAGGCTATAATCACATTTTCCTCGGTAACTGGATGCTTCTGCATCAGCCTCGACAAGCCATCTGCTTGTCCGAATTTCGTGGTATTGACATATTGAATGTCAAAGTCATAACCGAGCAGTATTGTTGCCCATCTAATGAGTCGGTTGGCGGAGTACACTGGCACTCCCTTCTTGTCACCGAAGATGGCTATCAATGGTTTGTGGTCTGACAACAATAGAAACTTCCTTCCGTATACCTATTTGTGAAACTTTTTCACAGCAAATACTAGTTCCAGAGCTTCTTTCTCAATCTGGGAGTAATTCTTTTCAGCATTCGTCAACGAACGCGAAGCTTATGCTATCGGTTTTTCACAATCGTCCGGATATCAGTATTATATGGCGCACCCTATTCCGTAGTCGCACGCATCAGCTGCAACTACTATCTTCTGATTGGGGTCATAGTGAGCAAGATTTAGATCAATGGACAAAGCTGCCTCCAAGCCTTCAAATGCTTTCTCATGTTGAGATCTAAGTTCCCATTTAATATCCTTTTTCAGCATTGCATCTAATGGACCACGGAGATCCTTCATTGTTGGCATGAACGCGAAATAGTACGTCACCATTCCCAGAAATGCACGAAGTTGAGTCACATTCTTTGGCTCAACCATTTTCTTGATCGCTGCATTCTTCTCCGAGTTCGACCTTCTGCCATTCTTGTCCACGATGAACCCGAGACAGCGTATTTTCGGCTTAGAAAACGCACACTTTTCCAAGCGTACTTTGAAGCCGTAATCAGAGATTCTTGCGAATAACGCGAGCGAATTCTCCTTATGGTCTTCGTGCGTCTTTCCACAGACTAGGATGTCATCCAGGTATGTCGTCACACCTCTTAGAACCGACACCATCTTGTTCATAATCTGCTGGAAAATGCCAGGTGCGGTCTTTATTCCGAATGGTAAACGATTGTATTGCAACAATCCACGATGTGTGTTTACCACCACTTTCTTCTTCGCTTCTTCAGACAATTCAGTCTGCAAATAGGCGTCTGACAGGTCGATCTGCGAAAATACGGTCCCAATATTGAGGGACACGAATATATCCTCTGGCACTGGCAAAGGATAATCAAACGACTGCAATGCTTTATTCAGCCCGGTGGAGAAATCTGCACGTACTCTCAATTTTCCGTTTGCTTTCTTGACGCATACGATTGGAGCAGCCGATTCACTATGGCTCACTTGGGTTATGACACCCATCTCCAAAAGCCTGTCGAGTTCTTTGTCGACAGCTTCAACTGCAGCATGCGCCACAGGTCTGCAGCCACGAAACACTGGACGCTCGCGTGGCACTAGCTGTAATTCAGCCTTCTCTTTTTTGCAGTGTCCTAACCCATCCTCAAATACTTCTGGATAGATTCTCTTTAACTCCGCTCCAACATCAAAGTTTGCCTCGGTTTTCACTTCTGCCACCATTATTTTCATGTGATGTGACATTTCTTCATTTGCTTGGATCCATTCGAGACCCATCAGCGAGTTGTAGGGTGTTACGTACGCGTAGCCTTCTGATTTCGAGTCTTTAATCTCAAACTCGCATCTCAGCTTCCCATGAATTTTCATTGGACTTCCGCTGGCATATTTGACCACAAGGTTTGTGCTTTGAAGAAATAGAGATCCCGTTCCCTCCAAATCCTCTCATTGATCAAGGTAATATCGGACCCAGTATCCAGTAGAAACTCGACTGGATGTATGTTCACAACCGCTTCCACGTATACTCTCGTGGAATTCACCTCGATAGCTGCATTCCATATCCTGACCACACGCACTAGGCGTTTCGAACCTTTTCTAGCGTTTTTACTGTGGTCGCTATTCTTACGGTTTCACCGTTACGGATTCTTTTCTGAAACCTACCGCTGATTTGCGACTTCACAGTGATTTTCCTTATGGCCCATTGTTTTGCACTTCTTGCAAAACCATGGCTTTGACTTGCACAAGCGTGCCAAATGGTTACCTCCGCAATTCCAACACTGAATTGCTCTTTTCGTCATTTTGTTTGTTTCTTCCACAAACTTCACGTTGCCAGCGATGGTCTAACTGTCCCTTTTGAGACTCAAAAAATTCTCACATTCCATGTGCAACTCTTGAAGGGAAACTTTCTTGTTAGCCTCGTATTCTTTGTCCAGAACTGCAATGAGTCTTTGCCTTATTTCAGCTTCTTTCGCTGACTTTAGGCCGAAAATCCATAACAGGCACTTGATTCCATCTGAATCAAGCTCATGAATTTTCGCCTTTTCGCAAAACTCATTTACTCTACCAGTATACGTGAGGTAACCTTCGGAGTCGTTCTTTTCCAGCTTCAAGCACTGATATTTTGTCGTAAACTCCGAGACTTTGAGGTCAAACAGCTGCTTCAAGGTAAGCACTGTTTCATCAAAACCGATATCTGTGACCTCTTTTGGAAGTATATGCCCTTGGTACTTTTCAAAAGTACACCGGTCTAGCTTCTCACAAAGCAGCCTTACTCTAACACTTTCAGGCAACTGCTTCGCGTCTTCGGCGAATACCTCCTTGAACCTTGAAAACCATCTGGTAAAGCACTGGTCCATTTCTGAATTGAAATCCAACTTATCAATCCGATTGCTGAGGGCTGACATCATGTTTGGAAATGAACTCACTTCAGGTACTGAACTTGCACCACGCGTGACAGCAAGCTGACTGAGGACCATTTCTATCATGTCCTTCTGCTGCTTCTCAGCACTTTTTCTCTGTTCCTCCATCAGCTCTTTGAACATGCTCAGAACTGACTGAGGATCCATGATTTCGAAAGTTCTTCTAACTTTTTACTAATATCTGAAGTCACCAATCGACTTTTTCTTTTTCTTTAGAAGCTTCCTAGCAGCTTCTAAGAACTCTCTTCGTCGAGTTCTTGCCACTGTCGCTCCTTTAGCAACAAGTGGATGGCCTGATCGCCACTGTTGTATCCCTGCGGATACAAGTTTCACGAGAGTTCTATGTGAACTCTTTGATCTCTAATCCTTTTCACTGCGGCTGCAGAAAGACGAGTACTAGGAATGGTTTATTAGTAGACAATGAAGAACCTTTTACATCGGCGTGGATCCGGAAGAGACCTTTCGCTCCCCATCGGAGGTTGGCGCAAACTCAGTGCCACATGCTATAACATAGGTGCACCGAGTTTGCGCCAACCTTCAACAGTGAACGCAAAGTCTCTTCCGGATCCACGCCGACGTTATATGGCTTGTTTTCTCGCTAGACCACCTAGATCGGTAGACTGAAAAACGAGCAACACACAACGTGCGCGTCACGGACACCCGGCTGCCGCTATCGCATTTGTTAATTGCAGAGATCAAACGCGGTGACCAGACGGCCACAACAACAATTTTTAGGGCGTTCAAAAAATTATCTCGGACTGAGCTTAGAACTTCTTTCTGGGGATTGTTTCAGGTGCTGATTGCGAATCTGAGGCCCATCCGTCAGTATTTGAAAAAATCCATGTGATTTGGTCCGGAGCTTCGAAATGGGGGGGGGGGGAAATTTGCTGCCCAAACGCGACTTTTGACGATTTCGAGAATCCTACGGTCAAATCGCCTCAAAACTTGTACACTTGTAAAAACTGTCGAAGCTATTCGGGCTGCCTAACACAAATCTGCAACCCGTTTATCAATTTTCGATAAATTACGGTAAGTTACGGTGGGTTTACGGTTGACTTACTTACTTGACTTAATCGGTTGGCTTTCGCCTGACGCGGTCATTCCGCATCTTCACCGAGGTGTGCCGTCCTAGTAGTCAGCCGTGTCCATTTTTCACGGTCTTCAGCCACAATTTGAACACATTCCATCCAGCTGTCACTATTCCATTTCCTGCGAAACGAAACATCGCGCCTAAACTGTCTTTCGATGCCGAGTGACTTTAAATCCTCTTTAACCACATCCGTCCAGAACTTTCGCCTACGCCCAGGTGGCCGTTTCCAGACAGGATTTGGAAGCATTTTCAAAGCGTGTTGTACGAGACGATCCGGCGTTCTTCTTAGTATATGCCCGAGCAGTCGAAGTCGACTTTCCATTGCTGCTTGAGATGGCGTTAGGAGATGCTGGCACCTCCCTCGTGTCAAGCGTTGATGTACTGCGTCGATTTCCTTGTAAAGGTCTTCGTTATGGCATACACGCGGCCAGAAATATCCAAGCAAACGCCTAAAAAGCTTCCTCTCCGTGCAATCCAACCTTTCCATCTGCGTTTTCGGTGCTGCCCACGTCTTCGATCCGTACATCATGATAGGGCGAATAGCGGATAGGTAGACGCGCAACTTGACTTCCTTCGCGATGGTGGTAGACCACAAATACTTGGTTAGAGAATTGAATGCAGACGTAGCTTTCGCACATCGTTGTCGAATATCCGCTGCATAACTACCATCGTTCTTCAGCAAACAGCCCAAATAACAGAAATCGTCCACCAGTTCGATACGTTGTCCGTCCACACAAACTCCAGTTGAAGGCCTCTGAGAGACCCACATCTGCTTGCATTTGTCGGGACGAAGACGAAGTCCATAGGCTGCGGCATACTTCGAAACGAGGTTCACAATCCTTTGCAGTTTTGCGTTGTTTTCAGCGAATAACACAATGTCGTCGGCGTACTCCAGGTCGACAAGGGAGCGTCCTGATGGTGTTAGGATCACATCCGCAGGAAACTGTTCTGCAACTCTACGCATGATGTCATCAACGGCGAAGTTGAAAAGAAAAGGTCCTGCAACGGCTCCTTGCCTTACTCCTGTTTTCACCTCTAAAGCTGACGTAAATCCGACAGGTGTACGAACTGCTGCTGTTGTTCCTTTGTTCATGTCCTCGATTAACCGAACATACTTTTCCGGGACTCCATCTGCTCGCAGAGCATTGAGCAATCGATCACGTTGAGGAGAGTCGAACGCGGCTTCAAAGTTCAAAAAAGCAAGCTGTAATGGCTTCGAAAACCGCTGCCACGATTCAATTACTCTTCTCACGACGAACACTTGGTCGATGGTCGATCTTCCAGGTCGAAAACCGGCTTGCTCATCTCTGGTCGTTCCTTCACGATGTTTGATAAGTCGCTCGAGAATGATACGTTCTAAAACCTTGTACATGACACGAAGTAGAGAGATTCCTCTGTAGTTCTTAGGATCCGTGACGGATAGCTTCTTGTGAAGAGGTACGATGATCGCATGTCTCGGGTATCCTTTCGCTCATCCATATGGCACGGATGGTGTTGGTCATTTCACGAATCCCAGACGGAGGAAGAGCTTTCAGCATTTCAGCAGTGATGTTGTCATCTCCACCTGCCTTTCCATTCTTCATTTTCCGGACACAATCCAAAACTTCAGACTCGGTCGGCGGTTCCTCACTGACAACGTAATGTGCTCTCTGAACATGCGGGAGCTCAGGTACTGATGGCGCTGGACGATTCAGTAGTGAACTGAAGTAATCCTTCCATATTGGCAGCGTCGCATCACCAACTGCAACTCCATTGGTAGTGTTCAAGACAGGAGAACATCTCTTCATCTTCCCGCTATACTGTCGCAGCAACGTGTAGGCTTTCTTCGGATTTTTCTCCTCCCAAGCCTTCTCGAACTCCTTAGCTCTACACGTCCACTCTTGTTCGCGGTCACTTTGAAGCTGCCGACGCAACTTCCTCCTCAGACACTTCTCCTCCACGAAGTTTCCTGCAGTTCGGAGAGCACATACTCTGTTGTAGGTAGATGTTGTTTCTTCTGAGACGTAGGCGAACTTCTTCTTAGGCTGTACAACCGGGAGTGCCTCTTTCGAAGCGTCCTGGATGCACTTGACAAAAGAATCCGCGTCGCAAAGTTTCTTCTTAGTCCGTACTCCGATGTGAATAGAAACGCGTTGTCGGAAATTCCTTCTGCACTCTTCATCTCTGAGACTTGTCATGTCAATCCTCTGGAGAGGCTGAGCCCTCGCTTCCTCTTATGAATCCTCGCAGTGAAGTTCAACAGAACAGGACGGTGATCCGAATCGAATGCGACATCCCACACAGCTCTAGATCTTCGAATGTCAGATACTGGAATATTCCTCGTCAGGACATAGTCAAGCTGTAGTTTCAAAGTTGTCATCTTCCGCTTCCGCTGCTCTTCTGGAGATAGCCGGGTTGGTCCCTGCCACGTAAGCTGATGGCGGCGATGATTCCTCTTGAATGTCGATGCAATAATCAGACCACTGCGTTCACAAAAGTCGACAAGGCGGTAGCCATTGTCCGATGTTTGCTCCACTGGGTAGAACCATTTACCGAGTACTTCGGATTCCTGGTATACGGTAGCTCGGTCAAAATCTCAGATTCGACCCAAAATTTCACTGTGGGTGTTATTTGAGTTTCTGATCACGAATTTGAGGTCCATTTTTCGCTTTTCGAAATTTAAGGGCAAGTTTCGCCAGTTAAAGTTTAGCCAGTTCGCCAGGCAATATGTCTACCGTAACCTACAGTAACCCCAAGTCTGGCGAGGAATAGACCCCAGATTCGGGTTCAGCGCCCCAAATAACCTTAAGCTGAAACATTCGAGTCGAATCCGAAAAATTTTTTCTGAACACCTTAAAATTTCCCTGATGCCTTTTTTGGAGCGGTAAAAATGCCGTTTCTTTTGGAATCTCCGCAGCCATTCAGCCAACTTCACGCACGGGTCATCTACATACTCTCACAGACCTACTCACTCACTCACTCACTCATCCCGGTAGCTGGCGTCTGGTGGAGCGGGATGCCCTCTCAACCAATACACTGCTGTAGGTGCCATAGGAGCTCGTGCGGCCTGAACGATACGCTTCCAATCAAAACGGTTTGCAGCAACAAGTTTAGCGTTAAGGACACTGCACCGTTGAGTCTTCAGATCCTCCTCTATATGCTTGAGCCATGTCTTCTTCGGGGCCGTTCGTTGAATTCTCCACGATGGTGGGCGCTTACGCCACAGCATACTGTACGGGAGACGGGACGGGTCCATCCTACATACATGTCCGAACCATCGCAGTCTTCTTGTCTGCAGCTGTTCTCCGACCGTCGGTTGATTCATGCAGCTCTTCCGTATATCGTCGTTGCAAACATGATCACGAATCGTAATTCCAAGAATCTGGCGCAAACATCGCATCTGGAAGACTTCTAGCTTGACGAGGTCTGACTTTAGCAGAGTCCAGGTTTCCGAGCCGTATAGTAGTACGGGTATTATCAGCGCTCGGAACATTCGCACTTTAGTCTTCAGTGAAATGTTGTTTTTCTTCCACAAACACCAGCCAAGCGACGCAAACACACTAGACGCCTGCCCGATTCTGCTGCTGCTGTAGCCGCAACTTTTCGCTCCTGCACTACCGACCCAAGGTATTTGAATTCCTTGACCTGCTGAAGCTCAACTCCTTCAAACTGAACAGATGCAGGCGAACCATCGGATGTCATGACCTTGGTCTTCTCCTGGTTGATTCTTAAGCCGTAGGAGCTTGCAATCAGTGCCATATCGCTTATCAAGGACGTTGTCTCCGCAACAGTGTCCGTGAACACTGCGCTGTCATCCGCGAACATCAAATCTGTGACGTACTCATTACTTCCGTATTGAACGCCTCTTCTGTTCTCGAAGACCTTCCTCATAATAGCGTCCACAACAGTATTAAAGAGCAGAGGCGAGACCACATCGCCTTGGCGAACTCCAGCGGTAACGGCAAACTCCTCGGACAACTGATCCCCAATGCGTACGGAACTGGTAGACCCTTCGTACGTTTCCTGGAGGAGCTTGACTATCTTCCTCGGTATGCGCTCGCTTTCAAGTGCTCTCCACAGCGCCGGCCAGTGAATACAATCGAATGCAGATTTGAAGTCTATAAATGTGATAACGACACGCTTCCCAGAGCGAATTCTCTCTTCCATTAGCTGTCGAAGTGCGAAGATCTGATCACTGCAGTTTCTTAATGGCCGGAACCCCGCCTGTTCTTCACGACTGGTTTGCTCACGATGACGCTGAAGTCTGTTCTGAATAACCCTCATGAAGACTTTGCCAACGATAGACAACAGACTGATCCCTCGGTAATTTTTGCAGTCTCTAGCATCACCCTTCTTGTGTATGGGCACGATTGTGGCACGTTTCCAGGTAGCTGGTATTTTCTCAGGCTGCCAGATAAGAGTAATCAGCCGATGAAGTTGGCGCAGCAAGACGTCTCCGCCAGCCTTGATGGCTTCCGCAGTGATTTTGTCCACTCCTGACGCTCTGCCGTTTTTCAGTGACTTTATCGCTGCCGTTAGTTCATCTAAAGTGGGTTCTGCGTCGAGAACTGCATCTCCGGCCGCTTCAACTAGCGGTGGCTCGACAAGCGGTCCTTGCGGCGCTTCATGACTGTATAGTTCACTGAAGAACTGTCTCCATCGACGGAGGCGCTCGTCCACAGAGCGCACGAATGACCCATCTGCATTCCTGATACTATCGCTTGTTGGTTTCGTCCTTCCTCCGAGCCGCTTGAGTGTCCGATAGAGAGTTCGATAATCATGCCTGATCGCAGACTCCTCCAAATCAGTAGCTACCTTATTCCAATACGACTCTCGTTCCATTTTCAATCTGCAACGAAGCTCTCTGCAGAGCTGACGATATCGATCGAAATCGGTCAATTTCGCTTTCTTGCTTTCTTCTATGAGATGTATGGATTCATCTGATATCCATGGCTGGATTCGGGGGCTGGACGAGGGGCAGGACAAAGTGGCTCTGCACATTCCACGATGGTGGCTGCTATCTGCTGTTCTTGTTCATCCACAGATGCATCGTCTGCCAACAGCGCAAACCGATTCGACAGTGCCATTTGGAATAACTCCTTCGTCTCAGGTACCATCAAATGTGCCCAGTTGAATTGGCCTTTAGATGGCTCCACAATCCTAGCTCGTTGTAGACGAAGATTCACTACTGCACGTAGAAGGTAATGATCTGAACCACAGTCGGGTCCTCTCATTGCACGAACATCCTTGAGCGACGACCTGAAACGCGAGCTCATCAGCACGTAGTCTAACAAAGCTACGTCTCGTCCGGAAGGATTTCTCCACGTCAACTGATGCTTTCTGCGATGCTGGAAGTGACTGTTTCCAATAATGAGTCCATTGAAAGCTGCAAACGTGAGCAAGCGCAGACCATTGTCGTTCATGTCACCAACGCCAAATCGGCCCAATACTGCTTCCCAGCCCATCCTGTCTTTTCCTACGTGTGCGTTGAAATCACCTGCGACTAGAACAACGTCTCTCTTTGAAATCGTGTTCAGAACGTCCTGAGGCTAAGCGTAAAACGCGTCCTTGTCGGAATCCGGGCTAGGCTCTGTCGGCGCATAAACTGCCACAATATGTGTCCTTATAGTTCCTTTCAGCGTGAGGACAGCGATTCTGCCAGAGATAGGCTCCGAATGTCCCAACGCTTCCAGCTGCTTTCCAGTTCAGCATGAATCCAACGCCTTGATGGTGTCCGTCACTACCGGAGTAGTACAGCACCATCCTTTCTGGACTATCTGGCACCTGGACAGTCATTGTTCCACTTCCACTAATCCTTAATTCAGACAGGGCGGCAACCGATACCTTCGACTTCAACAGTTCCCTGGCAATGATTTCTTTCTGCCCGACATAATGCCCTGATCGCACATTCCATGCCGCGAATCGCACCTCCTTCTTCGGCGTTACCAGTCGTCCACTGTTCTGGCCAGTAGCATACTTGTCACCAACACCCTGGGTCCGCAGTGTTGGCGCATCGGCTGCCCCGGATGCGGTAGCCGTATCGCGTATTCCTATGAGACTCTCCATGGTTACCACCTTAGGTTTTCCAGCCCGTCGGTAGCATGGGGGGCCAACACTCCTCCTTTCTCATCCGGGCTTGGGACCGGCAATGGCGGAGTTCTCACAGACCTACAACAACGACAACATGATTTTCCAGATCGCCACGGAAAGGTAACAATATTGTGAGAGGCAGTTGGCCGTTTTAGGCCGGTCTGAGAAGATGACCATGTGTCACTTTGTGGACGCCAATTTTGGACGCTCAGGGAATCATACCGATGGCCTATCGCGAGGAAAGCCTCCTCGTTGTGGACCACCACAAAAATTATGTCCCCGCAGCGGACCGTATAGACAAAAACTCAGAGTCGCTGCCCACTTTAAAGGCAGTGTCCACGATAAAAACCATGTCTGATTTTTTGGTGAAGATCGGCAGCTGCGGGGCCTAGCGCAAACCTAACGTTAAAAAAACTAACACCAATTAGCTCGGAACGGTCCCCTACGGCCCCGAAATTGGACACCCGTCAGCTCGTCACAACCCAGATGCACTTTCCACGCCCACCGACGTGAACAAATGAATGCTCGAGATTGTGAGACGAGCGATGGTTTCCTATCAATAGCCCTGTTCTTCCCTTTATTTCCAACTTCTCTCTTCACTCAGGTCAGCTCGCATACATCGGCTGCAAAAGACGGAAGTTACAAGCCTCGGACAACTCGTCCACCATGTTTCCTTAGCTCAATCCTTGAAGGACCATACTGTGCTTATCTGGGCCAAATTCCGGCCTGCAATTGCGTCTCCACACGCTTTGCGGCCGCACGCTCCTGAGTCAGAAGAGCTTCCAGCGCCGCAGGCGCAGATCTGCTGGTTCTATGTGGGTTATGGAAACTGGAAACTAAGAAAAATTCTAGAAACTTGAAGAAAAAAGCCACGTCGGGTCGCCTTTGGCGCTGGAAACCCGACTGACTCGAGCGCGTGCGGCCGCAAAGCGTGTCGGACCGGAATTTGGCCCAGATAAGCACAGCAACTCCGTTCACAGAAGGTCTTGTACGATTTTAGAGACCTCATTGGATTCAGTGTGGGACCGTCTTCAAGATAGGCGGAAAAGCAGAGAAACGATTTCTATCGTGAACACTGCCTTTAACCTTCAGAATTGTGTAAGTGGATCTTCCATGAACTGCCAGAGCATTCGCCCGTGAGGCAGCCTCCACTCTTTGAGACAGCGTACGATTACGAAAATCGATGTTCATCGTGGGCAAACGAGCACACGCGCGCTCCCTCTCGCGCTTAGACCCGCTGGCTGCTACTCCGGCTTTAATAGGGAACAGCGAGTTCCAAGCTCACTGTTCCATTCCTGAAGCAGGAGGCATTATACCTGTTGCAAAACTAATGTCCTTGTTCGCCGTAATCCCGCTACGGTAATGGCAAGCCGTGGGACATGATCAGCCACTGCGCAGATTTGCGCGAATAATCACCCGGCCGAACGTCGTCAATCGACTTAACACGAAGGGTGGGGTGTTTTTTCGTTCTAATTAGCGGGCACTGGCTTCTCCAGCGTTGAGGAGCGTTAAGAGGCGCACAACAGCGGAAATGCGCGCTCTCGCTACATTGAACGCAGCCTGAAGGCACAACATGCGTTCGTCACCTGTAGGATGTTTTCAAGCGAGTAACAGAGGATGTTAGAGAGAAACCTAGTTTCTATTTCAGGGTAAAATTTACTGCTGTCGATCGAGTGCGTGACCGCGCGTGTACTGCGCCACCTTCTCCTCCACACTCTAGCTGTCTCTCCCCTTCGCTCCGCACAAGCACGAGAAGAAACAACCTAAGTTTGCCTCGGAATCAGAGCAAACCTTTTTTTCTAAAACGTTTTTGCCCCGTCGAAGTTGCGGTGTCTAGCTAGACAATGTGAGCGCGCACTTGAGTCTGAGATGACCTTTGTTGTTCGGGAAAAACTATCTTGTCTAGAGTGGCTAGTTTACAGTTCTCATCTCTGGCCAGGGAAGAATCAACGGCACCTGCGTTATCACTTGATTTGTGCACTCCAACAGGCCATAGCGGAGAAATTGAGCAAGGTCGACTCGTGAACGCCGACTATCTCATGACGCTGCACACGTTATACAGAAGCGCTTTTTTTCAACCGCGCGGCACACGCTCCACAAGAACGCCACCCACATTTTACGACACTGCACACGCTGTACATTGGCTGCTACTCACTTTTCACGACGCAGCGCAGGCTCTCCATAAAGCGCTTCTCGCTCTACACGAGGCGGTGCACGCTCAACATGTAGCGCTTTTACTTTCTGCTCACTTTCCACTATGCGGGGTACGCTAAAAAAGCGCTTCTCATGTTTCAAAACGCTGCGCGCGCTCTGCTACTTGAATTTTCACGAAGCTACACACGCTATACATTAAGCGCTGCTGTATTTCACCTTGCGCACGATTTAAATAAAGCGCTACTCGCATTCCACAAAGCTGCACTTGCTTTACGTCAAACGCTACTCACATTTCACGACGTCACGCACGTTCCACATGAAGCTCCTTCCACCGACCCATGACGTTCTGGTGACGCCATCTTTCACGGCGTCAAGCGAACACTTTCTGGAGCCCTATATGTTCTCCATGACGTACCGATGACATCATCTGGAACTCAACACTCTTTTCACTACATCCTGACGACTCCCCTTGAAGTCCTGCCCACCTTGCATGATGTTCTGTCGGCATCCTCTTAAACTATCTTTTTCCTCTACGCACTGCTGACGTCATCGAAATCCCTGTCTACGTTCAACGACGTACTGCTGACGGCATTTGAAAGCAAACCAACTTTCCCCGACATCCTGCTGACGTCACCTTGGCCCCCACCTACTTTCCACAGTTTTCTCCTACTAGAGCCCTACCTACCCTTCACTACGTCCTGCGGACACATTCTGAAGCCCTATATTTTTCTCACGATGGCCTGCTGACGTCATCTGAAGGCGCACCCATTTTCTCTGACGTTCTACATACCCCTTCTGCAATCCTGTGGGATGGATTTGGGCGTAACTCTTCCAAGCCACAAAAGAGTTTTACTAAAGGGGTGGTAGTAATCTGCATGGTGGCGGCGAGTTGACCGCCGCTAAGCGGATGGCTAGGTTGCGGTACCATTGACAACCAAGCATGCCGCGCCCACTTTATCTCGCGCTTGCTGCGCTCTCCACTCCACCTCTTGCGCTGGAGACACAAAGAAAAAGAGGCTACTATTGTGCCATCGACTGGCATCTCTCGGGTGATTGAGGTTTCGATGCATATTTTGGCAAACAACCGCTCCGTATATGTGGATTCTGGAGCTGTAATCACAACTACACCTGTAAATGTATTCCCTGTAGAACAATGTCTTAGAATTCCCACATTATTTTTATTTCTGACTGATCGGGAACAAATCTGACGCTCGTTCTCTCATAGCACCATGCGAATTCTTCAACAAAGTTAGTGAACAACTGAATTTTTCGCTAACGCTGCTGATTACACATGTGATAAAAAGGAAAAAGCCAAGAAAATCTATCAAAAAGGGGATCTACCAAGCAAATGTGGTCTGGTGCTGAACGAAACGTTCCAAGAGAAAAAAAGAGTAGTAGAGAAGCGGAGTGGACGAGCATACAAAACAAGTATAAATATTTATCAAGAACCGATTCCCGTGGCTGAAACTTTCAACTCGTGGAAACAGCCCGTTTTGGTATGCTTCACAGAAGTACTCTCTGGTTTTGAGAATGACTTCTTTTTCTTCGGTTCCATTAGAAAATTCGTGCACTCAATACTTATTATTGAAAAGAAAATATGATGTTAGCCAATTCACTCAAACGATTTCATTTTCCTGTTCAGAAAGGTAAACTAGTGAAAGGGCAAATTCAATTACTAACACATGAACCTTTTCAACCAAGTAAAAGTCCATCTTCGAAAACCCTAGAGCTCTTTGATGTGAAATACCACAGCGGTTTGTTCCATGGAATTAAAAATTTTAACCACAGAAATCGGTTCTCCAGAAATAATGTTAATTCTCTGTAGACTCGCCCAGTCCACTTTCCTAATGTTTCTTTTGGTTGGAGCGTTTCTGCTAGTGCCAAAGCGCTTGTGCTTGGAAAAACTCATTTTGCTAGAATTGTACACTTTTCTTGGTAATACGTAGTAATACCCACGAGAAATCTCCACGGTTAGCCGATCGGTATCGTTTAATTTATAAACAGTAAGTGACCAGCTTCTTAACCAGTTCCCCTATCCCACCCCATCAAAAAAGCACGGCTGGCAATGTGTTTTAGCGTTTTGATTTAGAAATCTAACCTCCATTTCGCTTTTATTTGCAGTTTCCTGTAACACTATAATAGTAGTGTGATTTTGAGAACGATTTCTACATTTTCATAGTTAAATTCTTTGAAAAACAACCGCTCCGCATCGACGACTGCGAGTAGCGAGGAAAGAAAGGGTATATCAAAGATTCATTCGATAATTAGTAAGTAACCAACTTGTTTACCGGTTCCCCTATCCCACCCCATCAAAAAAGCGCAGCCTACAATGTCTTTCAGCGGATTGATCTAAGAATCGAATGTTCCAGAGATCCAGTCCTGTGTGCAAACTTTGTTGGCGGGAGCACTCAAGAATTAATCATGAAATAGAAAGTTTCTTCCAAATCACATATCTTACAGTCATTGCTTCCCTAGAGACTCCATCGAAATCCTTCGATTTCTGAGAGCTGTATATTTCACTTCTTTCTGGTATTCTGAATGCTTCTCCCCTTCAAAACTTGGATAGCTCCCATCCCTGTACTGCACAGTAAAAAAGCTGTAAATGACCCTCTCCGCGGAGACGCAGAGATAGCCAGTTTGCACTTTGGCCGGCCGAGAGAGTGCCAGGCCACCTGGCAGCGCCTTTCTTTTCGTCCTCTGCGTTCATCATACTGACTCGAATGCCCCGCATGCCGAGTTGTCAATGCTCCGGAGACCGGATGGCTATAACGCGGTAATGCAGTGGAGAGACGAAGAACGGTCGTGCAAAAAGTCCTATGGAGGACTTTTTGCGAGCGGTTGACATAACTCGTCTAATCTAAACTCGCTTTGTTTTCTCTGAAACGCACACTTTTGAAATTTCTTTTCCTCGCACTATGTAGAAAGAAAGGATGCCAATGCGAACATGTAAAATGCTTCCCCAATTTGTTGTTTGTAACCTTATAATGAGTAAAAAGGTGTACTTAGACTTTATTTGGTGTTTAATATTCATGTCCTACACAGATAGTATAGTACAAGGAATCCGCTGCAAGAAAATGTACAAACTGATGTTCATTCTTTTGTTTAATTGCCTCTAAATTGAGAAAATTCCTTTGTCTCCTCCGATTTCCAACTCTCCATATGTTGCCTGCCATTATAATGATCCGGGGGATCAAATCGTTTCCAGTGATCAAGAAAAACCTCAGCTAATCGTTAAAAGAGGCCGCGGATACTTTCATGGCTTTTCGCATGACTTAATGTGTAGTAACTGTGCTGCTCTAGGTGACAGATGCGTTACATTGGAATATAAAGCTGATATTTGTTACAAAGGTGGTTAAATCTCGGCTAAGGTGTGGCTGATTTGTGGTCAACCGACGGTCAAGGGCGCGTGGTTGACTCGTGTTAAAAGAGAGGATTACTACCACCCCAGATTGCAAAAAAACTAGACTGCCGGACGGACACCAATCTATTTCATTGCTATGCAAGGATATGGAACGATCACCACCAAGTATCCATTGGTACAATACCCACCGAAAATCTCGCAAAACAGAGCGAAACAAAACGTTTTGTCGCGTTTTTCTCGCCCCTTCTTCAGAACTCTGTTAAACTAGCTAAGAAATGGGCTTTAGAGGGTAAGGAAGATCTTGCTAGAATCGCCTCATCATGATCTACAAGATCGTGGTAAACTCTTTTCGATGACTTTAATTATACCTTAATTATAGTTATGTTGTTCTTTCCAGAACACGTTTTGACTCGTCAGAATGAAAGTGCCGGCCGAGCATCTCAGGCATTTCTCGATTCCCATGCCGTTTCTAATTCCGTTCCCGAATAAAAGCAACTTCTACGCCGAGATAACCGTGCGCGGGAGCCGGATCACCTTCGGGTGCGAGTCTCAAATGACGTCATCAGACCCCGACATCACCCGCTAATTGTGAACGGCATCACCCCACCTTCTTGAAGTCATTAGACCCCTAAATCACCCCCTAATGATGAACGGCATCATGCACCCATCCTGACGTCGTTTGGTCCCGAAATTACCCCGATTTGTCTCATTTACCACTATTCTACACTACAGAAGTCTTGAAGAGTTAGGAGGTCGCTTGTGGCGGATTGCAACGAAAGAGAAAAGCTGCCACTTTAGCCCCCCCCGAGTAGCCTGACTTTCCAGGCCTTAAAATCGTAACAAACCGACAAATCTTCTTCACCACACTTTATTGACCTTATTATGTGCATCGAATGGAAAACAGAACAACTAGACGGAAATCAATTGCACGAGTGAGACTCTAGAGGAACTATAAATTGAATCATATGATATACATTATGATTTGGAATGACAATGGAATGAGCAGTAGTTCGACCAGTACGAAATTTCACCCAAGCAAAATCCACCTAAGCACACAGGAAAAATAACGAAAATAAAGAAGCTATAGCACTTTAGTAAAGCATAAACAAGAGAAAACTACATCAAATGAGCTTTTTAATGATGACCACTATACAGAAGGAGCCTCTAAATCTGATAGGTCAACGCTAGCAGTGTGGTGGTATTCCAGTTTATTGGAGAAAATGAGTGGTCAGCCTGAACTGTTATGGGTTTTTGAGAATCCTCAATCAACAAAATTCGCCGCCATGGATTTGTATAGATTTTTAGAATGATCATCATGAACACTGTTTTTAAGTGAGTGAAATAAAAATAGATATACATATACAAATTGTGTGGAGAAGAGTGAAAAAAAGTTACAAATTAATCTGCAAAAATTAAAGAGAATGGAAAAGTCACCATTCAAGAGGGAGGATTAACAATAAAGCGTCGAAATTCAAAAATCATCAATTGATTGCCGCGCGACAGCAGCGCATCGTGCGGTTTCTGCGTTTGTCACCCCCAGACGATTTTGCGATCATTACCCCCTGACGTCATCACGAACGAAGGGTTTTCTTCATGCGAAAGTGGTGCCTTCTCACCAGGGCTGTGCGGAACTGTTCCGTTTCCGATTCCGTTTGCGTATTTCCGGTACTTCTTGAGCTGTTCCGTTCCGTTTCCGTTTCCGAGTTTTTGGGCCCGGAAACGGAAGAAAATAGTACTACAAGTTGAATGGTCACGCTTCCCCAGCGCACCAAACCGCGGCACCTCTGCGATCATCACAGCGTGAGTCTAATCCTGATTGCTTGGATCGGTGTCCCGCTCCTTCCAACCGCCACACGGTATACGCCCCCCTCCACCAACGCACAGGACGACCCCAACGTGGGCTTGACCTTGGCGGCTACAGAAGGCATACTTTAGGCACTGTTGCGCGGGTAAGTGGTGTTATCTTGCAGTCGAACCGTGGTTATCAGTCTCATCTCAGTTGAAAACCATTACAATTTGCCTTTACACGTCTTTATCAAAAATTTTTCGAAGCGCTGAACTATTAGCTGGCCATCACACTTTCATGCATCAATACCATACTTATTAACAATCGAGTCCTCCGATTGAGGGACCAGAGAGGTAGAAACTTTACCTCATCGTCTCTACAGCTACTCACGCACTCGCGGGGTTCAACTTCAGCGCCATAGAATTTGCTAGCCATAGCCCCCAGCTCGTCGTGTTCAGCAGCACGTGCTGCTAACGGGTTTTGACCACTTCTCCTTGGCAGTTTGTGCTGCAGCTAGCAGCACATGTTGCTGACGACTAGAGGTTCAACTCAATGTCGGCATGGAGTGCGACCCCTCATTACATGTGTTGCTAGCAGCAGCACGTTATTCAAATGAAGAGAGTCTTTGAACCACCACCTGTTCCTACCGGAGCTAAAGTCGCGATCCTTGTAATGGCCCGAAGCAAGGACGTCAACCTCGCCAGGGTACCCAACAAAGGCATCATCCTCGCCTCGGTACACTAAAAGAAAGCTTTCCTCATGATGCGCAATAAGGACCACCCTTTCGGCGTCCGAAATTGATATCCGGAAAATTGAGTACTTAAGATCACCTTCTGGGATCGGCCTCAAACGGACAACTGCTCTCTCAACAATGGTGGGTGCCATATGTATGTACCCGCAGCCGTCGTAGAACACCGATCGCACTGGAAAAATCAGTCAAAGGTCGACACTCGACATCAGAGAGATCAGCAGCACTGTAGAAGAGGAGTTGCTCGAGCAGACCGATTTGCAGCTCACTAGGAGAACCTGCAGCAGCACGTCTTCCTATCATGCGTCAAATCTATTTGTACTCGGCTCGCTTGCAGTTTTAGACCGTAGCCCCACTGGTGCTTGAAGGAATAGATTGAGATCACAAGCTATAGAAGTACATCGGCATGCCATGAGCAGCAACGAAACCTACCACTTGATCATACTATAATTTTTAGTTCACTTCCGTTTCCGGATTTCCGTTTCCGGCGATTTTCGGCCATTTTTCTTCCGTTTCCGAAAATCTTGAAAATGGTTTTCGCCCAGCCCTGCTTCTCACCCCAGGCGAGTTACCCACTCATCCCTCGGAAACTTGTGCGGCATCAATACAAATTTTTAACCTGTGATCCTGACAAGTCAATAAGTGCTATGAAAAGTGCAGAAAAATAGAATTTTTGCAATCTCTTGGGCGACGTTCTTGATGAAGCTACATAAGTGGGATGTCGTCGGGAGCTAGGGATTGAGAGTTAGGCCATCGTAGAAGTTCATTCAAACTTTCATCCCTGTAGAACCAGCATGAGTCATTCATGACTGCAATTGCACGGGCAATGGAAATGCATCGACCTACCGACAGTTTCACTGAAAGCCTCTTCAAAAACGCCTGCCAGTAACTCAGAAGTTTTGAATCAAGTTAATTGTTACTTTTGAGTAAGTTACATGAAGTCTTCGTGTAACATACTTCTATGTCACAAGTAACTCACTTAATGTCGCAAGTATCTTACTTTTATCTCACAAGTAACTTACTTCTAGTATACAAGTAAATTACACAGAAGTAACATTTAACTTACTCCTTAGATGCAGGTGACATTGGTGTGCGACAATCACGCAACCCTGGTGCGTGATTGTCGCGGTCCACGGCAGAGACAAGCTCGCCTGTGTCCACTACAAGGGCCTAATCTTCGCCAAGGTCTGCGGCGAGGAACCACCCTCCCCGAGGACCGCGGTGAAAACCGCCCCCCCCAGCCGAGAGGATACCCCTATCCCCCAGCGGTCGAAAATAAGCTGGCCTCCAGAGAGCGACTCGAAGTCGCCTTCCAGGGCCGACATCAGAATGCCGAATGAGGACCCGAGTGAGGTGAGGCACCTTATATACCGGCTGTACACGTGTTAAGCAAGTTACGACGTGACCATCCACTTGCGCGGATTGACGGGCCAATGTAAGTTGCTTGCGACATTCAAAAGTCACCAGTATCATGGTTATGCCCATGTAAGTTACTTGCGAGCCCACCCTCGCAAGTAGCTTGAAAACTCAGATAAGCCACAAGTAACTTGATTCTGCCCGGATATCTCGCAAGTAACTCGATTCGAAACTTCTGAGAACTCGGCCTTTTCATAATCCTTCCGCAGAATAACGCCATCAGGCTTATATAGTACTCCTACACCTGGCCTTTCTCGCCGTTTTGAGTTGAGGGACCTGTAGAAGGAGTGTCGATCTTCAGATTCCACAGCTTTTTTCTCAAACTGGTTGCTAATTTTTCTCATTTTCCGCATGAATCACTCGCTAATTATCTTGAACTGGTCCCATATTTCCTTACTATTGTGAAGTTTGGCGCCATACCACGCACTCGATCTCAGACGCTAAAGTCTAGCAAGGTAAGCAGGAAGTTCGGCTTTTTCCCCGTAAATTGCTCAAGAGGGACAAACATTTCAATGCAGTGTTGCATGACTGCAATAAGAAGTCCATACTTTTCATTAACATTAGCCGCAGCGTTCAAGGAGCTCAACCAGTCCACGTTTAGTAAATAGTCACGTACAGCATCAAAATTGGCTTTTTTGAAATTTCTTCGATATAGGATTGGGTTCGATTGTTTTGAAGGTTGAGTGTGAACTGAACTGCGGAGTGATCGCTAGAGTCCAAGGGAGGCGAAATTGTAGCGGAGCTGACAAGGTCTCGGCCATTGATCAAAATCAAATCGAGGATGTGATCACCACGAGTAGCAGCCTCAACATATTGTACCAAATTGTGGGTAGCACACATAGTGACAAAGCTATTGGAAATTGAACTCATCGCAGAACAGTCATCCCACTGGATATCGGGCAAGTTGAAGTCACCAGTAACGACAGATGGCCACTTGCACGCTATCAAGTCACTGATTGTCTTACTCATTTGTTCTGTGAAAAATGCGCTGCAGTTAGGAGTTCGACGAGCAACAATGAACCGGACAGGTTTAATGTCAATTTCTAAGTCAGAGAGCAACATTTTGTAGGGATCCGGTACAGATCCTTGAAACACCGCTACAGGGCAGAAGAGCTTCCGTGCCAGTAGCAGAACACCACCACCTTTCTTACGACTTCGATCGCACCTCAAAGGCATGGCACACGATGAAGACCATGCTTGGGTTTTTGACATCGTCGTGTTGTTATATCCCTATAGTGACTGTAGGTTGCAAGAAGCCCCTCAAAAACGTCAACTTTTCGAGAAAAACTCATTTCAATAAAGCCGAAGACAAATTTGAAATTCCCGCCGACATCAACCTGGGATAGTTGCGCGGAGAACGCAAGGAACAGTTTTACGATTAGTTCCTTGGCGCTGCGTTGGAAGTAATTCACCAGGGACGCTATTCAGACGAGCTATCATTTTGTGCTTGAACGAAGGTAAAAAGGCCCTAGTTATACACCAGCGGAATGAAAACGTCTCGCGATGACATCGCCGCCGCTTGCTGCGTGAATCTGGGCTTCGTCTGCAATGTTGCGTCTTCGGCGTCTTTGACGCAATACTGCGGACAAAATTTTCCAGGCGTTTTTAATGGTATTTTATCGGTTTTTTCGCTTCTGACACTTTTTATTTGCAGAGTAGCACTAATAATCAATTCCTCTCGTCATTACAGTGCTCGTTATGTCGTTTTGGTAATGTTTTTACAATTTTAAATCTGAAAAATAATCAGCTGGTGGAAATTGGCAAATTTCCAACAGGGCAGGTCCCGTAAGGATGCAGTATACGGTGCCGCGGCGTGTATAACTGCTCTGTGCAGCCTTCCGGCGCGTTTTTCTGCGACTACTGTTCCTTTTGGCAGGCCTGAGCGCAGGCAGGGCGCATATAAGTGATAGTTGTCTTGCTATTTCCGCAGCGTCCCGCCGGTGTATAACTAGGGCCAAAGGGTTATAACATGCTGCGTCTAATGCTGTCAGCTGCTTTCGATCGATGTCGAACGTGAAATCGAATGGCGTGTGCTTTGCGCCCTACGATGCGCCAACGCACAATCGCCGGAAGCGACCACGGAGTTTTGTTCCTTGTAACAACGGATCGACCCCGAAGCCGGCCCTCCAAACCCAGAAAGCCCTTTTGAGGTAAGCAAATCTTCATTTAGAGGTGATTTTGAAACTCCAAACGTTCTGAGTGGCGTTGCTATAGCCCACTAGTCCGACTGAACGCAAAAGCTGAAATTCGGTTTTCATCGTTTACGATGCCTTTAAGACCTCGTAATGAGCAGACCAATCACCAAGGAGGGACGCCAAATCAATTCCACCGTTAAGCCAAGTTTTGGGGATAGCTATTATATCGGTATCGAATTTTTAGAGATGGTTACTGCATGTTTATGGTAGGTTACTCTTATGTTTGTAGTCTAATACTCGCCTCATTGTGGTATATTACTAGCGAATTTACGGTAATTTACCTGAAGCCATCAGGTAACATACTATTATATTACGAGTAAGTTGGTTTGAAACTTCTGAGCGGTTGTTCCGATGTGTGCCCCGCTGCAAAAATCTCGCGGGGGACCTCGCGCGCAAGCGATCGGATCTCCCCCGCCCAGAAACAGCTGGGGAGATCCGAAATTTTCATCTGACAAGGGAAGTATACAAAACGTATGTCGGATCTGCGAAAACGACTAGTATCGTTAGTATCTCTTCTGGCTCAATAGTAAAAATGCGCAGTATCCCGCCCCGAGCTGCAGGTTTGAAAAAGCTATGAGCATTTTTCAAGTCTGGCGAAAAGGCAAGGGTACCCACCAGGCATTTTTTGGGAGTTTCAAAACATTTTCTCGAATTTCGCTGAAAACTTGAATGTAGGGGTAATCTAGGGTGCTGAAAGCGAATCTGGGGTCAGTTTGTCGAAATTATGAGGTTTACTGTAGGTTACGGTAGGTAATATGCCATTTAGGGGGCAAAGCCTATATGGACATCAAATCCGTATTCTCCACCCCGAATAACACCCGCACACAAATTTTGAGTAAAAACTGAGATTTTGACAAAACTACAGTATACCCACCGTAATCTACCGTAATCTGCAAAAAATTGATAAACGGACTCCAGATTCGCGTTTGCCACTCCGAATAAACCTCAGAAAATTATTTTGAAACACATATATCGTAGAAATCCAGAAATCTCGAAAGTGGCGTTTTTCCCCCGAAATTTTTCCCCCGTTGGGAAGCTTCGAGCGAATTAGGCCGAAAACTTTGGAAAATCGACAAATAAACCTTAGATTCTTGATCAGCGCCCCCAAAAACCGTTGTGGGAGAGTTTTAAGTCAAATCTGGAGCATTTTTCTGAAGCGCTTTCAAAACTCTAATTGATATAAATTACTGCCCAACCGAAAAACCGTACAAGCCCAAGACGCTGTCAGTCTGCGCAAAGTTTGGAAAATGAGCTTCCCCCAAACTTTGCTCAGGGGGGGGGGTAGTTCTGGGCGCTGAACACAAATATGACATCTGCTTCCGGATTTTTCAGACTAATGCGCGTTTTGAAAAGTACAAAAATCGCAAAAATAGACCGTTTTGGGCGGATAACTTCTATGAACCAGCGACTCGACTCGGGGTACTGCGCAGTTTTACTAAATATGCCCAAGAGATACTAGCAATACCATTCGTTTCCGCAGATCCGACATACGCTTTGCATTCCTCACTTGTAAGCTCGAACGTGACAACATTTAGGCGTGAAATAAGGTGTTTGGGTAATTGCGATGCAACACGGCTTAATTTACGGCTAAGTTTATTTTTGAATTTTGAGTCTCGATTTGAATTTTCCTGTGTCTCCGTCTTCTCAAGACCTTGATTCGTTGACTGTGTCTTGAAGAAAGATGTGCCATGCGTTGTCCTAACCAAAGACGAATTTTAGAAAATTCGGAAAGATTTTGGTCCGAAACTCTTGATAGATCTGGTCGAATTTTTTTTCTTCAAATATGAAAACGGTAGAATAGATCACCTTCTAAGGAAGCCTCAGTGATAGCTGTACCTTCGAGAGTTAAATATTGAAACAGTCATTTTTTTTTCAGAATGAAGGAAAATCTGGGCGAATTGCGGAAGGTTGTTAACGGCAAAACGTATTTTATTTCTTCGTTCCGTTATAAAAACTTCGTAATTTTTTGTGACGGCTTTTTGACCTTTGTGTATGGGCTGATCAACAATAACGGAATTGCGGAATATACGAAGTCGTTGGTAAGTAATCTTTTTGTATACTTCTGTCATTGCTGTTTTTTTTTTCAACCGTCTTTATTCAACAGTTTTTCGGCACATTTTCAATTTTACTTATCTGAGTCGAGTTTAAATGCACCATCAAACGATTTCAGAAAGTTCTTCTGTCCCCTCAATTGCCGGATGATGTCGAGATAACCTCCATGTCAATTATGCATGATGGCTCTCGAGTGGTGTTCACGGCTGTCAATTCCCTTTTCATTGTGAGAATTTCCTCCGATATCTGGGCTTCGAGGGCAGACGGTCCTGTCACTCAAAGTCAATACATTTGCGAGTAAGTTTTCTATTTTCAGTTGTTTTTTATACAAGCAGGATACGCCAAAATTATGGATGCGCTGCTACAGGCGAAATTCACATGGTTCCTACGCGTGCTGGTGCGGAGCGGAGGTTAGAGACAGTGAGAGAGCGGAGGGTAGATGGAGGCCCAGGCGTCACGCGCGCCTCGAATGATGTGAATTACGCCGTGTCATAGAGGGTTTGTGGCCTGGAGAGGCCATTGTGGCGCCATGCACTTAGCCACGCCCATTTTTCCACGTGGCAAAAACTCTCCTGATTTTGGCAGGTATTGAAAAATGCGCAGTACGCCGTCCCGAGCCGCTGCTTCAGAGAAGGTATAAGTCCAAAAAGTTCGTTCTTGGTGCTTTTTTTACCTTCCAGAACGCGCAGTAAACTCTCGAAAATCTGGAAACGGACCTCATAATCGTGTTCAGCTCCAAAAACAACCATTTTGGGCGAAGTTTTTAAGAAAGCAGATTTTTGAACCTTTTGCAGACTGATGGCGTTTTGGACTTGCACGGATTTTCGGTTGAGCGGTTAATTATATCGATTGGAGGTTCTGAAAGCGCCTCAGAAAACTGTCCCAGATCTGACTTGAACTTCTCTCAGGAGGGTTTTTTGGGGCGCTGATCACGAATATGAGGTTTATTCGTCGAATTTCCAAAATTTGCGGCTTAATTCGCTCAAAACTTCCTAGCGGGGACACGGGCATCTCGCCCCCGTCTCACCCCGGTGACTCATTTCGCAGCGTGTCTGGCGTCTCTCGCCTGTCGCCTGGCAGCCAGCCAACCAGCCAATCACATTGGAGCGCGTTTGACTCAAGCGAGCCTAGTTGAGCACAGATAAGTTGATTTCGAGTGTAGTACTGCATTTTCGCTCGAGAACTACTTCACTACAATGTGTAATAAAGATGCATGTAATGCTAAGACGCATATTGATTGCAAGTATGGACATTTGTATGCGGCTCGAAAACATTTCGTAACTTCTAAACGTTTTCCGTTAGAATTTACACGTATCACTAACAGTTAGACCTTGTCTCAAATAGTTTTGATAATTTCTGACTGGATCACACTCAGGCTTGGTGCGTTTCGAGTCCGTTCAACCCACGCCTGATTTGAGAGACCTGAATACCAATTGTGGCCAAATGGTATATACTAGACCAGCGGTGGACCGGTACCCAGGGTTGGGCAGGCTTGCGACCGGTCGCAACGGGGGGTCGTAGAGATTTCGGAAACTTTTAGAAAAAAATGAAAATTTTGAGGGGGTTCGTAAAATTTTGGAAAAAATGGGGTTTATCTCCAAATCACTTGGGGAGGTAGCCATTTCTCCATTCCATGGGGAGGGGAGTTCGTGAAAATTTTGGTCACCAAAGGGGGGGTCGTAGATTTTTGGTCACCGGTCGCAACGGCCTGCTCAACCCTGCCGGTACCTCAAATTACAGGATTTATTGAGCAGGGATTGATGATTCGCTCAAATCTCTTTGCCTAATTATGGCTATTCTGATCAAGGGAAGACAAGACCTCGATATTTTTGATGAGGATAACTGCTGGGTTCGAACTTTTCGCGCGCACTATTCTGCTTCGATTCTAGTACACCGAAAAAAGAAGAGCGGCTCCCGATATTGAGGGAAGTCAATTTTTTTTCGAATCCACGTCAAATTTTCGTCCACCAAGGGGTTCCAGCATTTTGGGGCAGGTTTCGCTCAGACATACTAGAATTTAAAAAAAAACAAGGTATCCAACCCGCGGCCGAACCCCCTTACCTACAAATTATGGGGTACACTTTCGAAAAATTCCAACGAACAACCTGGGCTAGCAGATCCTACCGCCATCATTGGGAAGTCAAAGTTTCAGCGAGAACAACTGCCTTACAAGAAAGCGGAAAATGGTGCAGTTCCCATGTAGGCGGACCATTAAACGTTTAGACCAACAAAATCATGCTTCGTAAACAACTCATAGCTCGAGTGTATTGCTCTTTCATGGATTTATAGAGCAGCTTTCAAGCCTTAGTCCCATGAATCGCACAGTCTAGCTCTTTAAACGTGTCATATTCCTTAGTACATTTCAAAGATTTCATCAGTAGTTGAAGGGCCTCGTATCAGAAACCATTCGAAAACACCCTAAGTAGAGAAAAATAGATTCACCATGTACCATAGTGGGACCAAATACATTCCTGTTTCTGCAGCTTCAGAGGATTCCAATTGTTATATCCATGCATTTCGCAAACAATGTATACGATACAGTTGAATGCTCTATCAATCTAACCGGTCAATGATTGGCTACTGCTCTTTGTCATGCCTAATCGCGCCTCAATTGAACAACGCCGAGCCTCGAGACCGCTGGGACCCTCCCCGTCTGCTCTCTCACCCCGCAAAGACAGAGACGTAGGGTCGGGGGCGAGCTGCTACGCAACCTTCCTAGCGGGGGAAATCGTGAGGGCAAAACTCCACTTTCGAGATTTCCGGATCTCTTTGGTAGATGTGTCTCGAAATCATTTTCTGAGAGCAGTTTGATGTGCTCAACACGAATCTGAGGTCCGTTTGCCGATTTTTTACAAATTAGGGTAGACTATGGTTGGTATACGGTAGTTTCACGAAAGTCTCAGGTTTGACTCAAAATTTGTATGCGGGTGTTATTCGGGGTGGTAAACAAGAATTTAATGTCCACTTTCCGATTTTATAGCTACAAAGGAATATTTCCACCCTAAATGGCGTATTATCTACCATAACCTACAGTAAACCTAAGAATTTCGACGAACAGACCCCAGATTCGTTTTCAGCCTTCTAGATTAGTCCTACATACAGATTTTGAGCAAGATCCGAATTTTTTTTCCGAAACACTCCCAAAAATTTCTGATGGTACTCTTACCTTTTCGCGAAACTTTAAGACGCTCATACCTTTTTGGAACCAGCTGCTTGGGACGGGATACTGCAAAGTTCTACTATACATGCTCGAGAGATATCGAGAACACAAATCGTTTCCGCAGATCCGACCTAGGCTTTGTATACTTCCCTTGTAAGCAGGATAGCAGGATGATCCTGTTTGGCGTAGATTTCGGTCTTAAACCTGAGGACCTTGTGACAACGAGAGAGTCAACCACTAGGGGAGGGCCCCGTCAAGCTCCACCGGTACACATCAAATCTCAACTGCAGGCGTCACTTTTTCATCAACAGAACTATACCCATTTTTGAGAACCTTTGTAGAAATCATTCCATTCCTCCCAACTACACGTCATTGAAAAATTTCATTCCAGAAAAGTTTACCTGGTTGATCGTACAAGTAGCCCTTTGTGACTGGCTGGATACTTTGTGATTCCTTTCTTTAGGTTGATTAATGTAGCAATGTGAATTTTTTTCTGTACCGCATGTTGTTGTTTTTTTCTCGTTTCCATGCTTCAACTTCCTATGGTTCATTCGTTTTTCGCGGTCATTTGAACATTGTTTTTGACTACATATGCTTGCCTATATACCCTAGTGAACTCCACCGAGGGGGTTGCAGTGGACTTCGAGTAAGGTGTGCCGCAGGTCCCCGGCCTGTCGCCATCCAAAATTCTTTGTAAAATTTAACTGTTAAAGGTGAGCGGGCCGTTTTTAGGTCCTTTTTCACTTTCGAATTTTTCATATTTTATTCATTACTTTTTTTCCATTCGCAATATCTTGTTCATATGAAAGTTACACTCCGGATCAACCTAGAGAGTGGAGGGTGGTGGGCCGCTTCGATTTTCAAACTGAAGCGGGGGGGGGGGGTGCCGTATTTCGCACGCTTATTTCACCATGACAAGCCGACTGCCACAGTAGCTGCCTGGGTTGAGCAGGGTTGCGACTCAGCACATGTTGGGGGTCGTAAAATAATTGGTAAAAGAATTGAAAAAAGTGCAAATTGGGGGGGGGTTCGTACGATTTGACCAAATTTCACCACAATTTTTAACCTTTTCTAATTTTTTCACTGTCAAAAAGCGTAAAGGCTGCGTCCACGATGAAAAAGTTGGCAAAAAACGTAAGCTTTGGGTCCCACTAAGAAAAGTAAGAACGAGAGTTCGACAAAAAACCGTCGGGAAGTGGGAGAAAATCTCTTGGGCCAGCCAACCCATTGGGCCACGCCTCCCACGTCCTTTAACAGTTGTCCTGCGTTCGTTTTACCGTAGGAACAGGCACCGAATTTTCGAATATTCTTTTTTTCGCGGTTGTAACATCCCAGCATGTGCACAGAACCCTCTTGTTTTTGAATAATTTTTGGTACAGGGAACAGGAAGCAAAGCGAATTACCTAAAATTTTGAAGCGCGAAACCATTACTCGGATGCGTTGTACGCAGCCTCCCGAAACACAGACAGGCATAATTAATTTTTCAGGGTTTTCTCTACATAGTTTTTCTCCGCTATTTGAGTGTTCTGTAGCGACTTTTCCCTATTGACGTGTTCTTAATGGACTTACTTACCTAAAAACATCGAAAACCATAATATGGTTTTCTATCATGAACACTGCCCACAGGATTTTTTTTAATCTCGGGAGGGGATCGTAAAAAATCTTGGAAATTTTTCGAAAATTTTGGGAAACGGGAAGGGGGTCGTAGCTTCGTCGAAAATTGCAACAACGGCCTGCTCAACCCTTGTAGATGCAGGTCCCCAGCCGTCCTACTTCTTCTTCTTGTCAGCCATGAACAGAGCATCGCATCAGAGGCGTAGGAAGCTAGCCACCTCACATGGCTTGTACCATAGATCTCGAGCAGACAAGGTTGTAGGGCTGGCCGGACATGAAAATAGATGCAATGAATCATGTCCAGCACATTCACAATCGGGGCATTTATCTGGGACTGACTGGTCAATCCGATGAGCGTAGGCCTTTAGATATGTGGAGTGACCGCATCGCAGACTAGCTAGGATTGTCCGGGTACGTCTCAGCAGTTCAGCTTCGCTTTCGTCGACTCGTGGGGGCACGCCACCAAAAATTAAGTTGTGCTGAGCATCAGACAGATACTCTGCCACAAAGCGCGTATGCTCCGCCATCTGGAGTCATCTGCGGGAGAGCTCGGATGTAGCCCAGCGTTGTTTATCGACATCAGATAGGGAAGCATTGAGCGGCGTGCGTATGTTTTTTGGTTGGGGGCCGGACGACAGAAGATGGTAGTTTGGATGGGTCGGGCTCTTGACAGTACTTATGAGAAACTGCTGAGACTGGAGTAAGCAGTGCTGTTTTACAGGGAGTAGGCCGGTTTCTTGATGAAGATGCGGAATAGGCGTCGATTTGTGACATCCAGTAATAAGCCTGAGGGCAGTATTCTGTGCTCTCTGCAGCTTGCACCAAGAGGATTCAGAGAGATGTCGAGTGCAAATAGGGGCGCCATATTCCAAGACCGGCTGGACCATGGCTCTATAAGTCGTACGTAGTACTTCTTTCGTGCTGCCCCACGAGGTTCCAGCCAAGGCGCGAAGAATGTTGTTGCGCGAGTTGGCAGAGGCAGCTCGTATACGCGTATTTTCATGAAATCTTAAAGAGGGGTCCAGGAAAACTCCCAGTAGTCGAGGATGCTTAGACAGTGGCAGCTCGTGGCCATCCCAGATGACTCTGGGATGAAGCCGATGTTCAATAGTTGCCGTTGTACATAGAGTAGCACTTGATTTGGAGGCAGAGACAGTCAGCGACTTTGATTTGAGATACATAGCCAGGGTCCGTAAGTAGTTGTCCATGGTGGCAGTGGCTCGGTCAATAACTGAGTCCGTGCATACGATAGTGATGTCATCGGCGTACAGGCACAGATGAATACCAGTTGGTGGCTCAGGAATATCAGATAGAAATAGCGAAAACAGGCTAGGGGACAACACCCCGCCTTGCGGGACACCGGCTTTCAAAGGGACCGAAGACGATAGATGTCCGTCGAACTTTACACGAATGGACCGGTTTTTGACAAAGCTATTAATTCATATTTTAGACCAACTGGGCATATCCGATTCCAGTATGGATTTCGATAGAAGCGGGATACTGAAGCTATCAAATGCAGCCGAGAGATCAACAACAACGACGAGGCTTCTACCAGCCGGAGTCTTGCGATTAAATCCAGCAATGATATGCTCGGTGTTTGATGTCAGGGCAGTGATGGTAGAATGCTCCTTCTTGAAACCATGCTGGTGAGTGTTGTGCTGCAACGCGTTTCGGAGGAGCGGATTGACGACCTTTCCTGCAAGCTTGGCAAGGGCGGAAAGGAGGGAGATGGGGCGGTGGGAGGCAGCCTTATCCGATGACTTGCCTGGTTTGGCGATGAAAATGACGACAGCTTGTTTCTCGCGCGCCGTAATAACACCAGAACTGAATGACGAATAAATGGGATCAGAGAGCAGTTCATAATAGGGATCAGGAAGATGCTTGAGATGAACAGCCGATATCCCGTCAGGTCCCTCTGCACGCGAGTTTTTCATCGATTTGATGATCTTGTCAGTGGCGGGAGGAGAAATAGCAGGGACATCCAGCCGATTGAGCTTCCTGGTTGCTCGCATGGTTCGTCTGTTTTGCATATCACGAGGCGATTATGCCGATGTGCAAAGTTTGCCGAGCAGACAAGCTGCCTTGTATCCGGGCTCGAATCTTCCAGACGGAAACTCGAGCATGTTACGATCCGTGCTCATCTTTTTGCCAGAAATTCGTTTCAGTGTTGTCCAAGCTTTTCTGGCATCCGCGGCAAAATCAATCGACTCGGTTAGCTCTTTCCAGCGCTGCTGCTTGTGTTGATTTAGCAGCTCGGTGATGTTGTGCGATAACTGTTGTATCGTAGGATCATTGGGGTCCGATCTTCGCTTGTCGTCTCTCATCGTGATCAGGTCGAGGACTTCACTGGGCACATTTGGGTGAAAAGTCCTTACACGTCCAGTAGGAATAGCTGCTTTAGAGGCTCGTTCAATGGCACTGACGATAAACTTCTCCTTATCGGGGACTGTTTTGTTCCTCGGGTAGTCGGCCGCCTGGCTGAGCAACACCTCTTTGAATAGGTCCCAGTTAGCCTTACGATAATTGGAATAAGACTTACAACGAGAGCCAGAAAACGGAGCAAACAAGCTATTAAGTGACAAATCCAATGACGTAATTATGGAAACATGATCACTGGCCTGGGCCACATCGGTAGACCAGTTACAGGAGTTGGCTAGCGAGGATGATACAAAGGTGATATCGGGTGAGGAAGGTCGACCCACTGCCGGAAGACGAGTGGGAGAATCCTCATTGATAGGGATAAGATCACAATCATCAGCGAATATCTCAATGAGCTCACCTCTATTGTCAGGCTCTAGAGGAGAGAACCACGAAGGAGAATGAGCATCGAAATCACCAGCTACTACAACCGAACTAGATGACAAGGCAGTATGTAAGTAATTTGAGGAGTCAAACGCGTTAGGACAGGACGTGGATGGGGGTATATTTATAGACGTTGACAATATCAAGGGGGCCACTTTGTGATACAATATGAACACCAAGACATTCAACAACATCATCAGTGGGTAGATCAATTAGGTGAGAAGGGATACATGATTTTACAAATGTTGAAACACCACCGCCATGGGAAGTACGTGGAGTAGGATAGGATAAATAACCGGGGAGACGGGGAAGGGAGGGGGCAGATGCGCTAAGCTTGGTCTCCTGCAGGAGAATGACATCAGGTTGAGTGCGATCTATATACACTGTGAGTTCAGCAATTTTGGCACGTAGGCCATTGATATTGAGTTGATAAATGCAAAGACTATGCTGAGGAACCCTAGGAGGATTTACAGAGCAAGACATACTACAATAAGCATGAGTGTAGTCATCATAGCTGGACAATCCCGAACATTTAAGGTGCACCGAGCCTAGGCAACCACCACATTGAATGCTTTCATGTTGAGCAGATAGTCCGCAGTGACAGCAGGGATATCGTGTTGTCTTGCTGCGCGGTCCCGGATTCCTCTCGATGCCAGCTCGTAGAAGTAGAATACAGAGGAGTGTAGCAGCCAGCCAGTTACACTCCCAATACGAAAAAAACCCCACATGGAGTGATTGATGTCCGTTTGATGAGTCTCCATAACGTCGACTCCACAGATCCACCACGCGTAGGTTGAACATCTTGGATCCGCCGTCCTACTAAGGAATTTCATTTCGCGATCACTCCTTGTTTTTTGCCGATTAATCCGGTCTCCGCCGACGGTATATAGAGTGTCCGTAATTTTGGCCAACCCTCTACGCTAAACCCGCGTAGGATGTTTCCCTATAATAGAATTTCGAATCCTTGCGGGATTGGGATTCAGGATATATGGATCAATCAGGTTCATTTAGAAGAGTAGCTCTGGAAACAGTAGTTCCGAGTCATTCGGATGGTGAGGCCGAATCAACTAGCGGATTTTGAATTGATCCAGGATTGACGATTCGTTTTTGAATCATATAACGAATCGTTTGTAAGGATGTCTGAGAATGAGAGTCCTATGTGTCTCGCGAGAGTGTCTTCCAAGACATATAGTGATTCCGACTCGTCGCATCGGTACTTCTTGAAATCTTTCCCGAAACGGATTCGTGATTGGCACCCCAAAATTCTTTTTTCATGCTTTAGTTTTTGAGCACTCAGAGTTGTCAGATTATCTATGTTTCCAGAGTTCAAGAAGTCCATCCGACTCTGTTTGAGTCGCCAAGACCGCCTGCAGTGCTTCGAGTGCGGTGGATCCCGGCAGAATTCCTCAGTGGATCTCTAAATTTGTTAGCAGTCCTCTGCAATGATAATCGCATAAGGTAGCCTACTCATATACTGTTGTTTTTGTTTTTAAATTCCCGCTTCAACACTATTTCGGGGCTGCCAAAGAACGGGTCATGGTTTCACCAGACAACGCTCCACAAATTATAGTGGAGGCGGGAAGTAACAATGCGTCAAATCTGTATCCTCGCTTTAGTAAGAGCCGACGGAGTCAGCTAGGTAGTTGAACCTTTTCTGTACACGTTTTGCTCTTTTTTACAGAGTTTACGAAGTGGAGAAAGTCTGTGATGTGCCGATAGTCACCATAGATTATTCCCCTTTCATGTGCGCCAGTGATCGCTCTTGTGAAACTTATGGAACTAACACCTTCGGTCTCTTCAAGTCCATTGGTACGTTGATTCTGTCATCTCCACCTTTTCTTTGTTCGGTTGTTCGAATTTCGTCAACCTCAGATACTGGGGAGGTCCGATTCGGCCATGATAGGCTCTCTAATCGGATACCTAGTCGAGTTGAAAGGAACTTTTGCAGCAGCACGTGCTGCTCCGAGGAGCACGCGGTCTGTTCGATATAACTACGTGGCACAGAGGGGCAGAACTCTTGCCGTGCCCCCGTTTCCCACGACTCAGGGACTCTACACACCGAGGGGGGAGCTGTGTCGCTTTTCGTGGCTTTAATTCCACTCGGGACCATTTTGTTTGAATTGTGTAGCGTGACGTGTCGAACTGCGAGAATGGGACAACTCCTCCCTCTGTGTGTAGAGAGCCCCAATCCCTTTCTCGCGCGGCAGCACGTCGTCCTATTAGAGAAGCACGTGGCGCAGCGAAGCAAAACTTTTGCCGCATCCTATTCCCCACACAGAAGCACGTCGACCTACAATAGAAGCACGTGGCGCTAGGGGCGTTGTCCCACCCCTTCGATTGAAGCGGGTCTTTTCCAACAATGATTCCATCCATGTCACGGCCCGCAGGTGAGGTCACCCCCACCGCAGTCTGAGACAAGGGCATCACACTCGCTACGTAAGGGGCCCATCCCATACTCAGACGTTCGCTGTTGTCTACAGGACGTCGATCCGCCCAGAACGAGTCACCGCTGGCGAACAGGCAGCTCTACGCGGGGTCGTCCCAGTGTGCTGTTGAGCAGGGAGCGACGGGCTGTTAAACAGCCCATCGACCGGCAATCCCGCCGAGTGCCTTGAATCGACGCAGACCCAGTTGTTGTCCACAGGACGTGAATTCGGGATGTCTACGGCTGCGCAGGTCGATGGGCTGTTCTACAGAACATTCGCGGGAGAGGCGGTGGCAGCGTCCATCAATCGATGTATCACGAAGATCGTGCCGTCCAAGTTCTCATTTTCGGTTATGTGAGATTTGCAATTCGTTTTATTTTTTGATGATGCTCTAGACTTCTATGGTAATTCTTCTCTTTCTTTAATTATAAGAGATCTGTGATTCGTTTTTTAATAACGTCTTTCCGTGGAAGGGGTGTTGGTGGCATGCCGAGAGATGCACCTCGCGGCGTTCCACGTGATGGACAGGAAGGTTTCCGTGGTTTACGGAGCTTTCAGCAACTGTCTTCGTAGGCAGATTTTGATTTTTTCCATCCCTTTATGTGTGTCATTTGCGTTATTTTTAGTTGTTTGTTAGGAATCTCTGATCACTCGGGGGTGTTCATTTACCCTGATTCCCATCCATGTTGTCAATACTAGAGGAAAGGTAAATGTAGCGAGATGAAAAAATTGTAGATTAAAAAAAATAAGCGTAGTTAGCCGATATCACCTTTTTTGGTTAACAAGGGAAGCCGTTTTAGCGTAGTCCGGGATCAGCGAAATAGAGTACCTTGCGAGCTTAAAAATTTGCCGCATTCAATGCGTGAGAGAAACAACTTTATTCACCTGAAAATATCATGTATATATGTTCACCTATGTAATCCTCCATTTCAAAAAGTCAGCCGAAGTAGAGCGGCATTCTCAAAAATGGACGAGAGTTAATCGGTATGCGGACATGTTACATTTAAGCAAGTCAAGCTATTTCTCTCGTGCGCTCCCATGAGATAGTGCTATCATTCTATCTTATCACATGTTTTCTCAAGTTTCATTTCTAATTCTCGTACTCGAACGGGTGGGAAATACAGACGTGGAAGGCAAGATTGCTCAAACATTGTCACATAGAGTTCGCATAATAATTCTAGACTGATTAATGGAAGCGGCTGGGACGGTAGATCACCCTGCGCGAATCGAAACCCCATTCTTCACTGAGGCCGCCAACCCCGCACGGCCAGCCGCCTGGTCCATGCGTCAGACTAAAGCGAAAACGCAAAACGTATTGTCATTATGGATGGTTTTTGGCGCTTCAAACGTCGTAGACGACATGGTAGGAGCCGTGCGATCCTATTTATGCTGTTATCCACACCATGTTTGTGAGTGTGTATGCTGCTCTTAAGGGGTGACGTCAAAAAGCGGTTGATGCTCCACTGGGATGGTAATATCAGGTCTACAGGATGTTGATAGGATGTGAACGCGGAATCGGGGATGGAGACCCTCCTCCGATGGGATGTCTACAGCAAAAGCCTTCCCGCGGATAGGTTGTCTACGGCACCAAGGAGGGGGGCAACGGGCAGTTCTCGAGGGGCGATCCATGCCCCTTTTGGATGTCTACAGGGAGCATCGCGTGAGGTGACATCTCATTCGTGTCCTGTGGACAATAGCGAACGTCTGAGTAGAAAGCGCAGTCGACCTTCGGGGGCCGCCCTTGGAGGGTGACTACGAGTCACCTTCTGAACGATTTTTGACCGTTGAGGGGGTCTCTCCCACATTCGACAGTGGGGAGAGACCTTCTCAGCGGTCAAAAATCGTTTAGAAGGTGACTCGTAGTCACCCTTCAGAAGCGGGCCTGAAAGGTCTACTGCGCTTTCTATGGGATCGTGTCCCTTACATACTCAGAGAGTCGGGGGGTCCTATTCGGTCACGATAGGCTTTCGATTCAACCACAAAGCGGTTGGACGACGACACGGCCTCGTACTTTCCGAGCGCCACGTGGCCTATTCGTCGTCCAAGTGAGAAGCACGTGCTGCCAATCATAGCCGTTTCACTCGGCCACGATACGCTTTTGATTCGACTACGATGAGTTTGGACGATGAACCAGCCACAATGCCCATGATTGAACACGTTGATCGATCGCTTCAGAACTGACCTGGCGCATATCAGCCGCACAGCATGTATATAAGGGGCCCGATCCCAAAGAATGAGCAGTCCGCCGTTCGGGGCCGATCCCGGATGGTGACTTCGAGTCACTTTCTGGACGATTTTTGAATCGCTAAGGTGTCTCCCCCGCGGTCCTCAGCGAGGGGAGCTCCCTCGCTGTCGACCGTGGCGGGGGTGATGTCCCTGTCGCGGACTGCTGTGGGGGGGGGTGATCCCCTGCTGCGGGTCGTCACTTGCACCGGTAGACCCGCTCACGTCGAAGGGGTTGTGAGCCCGACCTCAGCGCCTCGTAGTTCTATCGAACAGGCCATAAGCTGCTGCGTGGGAAACGGGGGCGCGGCAAGGGTTTTGTCTCTCTGCGCCACGTAGTCGTTCCGAACAGCTCATGTGCTCCTCAGAGCAGCACGTGCTGCTGCAAAAGTTCCTTTCAGCTCTACTAGGTATCCGATTAGAAAGCCTATCGTGGCCGAATCGGACCCTAGGCTCTCTGAGTACGTGCAGTGCGGCTGATAGCCGCCTGATCAATTGTTGAGCGATGTGTCCATGTCCAATCGATAGTATCGTTGCTCATTCGTCGTCCAAACCGCACCGTAGTCGAATCGAAAGCATGCCGTGGCCGAGTGGAACGCCTATGTGTTGCGCCACGTGCATCTTACTCAGACGACGATTTGGCCACGTGACGCTCGACAAGTGCGGGCACATATCGTCGTCTACAAAGCTTTGTAGTCGAATCGAAAGCCTATCGTAGCCGAATCGGACCCCTCAATTGTTTGAGTCGCTTCATCATTTGCACAGAGTCGCCTGCGCTGCCCTACCATTCATTCTGGATCATCGGCGTCTGTTTTTTACTCGAATGGTACTTCATTCGGCTTATTGAGGCAATATGTCCAGTCTAGTGTGACGCAGGAGAATCCATAGAGTCGACTAACGCTAGGTCTGTGCCTGCTGATGTGTATTGCGCGATAGGAGGCTGTTAATTCTGTTCTTTTTCCTGATTTGTTGTTTTTGCTTCAGTTCCTTCCATTTTTCCTTTGCTTATAATTTTCGTTTTCTGGTGAACCGCCAATCCCGTTCTGAACTCATTCATATGCGGAGATGTCACCCTGATTCAGCGACAGATTTCACCTATCTCGAGCGCTCAGTCTCCAGACCCATGGAATTCATACTCCTGAGCCTCATGCACTATTGCGAGGATTGGGATATGGGCTAGGGAGCCGGCGTCTCACATGTTTGGCTTGCGAGGGCTGAAAAGCCTCTAACACCAGGCATGGATCCTAGTGATACTTTTCGTTCCCTGTTGAAAGTTGGCGCAAACTCGGTGCGCCTATGCTATAGCATATGACACCGAGTTTGCGCCAACCTTCAGTAGGGTTTATGCCGACTGTATCCATTGTGCTTTGGCCATTTCTAGCCATGAGGCTGGTACAACCCAGACACAGTTTATTTTTATAAAATGGCCGCAATCAATGCGTGTCGAATATGCATTCAACTCGAGTGAACGCACATAACGAAAGGGTCTATCGCAGGAGCACATGCTTCAAACCGCAGCACCTGTTGCAAAATTCAATCGCAGGAGCGCGTGCTGCAAATTCTTAACGCAATAGCACGTGCTGCAAGATAGTCCAGCACTATCGTGGGAGCACACCGTCACGCGACGCGGCAAGTACAACCACATGCGACGCAGCCAGCTCGCCGGGCACCATTTGGGGCCGCCAGCAGTCGGAAGAGTACGCATTGAAGGTTTATTTGTTAGAGCATATGCTGTAATTTAAAACACAATAGGAGCACGTGCTTCACTGGCAGCACATTCCTCGTCCGTACCCGAAACCGCATTGTCCTTGAGTTGAATGCGTACTCGACACGCATTGAATGCAGTGATTGTCCGAGTAGTCCAATCCTTGGCGGCGCCAGGTGGTGCCCGGCGAGCTGTCCCCGTGGCGTGTCGGTGCTGCGATGGCGCTGGACTGCTTTGCAGCACACTCTACTGCGATGAAAATTTGCGGCACGTGCTGCTGTTTGAGCCCGTGTCCTTGCCATAGTGCCTTTATATGGGTGTAGTCACTCGAGTTGAATGTATATTCGACACGCTTTGAATGCGACGATTTTCTGAGTGACCTTGGGTCTTCAGCTGATTTATTGTGGACTTACCTGAGAAAAACCGTCAAAGCTTCCTACCCATCCCCACATCGATCTACGAAAAACCTTCGTTAATTCTCCATTCCGATCTCGACGTCGTGCTCTTGCGAATCCTGCTACAATCGACTATTCGACTATTCTGATGGATACTATTCCACCTGCTCATTCTACTCAAGAGCGGGGTATGAAACGACACTGCCTGACCTTGTCCCCTTCGAGCCCTGTCGATGGTTTCGATCGGGACGTTGATCTCCTGCTTCGTGATCGAACACTACCGCAGCATCTCGTATCGGTGATAACTGCACTACTCGAAGACCGAAAGCTGCTTCATTCCGTGCTGAATCGTAACCGCGAACTTACAGAGGAAATCACAACACTGAGGACGCAAAACGCCGAACTTAAAAAAGCGCTCGACTCGTCACGTGTGAGTTCAGATGTTGATGATCGATTGGTTTCACGCAAGGATCTGCCATCACCCACTGCTCGTTTGTCAAAATCTATTGACTTTGAAGAAATGGAGCGTAGACGCTCAATCGTTCTCATTGGACTTCCTGAAAGTACGTCAAAATTTTCTACCTGCCGTGTTATGGATGATTTTATCTCTGTTCGCCATTTACTTGATTTCCTGAATATAGATTGTGCTCCTGTAACGGTATACCGCATGGGTCCATTTATTCGTTCACGTCCTAGGCTCCTCAAAATCATTTTGCCGTCATCCTTTCATGCAAATCTTATATTACAGCGCGCCCCTCGTCTCCGCCACTATCCTGCTCACAAAATTTTCCTCAGGCCCTCCTTAACTTGGGAGGAGCGGAGCAGAGCCAGAGCAGAACGAGAGGCGCGGCGTAGTGGGTCGCAGGCAATGCCAAAATCTGTTGTTTCTACTGTTTCCGCTGTTTCCGCACATCCTACCAATCTGTTGTCACCGAACCCGTTGCCTCAGACAAGCCAGTTCTCGTTGGCAAATTTGAAGCCATTGAATATTGTTAATAATGATGTACTATCTCCATCCGTAAAATCTGATGTGTCAATTAATGTTGTCTCTGACTGCAGTCCTTTAAATGGTTGAAAGGTCCTCGGAAACATTATGTCAGTCTTGAAATTGTTCCTCGTTGTGGTGATGCAGGCATAAATTGCATGCTTAGCAATATTAGGTCCTTGCATAAAAATGCTCAGTCGCTCAGATATTCCTTGTTGTGCTTTGATTTGGGGGTTGTCGCGTTGACGGAAACCTGGCTTAAGCCTAGTGCTATGTTGGGACCTTTGCTTGGCGATTTGTGCTCCTCATACGATGTTTTGAGGTGTGATCGACCCCGGCTAAAAGGAGGAGGCGTAGCTTTACTCGTTAAGCGCCGACTTTTTGCTGAGTTAGTCTTCAAGGAAAGTGTGGAAAATTCGTATGAAATTCTGTCCTGCAACCTACATTCTAATGTATCCAAGTGCAGGATTATTCTTGTTTACCGGTCGCCTAAATGTAACGCTAGTAGCAATGTGCAGCTTTGTAAATGCATCAGTGATCTAACAGCTTGCACTCTTCCTTGCTTGTTGTTGGGCGATTTCAATTTCCCTAAATTGCTGTGGGAGGATCTTTCGGAAATGCAAGGCGGTAATGTTTTGACCAATGCTTTTCTTGATCTTATAAATAGTCATCAATATTGTCCGTTGGTGCATGGAAACACTAGAGGTAATCACCTCTTGGATCTTATTTTCAGCAATGAGCTGAGTTTGGTGTCTACGGTCAATATTTTGGCACCGCTGGGTACTAGTGATCACGCTACCATACATTTTAAGCTAGAGGGTTCGCTGAGTGAGCATAAATTTGTACTGAAACGGGATTTCAAACTGGCAAATTACGACATAATCGGAATCTATCTAGATACTGTTGATTGGTCAGGCTCGTTTGGGTGTAGTGCCACTGTAAATGAGATGTTCGAGACGTTTCTGTTCATTTTGAATCATGTTATTACCCTATTTGTGCCTCTTCGAAAAGTTCCTCTATCATCTAGCAACTTGCCGGATTATCTCTTTCGACTTCTTGAATTCAAAAACAAAATGTTCAAGCAGGCTATGTCAACGAATCTAGAGGAGGACTGGAATAGCTATAGGTCAGCTACAAAGCATTTGAAAAAAGCTTTTCAGATTTAACATTTCGGTGGAAAAGAAAGTTATTGAATCTGGCAACAGAAATGCGTTTTTCAAGTTTATTGGCACACGAATTAAGCCCAGGGAACGTGTTGGCCCTTTGTATAATAGTAATGGAGAATTTCTCACTTCTGATTACGATAAAGCTGAGCTGCTTGCTGACACTTTTGAGAAGGTATTTTTGAATGACTCCCCATTAACAGCTGTTTCGGATGTGATTTTGACATCAACTATAATGCATGACTCTGTTTCTTTTCATCGTAATACTATCTTGGTACTTCTTTCAAAATGGCCCTGTTCTTCCTCTGTGACGCCTGATGACATCCCATTCGCTTTTCTTAAGAGAGTGGCAGTTCACATCTCCACGCCTTTGGAAATTCTTTTCAATTTGATATTTCACAGGTCAGAGGTTCCAAATAGGTGGAAACATTCCTTAGTGCTCCCACTGCCAAAGAAGTCTCCGCACTCTGAGGCATCCAATTATAGGCCAGTAAGCATCACCTCGATTTTCTGTAGACTTTTTGAAAATTTTGAAGATGGCTATTGTAACATATCTCGAGGATAATAAACTGCTGTCTGATCGACAACATGGGTTCAGGAAAGGGAAGTCAACTGTTACTCAGATGATTGAAACGCTAAATCAGTGGACCTCTAGTTTAGATAGTAAAAATAATGTGGATGTTATCTATTTTGACTTTCAAAAAGCGTTTGACAAAGTTGACCACACAAAGCTTATCCTCAGACTTAATCAGCTTGGCATCCACAAAAGCATTGTCAGCTGGATTAAAGCCTTTCTGACAGATAGAACCTTCCAGGTTCGTGTTAATTCTTCCCTTTCCGGCTGTAGAAGTGCTCCAAGTGGGGTTCCACAGGGGGAGTCTTATCTCCTATTCTGTTTAACATTTATGCTTATGACATTCCTCAAATTGTTGAACGGTGTGGTGTTAGGTGTGAAGTTTTTGCGGATGACATTAAAGTGTACCGCGAAGTAGGCGGTGATGGAGTCACACTCTTACAGAGTGGTATTGATGCAGTTTATTGCTGGTCCCTAGCTTGGGGCCTTCCTCTCGGTCGTGAAAACAAAAGCATTGCACCTGGGACATTCCAACAACCAGGCCGTTTACAAAATCAATGATGTACCAATCGAGGCGGTCGACAAAATTAAGGATCTTGGATTCATAGTCGATAATAAACTCCTTTTGATGAACATTGTAGGCACATTGCTGCTAAAGCGCAACAGAGGCTCTTTTTATTATTCAAGTCCTTACGGTCTAAGGATCCGCAGCTACTGACTAAAGCTTATAAGATTTACGTCCGGTCTGTGTTGGAGTATGGGACCTGTGTTTATGCACCGCATAAGCGAATGCTAGTTCAAAAACTAGAAGCGGTTCAACGTAGCTTCACGAGGAAGGTCTTCATACGGGCAATGGGATTTTCGTATAGTACAATTCCTAGGGGATACATTAGGAATAAGAGGTTGCATTTGGACTCGCTTGCTGTTAGAAGGAGGAGAAATGACTTATATAATGGGTTTTTAAAATGTTGAATTGTTCGGTAGGATTGAACCTTTCCGAGTTTTTTACCCTCATACGTTCAAATACAAGAGGACAAAGGTACAAACTTAGCTTCCTTAGGCCTCATTCCCAGACTAGGCGGCATTTCTTCACCATTCGTGCGGGATTGGATTATCTGAGCTTGAGCAAGAAATGGGAAGTTCCATCCACCTACTCTGGTTTCAAAAATATTGTCGGCCAGTATCTTCAACAGGAGTCAATTTCATTATAGCTTCTTTGGTAGTAGTGTTTCGTTTTAGTGATTGAGTTTGTTGTTTTTTTCTGTCGTTAATTCTTTTCATTTGCTGTTATTTCACATGTGTCTCGGCACATGTAATAAATATGAAATAAATATGAAAATATGTGTCCATGTCCAATCGATAGTATCGTTGCTCATTCGTCGTCCAAACCGCACCGTAGTCGAATCGAAAGCATGTCGTGGCCGAGTGGAACGCCTATGTGTTGCGCCACGTGCATCTTACTCCGACGACGATTTGGCCACGTGACGCTCGACAAGTGCGGGCACATATCGTCGTCTACAAAGCTTTGTAGTCGAATCGAAAGCCTATCGTAGCCGAATCGGACCCCCCAATTGTTTGAGTCGCTTCATCATTTGCACAGAGTCGCCTGCGCTGCCCTACCATTCATTCTGGATCATCGGCGTCTGTTTTTTACTCGAATGGTACTTCATTCGGCTTATTGAGGCAATATGTCCAGTCTAGTGTGACGCAGGAGAATCCATAGAGTCGACTAACGCTAGGTCTGTGCCTGCTGATGTGTATTGTGCGATAGGAGGCTGTTAATTCTGTTCTTTTTCCTGATTTGTTGTTTTTGCTTCAGTTCCTTCCATTTTTCCTTTGCTTATAATTTTCGTTTTCTGGTGAACCGCCAATCCCGTTCTGAACTCATTCGTATGCGGAGATGTCACCCTGATTCAGCGACAGATTTCACCTCATTTCAGCGCTCAGTCTCCAGACCCATGGAATTCATACTCCTGAGCCTCATGCACTATTGCGAGGATTGGGATATGGGCTAGGGAGCCGGCGTCTCACATGTTTGGCTTGCGAGGGCTGAAAAGCCTCTAACACCAGGCATGGATCCTAGTGATACTTTTCGTTCCCTGTTGAAAGTTGGCGCAAACTCGGTGCGCCTATGCTATAGCATATGACACCGAGTTTGCGCCAACCTTCAGTAGGGTTTATGCCGACTGTATCCATTGTGCTTTGGCCATTTCTAGCCATGAGGCTGGTACAACCCAGACACAGTTTATTTTTATAAAATGGCCGCAATCAATGCGTGTCGAATATGCATTCAACTCGAGTGAACGCACATAACGAAAGGGTCTATCGCAGGAGCACATGCTTCAAACCGCAGCACCTGTTGTCAATCAATCGCTTTATTTTGCAATAAAGAAACATACATGGTGTATGTGAAGAGGTAGTAGCTTCACATGTACGGTAAAATAAAATAAAAGAAATGAATGAATTGAGGTAGTCCACCCATGCAAGTAAACAGGTAGACAAGTAGGAAAACACACGTAAAACGACTCGTAAAAGTGATAGCACTCTGAACTTAAAGCTCTAACAAAATGAATGGCCGTCTGTCCCATGTATTGACCTGAGATCAAACTTGGACAGGCGACATTTGAAAATCGAAAAGTTTTTTGCTTCGACAATTTCCAGAGGCAATTTGTTCCAAATTCGTATAACCCGGTAGGCAAAGGAATGCAGTACGCCGGATTTGGTGGTGAATGCACGTTCGAGCTGGAAACCGTGTTGGCGAGAGCGAGCACAGTGGCGAGTAAACGCAAAAGTGCTCTGAAAAGGAATGTCACTGGAAACCATTAACTATCTTATAACATAAATGTAGATCAAACTCAGTTCTCCTGTATCGTAAGGTTTCAATCCCTAACATTTTTAATCTAGTCGTATAATCTGGCACTTCTCGCTCAGGAAATAATTTGATAAAAACGCGTTTTGAGTATCGTCTTTGCACGTTTTCAACGATTTCGTCATCTTCAGCCGAAGATGGTGACCAAACCTGCGTGCAGTATTCCAACAATGGCCGGCAGTAGACAATGAATGCTTTCCTATAATGCTCGAGGCAGGGGTGTTGCAGGGACCTGAGTATACAATTAGCCACACGAGAAGCTTTTTCGAGATTTCTTTGCAGTGGGATTCCCACCGGAGGTCGGTGCTAATGAGCACACCCAGGTCCCTGATAGTCTCGCGCACCGGAAGCACAACATTGTTCAGGCGTAAGATGCATTCGTGTTGGAAATTGATGTGCAACAAGTTGCATTTCTCCTCAGATAGCTGCAACTGCCATTGTTTGGACCAGTCGGCAAGCCGATTCAAGTCACATTGAAGTTCGTGAAAATCGATAGCGGGATTTCGAAGAGGGCGATATATTTTGAGATCATCAGCGAAAAGCTTACATGTGCTAGACAATTCGTCCGAGATATCGTTCACATAGATAAGGAATAGTAATGGACCCAAAACGCTACCCTGTGGTACCCCGCTGGCGATTTGACAGGGATGAGAGCAAAAGTTGCCAATTTTGACTTTGAAATCACGAGATGTCAGAAAGGATTCCAACCACTTCAAAATGTCTCCGCAAATGCCGTACCCTCGAGTTTGAGAAGCAATTTAGAATGACTGACCGTGTCAAAAGCTTTGGCATAGTCGATGTACACAATATCTGTCTGACAGTCTTCGTTCAAAGCTAAACACCAGTCGTGAAACGATGATACTAAGTGGGACAGTGTTGATCTACCAGGTAGAAAACCATATTGTGCTGGACTGAGCAGGTTATTCGATGTAAGGTGGGAGAGGATACTGTCTTTGATAATGATTTCAAGAACTTTACATACCGAGGAAGTTAGGCTGATAGGTCGGTAGTTTGAAACCTGGGCAGCTGGTGCCTTTTTGAGAAGTGGGGAGACAAAAGCTGTTTTCCATGCGGTCGGTAAGGTTCCAAGCGCAAGGCTGTGTTTGAATATGCAAGATAGGGGGTAGCATAAACCGTTGGCAGCCCTTTTAATGAAGTAGGAAGGCAGAGAGTCCGGGGTAAGCGAAATTTTGTCGCCAAGTTTCTTAATGGCCTGCATCACCATCTCGTAGTTAATGGCTATAAAGCGAAATTTCTGTGGGCAACGAGGGGAAATCGGGGTGTAGTTCCGTTATCACAAGTAAATACCTTGGAGAAATAGTCCGCAAAAATATCGCATTTTCGCCGATCATCAGCTATAACCTCGCCACCCTCGCCTTTCAATGCAGCGATACCATTACGAGTTTTCATCCTAGCGTTCATGTATTTGTAGAAATTGTTGTGATTTCCTGAGCAAATAACACGTTTCTCGCGTTTTCGAGAGAATCGTTTGCACTCTTTCTCAAAATCCTTAGCGCATCTAGTGAAGGCTAGGCGCCCACCAGGTCGATAACGATCACGCCACAAGAAATGCTTTTTGGCGGCCAAACGTTGCAGGTGAGGTGGTAAGTTTTTCACCACAGGACCCTGTTTTTTCAGTGGAACACATTTTTCTATCACAGAGTGCACATAAGAAGTAAAAGATTCATACATTTCACTTATGTTTCGACATGCACGAAAGTATGCATCCCAGTTAATTTCCATTAGTAGAAGATGTTGCAAAATTCAATCGCAGGAGCGCGTGCTGCAAATTCTTAACGCAATAGCACGTGCTGCAAGATAGTCCAGCACTATCGTGGGAGCACACCGTCACGCGACGCGGCAGGTACAACCACATGCGACGCAGCCAGCTCGCCGGGCACCATTTGGGGCCGCCAGCAGTCGGAAGAGTACGCATTGAAGGTTTATTTGTTAGAGCATATGCTGTAATTTAAAACACAATAGGAGCACGTGCTTCACTGGCAGCACATTCCTCGTCCGTACCCGAAACCGCATTGTCCTTGAGTTGAATGCGTACTCGACACGCATTGAATGCAGGGATTGTCCGAGTAGTCCAATCCTTGGCGACGCCAGGTGGTGCCCGGCGAGCTGTCCCCGTGGCGTGTCGGTGCTGCGATGGCGCTGGACTGCTTTGCAGCACACTCTACTGCGATGAAAATTTGCGGCACGTGCTGCTGTTTGAGCCCGTGTCCTTGCCATAGTGCCTTTATATGGGTGTAGTCACTCGAGTTGAATGTATATTCGACACGCTTTGAATGCGACGATTTTCTGAGTGACCTTGGGTCTTCAGCTGATTTATTGTGGACTTACCTGAGAAAAACCGTCAAAGCTTCATGTGTTACTCAATCCTTTTGTTATCTTGTCTGGAAAACTATGCTGATCGTTTTCATCAAACACCTTGCTATCCGATTTCAGTGTCGTTTGACTGCATTATACAAAAGGATGAATCTCCAGTTGTGATTGCGATTGACTCGGAGGGAGAGGTGTTCTCAACAGTTCTCAACGTGAGCGGTGAGTGATTTTCTCTGCATTCCTACAGCTCACTTCGAGTCGGTTTTTGGAAATTGTTCAGTTCGCCATTACGGACATACCATCGCGCCCCACGATCACCACCTTTTTCATGTGTTTCACTTTTGTGAATTGTTTAGCTGCTCAGCCATCATTAGCGAAGCGCTGGTCGAAACTGCCCTTGCAATTCGAGCACCCTTGTGGAACAAGCTCTATGTTCTTCCGTTGTGAATTGCTTAGTAGCTGTTTTAGGCACTTCCACCCTTCTGACTCGTCCTCTCGTTCCTCCGTCGAGTTTACCATGTGATCCAGTGGACCTCAAAATTGTCGACCATCCTCTAAGCGATGTGAGCCTTCCCGATCTATACGCTTTAGAAACCATGGACAGATTACATAAAATTTTATTACTTTCAGATTTTCTCAGTGTTCGCTATCCTGACCGCCAGCAATATCATCTGTTTTGTTGCGGCTGTCCCTGACGAGTATTCAAGCTACAGGTACGTATGATATAGTCTAGTTTTTCATCGGATATGATTGTTATAGATTCGCATTCTAGCTTATTCGTCCATGAGCGACTACAGTTGTCACAGAGTTCTTGCTGGAGTTTATGCTCATACGGATTTGAATCTGATATCCTTATTGGAAGCGAATCTTCAGTGCTACACATGGATCTTTCTCCGTGGCTTGAGAATTATGCCAAGTCTCTTGATGAATCAAGGTAATGTGTTACTGCTTATCAGCGCCGAATCAGGTGGGGCTGGTCGCGTCCTGGGTTCTGATGGGCTTTTACTGCTGGAGACTGCGGTAAACCGTAGAAATGTAGCGACTTCGTCTGATTCTAAATTGGAGGCGTTCGTATACCACAAAAGCCATAGGAATTCGGAGAATATCCAGGTAAACCTCAACAAGGTTTTCAGTGCGGAGAAAACCTCACAAGGAAAACCATTTCAATGTAGTTCGAGGTGAGAGAGGTGAAGAACCTCGTGAGGACGGCCATGCCATCAGTAGAAAAACTGTGAGTGTCCTTACCCAAATCTGGATCTCAAGGTAATCTCAGAGTTGATCAATATCTTGGGTGATGTGCCACTTTCGACGTCAGTTCAGAATCGTAGAGGAATGTGTATTGGGTATATACAATAGATTGCGTGGGTAAGCCGATGTTGATGTCAGTGTTCCTATCGTCCCAGACGAGTCGTGTACCAATTGACTGACCCAGAGGGAGAGATGACTTGGTTGGCCGTGGGCGAGGATTAAGAACTCGACCGTGGCAGCAACGCCTCTTGCCTCGGCCCCATATCTGGTTTCATTATGATTCCATATAGCTTAAAAGCATTACTGAAAATCACAACATGCATTTTTCATTTCACTTCGTTTGAGGCAGTTTCTTTTTGAGTGCTGAACTAGAATTTCAGGTTTGTTGTTGGTTTCCGGGACGACTGTAGTAGGTTACGGACCGTAGTTGTTCGCAAAAATGGAAACGAAATTTTTTAAACACTGGATTATTTGAATTTCGGAAATGTCGAGTTAGTTAAAAACTCGATTTTTCAAAAATCTGAAATCTCGAGTTAGTCGAAGCCTCGATTATTCGAAAAAAGTATCGAGTCGCCGAAGTATAGTGGATACTCCGCAGATACCTGACCATCAGCTGCGGTGTAATTGTGATGAGACCTTTTCTATGTATTGGGGTTAATATACTATGTTCCCATCGAGCGGACCGTTCTAGAGCGCAGAGAGCCGACGATCTCAGTCTGCATCCCTGCCCTGCTCAATCGTAACGCACGTAGTGCCGTCTACCGTACCCAGAAAGTGGAATCCAAAACTGCCATCACTATCGCCCTCTCCCTCTTGGCTGTGAATTCAACCTGCGTCTCTGCCGCCCTCACTTGTCATCTCGTTTCTGACTATGGCAGTGGCCCTCTACGGTCTAGGATGGCTCACTCGATGGAAACAGAGTATAACGGATTTTATCGTTCAGTTCAGGGGCAGCACTCGTTAAGGATAAAACCATGGTCCAAGTGTGACTGGTTAGTAAGACAGCGGCATAGAGCATTAAGAGTGTAGAGATTTCGGGGTGAAACCTTACCTTAACTGGCGGATTTCTTGATCATCGATGGTGGTAGACGCTCACTTCTCTTGGCATTTTTTCAGTGCCGGTACTGGGCCATCGTCAACGGGGAAGAGCTCAGTGGTGCGTGAACTGATCAACAACTCATCAGGCGACGATGAAAGGGTACCGCACTCATCACTCCTTACTAAGGAGCGTGCTCTGGGTGTTATTTGTAAATCCACGAATCCGAATGAGACTACGACAATGTTCATCTCCTGCAGTCAGAATCCTCCCCTCGCAGTCGCCTTTCTAAGGTAAGTTTTAAGTGTTTCATTTTGGCTAGCCGTAGAAAATAACTTCTACGTTATCTTATGCTGTGAAGTGTGAATTCCATGAGCTTTCAGGCGGAAAGCGGAAGACTCTGCGTGTGTTCGCGGCCCGTCGTTTGGTGTAGGGGAGATTCACCCACCTTTGCCTTTGAATGAGAAAGCATTGAACGCGATTTTCCACAAGAAGGAGAAACTTCCCCCAATGGCGTAAGCTTCACCTCAATCTTTGTATTTCCTGCTCTCGTATGAAATCGGATTCAGCGCTTCTTCCATTCCTTTGCAAGGGCTTCACTTCTCTGACCATGTTGCCTTTCATGATAAACATCTTTCTTCTAGGATGGCATCATCCCAGCAGCAGCTATTGAAAAATCTCAACGACTTCTTTGATGTGGCTAACAAAAATCAGAATCTCTTGCGGGCTGCATTGCAAATGAGTCAAGACAGGTAGGCTGACTTTGGTTTTCGTCGTGAGCGCCAGAAAGTAAGTGCCGGGGGCGAAAACTCCTCTCCATGTCCCGTTGTAGTAATACTTATCTAACTGACCGCATGCAACAACGAGAATTTCCTTTACTTTTTATTCAGTCTCTGAAAAGGAAGTGTTTGAAGCGTTGAGTGCATCTGTAGCAACGAATTGCGCGTTTAGTACCTCTTGGGCCCCGATAGTATGACTGCGTAGCTGCTGCTTACAAGAAGTTATGGATTCAAGATGATAAATACGGTAGTCAGGGTTAGGCGGTAGTTGTTCGGCCGGACAACCAGGGGGGCTTGCTTAGAGAAGTTTTCCAGAAATTGCAAATTTGAGGGGGCGTAAAAATTGGAGCGAAAACAAAAAAAATTAGGGGCTGTTTCGTATTTGGGGTCAACTGCGCTTCTACGCAAGCTTCCACTTCATTACGATAGCATTTTTCAGACTGCAGCTGATGTTTAAGCTCATAAGACGTACTCTAGATAGAGTAAGGTGCGTTAATCTAGCCACCGTTAATGTTGACGCTTCAATACCATACTTCGTAGGCGGGACAACGTATGCCCTCTCCCATGGAGTTCAAGAGTTCTGCAAAAGATTCAGAATCTCCATGTAGTTCTCTACAAAATTATACACAACACCCCTTCCATGACCATAAAGTTTCGGAAAAAAATTGTCTAAAACCCATTTTCCTGTTGTCCAATGCCGTTGCCCGGAACCGCATCTTCGCCCGAAATGGAACAACAGGAGTTTTTCTTCAAAAAACACATCCCTGAGGTCTCAACAAGCCTGTAAGCATCCTAACCCTATCCTCCACAAACTGCGTTGAAGCATACTGGAAATCCCTCTTTACAGGTTTTCTTTCTTATAACCGTTTCAACTTGTTAGAAAATACCGCGTTCGAATGCGACCCGCGCCGCACCTGCCGCAGGCACCGAGCGAAGGCTACCGATTGTGCAGAAAGTCTTCGTTGTTGTATCCTCCTCTGGCTCGCAGCTTCCTCCTTCTTGATGTTTTTTTTTCGATTTTTCAGTTTTCATGAATTTTCATTTCAATTACTTTTTAATATCTTTATTACAATACAGTGCGTTCAGAAAGTATAGGGACACCCCCGAAAATCGAGGTTTCCAATAAAACTTTGTGTTTGGGGATCAATACTGTTCATGAATGAATTCAGCATCATGGAAAACCTATGTTTGATTATTTATATAACAATGGTGAAATTTTGTAAGATTTTATCTCAACTTTTAGAATTTTTCGCCGTTCAGAAAGTATAGGGACACCCTTCGAAAATTAAGATTTTTTAATCCAAACAAAATTAATCGTTGCAAGTTCACTACATAAACTCAAGATGAGTACATGCGATATCGTTATTCCTAAAATGGCTCGTGGTACTGATCTAACTGCTGCTGAACAAGCTCAAATTGGTGCGCTCAGCGTTGCCGGGTTGAGCCAACGTCGAATCGCTACCCAGCTCGGAAGATCTGGGGTGCGTTCCAAGAACGTTCCCAAGACGCTGTGGGAGGAAAAACAACCTTCCCATGGACAAAGATGGTTTCCATGGATGCAAATTGTAATTGAAAATTGCTCCCACGCGGCCGTGGCTACAATTCCATGGACGCGTTTTGCCATGGGAATGTTCTTGGAACGCATCCCTGTCAACTGTATCAACCAGTTCCTGCGAGATCCAGATTCCTACGGTACTGCAAAACGTACTGGAAGGCCGAAGAAGATCAGCAAGCAAGATTCGCGGAGAATTATTCGGCTCTGCTCCAACAGCACACTGTCGCTTAACAAGATTAAGTCTGAATTATCGCTCAGTGTTTCGAAAACGACAGTCTGGAACACCATAAATGGCGATAAAAACATTGTCCGACAAGTGATGAAGAAGGCTCTGTTGTTATCTGCAATTCATAAAGAGGCTCCACTTGAATTTGCAAAGAGGAACATGGCAACTGATTGGGCAAAGATAAGACAGTCTCATAGAATCCGGAAAAATTGAGAAATGACGCAAAAAAATTTTGGGCCATCTTTTCCGACGAGAAGAAATTTAATCTTGACGGACTGGATGGGGCTCGATCCTACTGGCGAGATCTGCGCAAGGATCCATTGATTTTCAGCAGACGGAATTTTGGCTGTGGCTCGGTGATGTGTTGGGGAGCATTCAGTAGCGAAGGTGTTTTGGAATTGGCCTTCACTTCTTGTCGCATGAACTCGGAGGACTACCAAGAAACTCTTTGCACACATCTACTGCCTTTTTTGTCCGGAACACGACGTCAGCGTTTCACTTTCCAGCAAGACAACGCGGCGGTACATGTGTCCAGGTCAACAAAAACCTGATTTCTACGTCATCGAATCCGTTTGTCGAAATGGCCCGCGTGTAGTCCAGATTTTAACCCGATAGAGAATATCTGGAGCATACTTGTGCGTCAGGTTTATGCCAACAATAAGCAGTACAGAACGGTAGATGAACTGAAGGTCGCTATCCTCGAAGCGTGGGCCAATCTGGATGAAAACGTCATCGTCAATTTGATCAATTCTATGCCAAAGAGAATTTTTGAGATCATTGCTAATGGTGGTGCAGCTATTTCATTTTAGATTGTATCTTTAATTCTTTCTTCGTTCAATATTTTTTGTTTTTGTGTTGTGTCCCTATAGTTTCTGAACGGCGAAAAAATCTGAAATTTTAAATGAATTCTTGTAAAATTGCTCAGCTGTTATAGAAATGAACAAATAAAGGTTTTTCACTTTGTTGAATTCATTTATGAACAGTATTGATAGCCAAATATAACATGATTTTGAAAACCTTGATTCTCGGGGGTGTCCCTAAACTTTCTGAACGCACTGCATGAATTGTAGGGTACCTTATTCTGTATCCGGGGCTCGGTTGCTGGGGTTGATGAAAAACTGCACACACCCAAGAGTTCCAACTGTTAAAGGGAAATCAGGGGACGTTTGCTGTCGAGATGTCGTACGTTCGTGCCGTGGCAGTGTGGAGGAAAGAAGATCGCCTCCGTGCAAACCGACGTCAACCCCTCCGAGAAGAGGGTTTTTGTCATGGGAGAGGTGCTGGTCGGCCGCAGCTCTCCTGAGGATTTCATTACAAAGGGCCGGCGTCGAGAGGAATCCAGGTCCAGCACGGAAGTATCCATGTGCCACCTGCGGCGAGGATGTTACCTGGCATAAAACAAGTGTCCAGTGCTTCGGATGCCAAAGGTGGGTGCACTTCTCCTGTTCGGGCCTCAGTTCTGTGAGGCATCATGACTCATCCTTTCGTTGTGTTCTATGCTCTGCCCCCAACAACTCTGATTCCTCAATTACCAACCGCCCCCTCTCCATTGTTCACATTAATCTCAACGGCCTTCGCAACAAGTTATCTGAACTCTCTCTATTCGCACGTTCTCATCACCCGGATGTTATCATGGTTCAAGAAACCAAGCTCTCTCCATCTACCACTTATCCCCAACCTAACATTCCGGGCTACACCGCCTATCACATGCCAAGGACAGCTCTTGGGGGCGGAGTGTCTACTTTCGTGCAATCTGCCTTACCTTCTCATATTATCCCGAATACTCCTAAGGACGGTACTCTCGAGTACATTCCTGTCCACTAGAGTATATCAAACGAATAAAAATTTTCGAATATTCGAATAAACGAATAATTCGAAAAATTGACTCTATCGAATATTCGAATAAACGAATTATTCGGAAAATTGACTTCTCCGAATATTCGAATAAACGAATTATTCGAAAAATCAACCACTCCGAATATTCGAATAAACGAATTATTCGAAAAATGGACTTCTCCGAATATTCGAATAAACGAATTATTCGAAAATTTGGCTTTTCGAATAATCGAATAAACGAATTATTCGAAAATTTGGCTTTTCCGAATAATCGAATTATTCGAATGATTCGAATACGAATAATCCGAATATCCGGCTAAAATCACGAGTATTTGAATAAGAAGTACGAACCGAGTACGCATAATCGAATCCCCGTTCGCGGCACTACCAAATTTCTTGACCTTTTTTGTATGGTATTGTATAGATCAAAGCCATGCCAATGTACTTCCACGAAACAGACATTTCACATTATATTATAAGAGTATTCAAAACAACATTCATCTCTGTCTATGAGTAGTAGTTAAACGATACGATCAAAGTCTCTGGATTTTCGAAACAATATCTACCATCAATATCCGAATTTCTCATCAATTTGGGGTGCTATCTAAGGCTTCGTCCATAGCAGACGACCAGCGGCAAAGCGTCAAGGCGTCGGAGCATCATGGGCCAGCGCTGAAATGCTGGCGCAATCAACGTGTGCGAGGACGGCACGTGGTTAACGATGATATCGATAACATTAGTGACAGCCGCTACTGCTGCTATGCCTCCACCGTCAGCGTCAGGGCGCCTGCAATGGTCGCTGGGGAGTCAGATCAATAACCAATGTTAAAGATGCAAACCCCCAGCGTCACTTTACGGTCACTTGACGCCAGGTTGTCTGCTATGGACGGAACCTAAGCGGGGGGGCACTGTTGTATCGCACCTGGCCACGCCCATTTTTTCCGTGCTGCAATTCGGCAGGGGAGGGAAACCCCGGGAGAAGCTCAAATTTAGTGCCATACGGTAAAATGGGCGGGGCCAAGTGCATCCAGCAATAGCGGACCCCCACCGCTAAGATAGCACCCAGTTTGGTTGGAGACAATTCACCTCTGCCCCGCAAAAATGGACATGCACCGGAGACTCTGCTTCCTATATCCTGGAATTATTCGTTTATTCGGCCGAATATTCGAATATTGGGCCGTTCGAATATTCGAATAAACGAATTATTCGAGAAACTGACTTTTCCGAATATTCGAATAAACGAATTATTCGAAAAATTGACTTCTTCGAATATTCGAATAAACGAATTATTTGGAAATCGGCTTTTCCGAATATTCGAATAAACGAATTATTCGAAATATTGATTTTCCCGAATAGTCGAATTATTCGAATATTCGATTATTCGTTTATTCGGCCGAATATTCGTTTTCCGAATATTCGTTGACATACTCTACTGTCCACCTCCCCCTCAAAACCCCTTTATCTCTATTTAACATATATATTCCTCCTATATCATCTTGTCCCCCCACTTATAATCCTATTCCCCTCCTTAAGCAGTTGTACGACTGCTCACTCTCCCCTTCAGCTGTCTTTGTGGGTGACTTCAATGCTCACACGTTCTGTTCCGCTCTTGATTCTGACGCCAGAGGGGAAGATGTCGAAGAATGGGCGGAGGAGTGTGACCTGGTTATCCTCAATGATGACCAGCCCACTCGTCTCCCTGCCAACGCCCGACCTTCTAGCCCAGATATCTCTCTTGTGTCATCCAATCTCTCTAATGCTTGCACGTGGTCCACATCCACAACTCTCTCCAGTGATCACATTCCCGTCTTTGTCTATATTGATCTCTCTGACTCTCTTGCCCCTTACTCTGGTTTTCGTCATCGTACTTATCTTAATTTAGGCCTAGCAGACTGGACCCTGTTCAGAGATGTTGCACTCCTCCATGCGGTCGACTTCCCATGGAATGGTGATGTTCATCAGAAAGAGCGCCATCTAACAAGTGCCATCCGCAAGGCCATGAAAGCAGCAATTCCTGAGGGTCGTGTCAAGACCTTTTTTCCAAATTTCAGCAGGGAAATACTGCAGAAGATAAGAACCAGAGATGAGAAGAGAGCCGCAGACCATCTAGACCCGGAGATTGCTGTGCTGGATAATGAGATCAAGCAGGATCTGGATAAGAACAAGAGGGAATGCTGGGAGAAGTTCACTGAAAAGCTGGATTTCAAGGCGGACGGAACTACGACGTGGAAAGTGTTGAGGAAAATTTCCGGAAGGTCCGCTCCCCCGATGAGCTCCGCTATTGAGTTCGAGGAGAACGTCTTCAAATCAGGGAAAGCGGCTGCTTACGCACTCGGCAAGAATTTTTTCATCACACGTACCAAGCGAGGCGTGCAAAATAGAGTCACGGTTAGAGAGCTGAGCCGGTTGCCGCTTATGAACGCATCTGAGGCCTTTACTCTCACACAAGTAGAGAAGGCTGTCAAAGAAATGCGGAATTCGAAGGCTATCGGACCTGACGGTATCTCCCCAGCCATCCTGAAGAAGCTTCCCACGGAACTTCTACCGATGCTTGCAGATATCATTAACACTTCTTTCCGGACCTGCACTCTACCCCAAGCTTGGAAGACAGCCAATGTGATACCGTTGCCAAAGCCAGGCAAGTCCCAAAGCACGGCAAAGGGCTTTCGACCAATAAGCCTGTTATCGCCCGTCGCTAAATTAGCTGAAAAGTTGATCGTGACGGACCTGGCTGATCAAAATGAGCGACAGCAGCATCAGCATGGGTTCAGGAAACTTCACTCCACTACTACAGCTCTATTGGAGATCGTGAGCTTTGCGGTCGATGGGTTCAACATGAGAAAGCCCCTGAGAACGGTGGCCGTCGCCCTCGACCTGAGCAAAGCGTTTGACTCTGTTAACTTGGGACTGCTGTCCGAGAAACTGCTCAAGTCGTCGCTACCATCATGGCAGAAGCGATGGATTGCAGCGTTCACTAAAGGCCGCCGTGCTAAGGTTCTGTTCCAGAATCATGTATCCGATAGCATTCCAATAGCAGCCGGTGTTCTGCAAGGCGGAGTGTTGTCCCCTGCCCTATTCAGCCTGTATCTTGAGGACATTCCCGAGCCTCCCAATGATGTAAGGATTGTTATGTATGCCAACGACATCACCATCATGTGCCAGGATCGTGACCTGCAGATAGCCGCTAACAAGATCAGCGCCTATCTCGTCGAGTTGAAGCTCTTCCTCGATAAAATGATGCTCACAGTCTCTGCCGCAAAATCCTCTGTTTCAGTGTTCACAACGAACACCAAGGAACACAGTGCCCGTCCAGATGTCAAATGGGATGGTGACCTGTTGCCAGCAGCAAAATTCCCCAAGCTGCTTGGCCTTATTCTTGATCCCTCACTGAAGTTCCACAAAAACGCGGAACAGAAACAAACAGTCGTCAAGGCTAGGCTTAATATCTTGAGAGCTCTCGGAGGAACATCATGGGGAAGCAGCCGAGAGACTATATTGAGAACCTACAGAGCAATACTTCAGCCGGCTCTGGAATATGCGGCACCAGTGTGGCAGCACCTGGTGTCTAACAGCTCCTGGAATAAGCTGCAGCGTGTACAGAATGCTGCGCTTAGAATTGCTACCGGCTGCATATTGCCGGTCAAGGAGCATTGTGAACTCCAGGCACAGCAGATGTATATTAATGTTCTGAGGCAGCCGAATCATCCGTCAAAGAGAATCATGAATCCCATAAGAGAGAGGTCGATTAGGACGCCGTTCGCCGATGCTCCTCGTAAAGTTGATGTACAGAGATGGGCCGACTCCAACATGGAAAGGCTTCGTCTTCTGCGTGAGGAGCACACCCAGTTTGTTCGAGGATATCTAGCAAAGGCGGCTGTGAACCCTATCTTGGGAACGGTGCCGCCTCGGGTTTGCGAGTCCGAGTCTCAACTCGGCAGACGAGCCAGATGTGCTCTTGCATCGCTGCGCTGTGGTCATTCTATTCTGCTCATGTCCTACGTCAACAAGATCGACAGCAGCCGACCAGACGCATGCCCGGACTGTGGTGCTCCCGGACACAACACGGCGCACTTGTTCATGTGCCCGAAGAGACCTACCTCCTTAACAACAATGGACCTTTGGACGAATCCTGTGAAGGCCGCCCAGTTCCTCAACCTATGACAAAAACCACTTTGAGGCTGCAGAAGAAGAAGAAGGGGACGTTTCGCACCCCTGTTAGAGTTGTAGAAATAGGGACGAAATCTGGGCGTGAGCGCGACGTGGCCACTCCCCGAAGCTCACCGTTATGGCAGGGAATCCAGTGTTGATTACATAAAAATTTTGGGCTGGGCTTGGAGCTGACAGCGCTTCTTCACTGGTATTACCTGGGTCTCGGCATGTAGACGTTCAACAGGTGAACTCGTAACACACTCGGTGGCGATTATCTCAAAATTTCTCTGCGGGGTTATTCGGGGTGGTAAATAAATTGGCCCACTTGTCGATTTTCGAAATTTTAGGGTGGGTTCGGTCCGCTAAATTACTAACTCTCATCTACAGTAAACCTTGGAGGCCAGATTCATTATTGCGTTAGGTACGGATTTTGTGGATTTGGGTTGGGTTTAGTGCTAGGGTACAAACTTGAAGCCCCACCCAAAACGACCTATGTGGGTTTTATCGCAATGGTGAATTCAGAATCGCGACAAACCCAGCTTAGTGATCAGCTCCTCAAACAAGCCCTAAATATAAGTCTTGTGCCAAATCCGAAATGTTTTTGGCACGTTTATGAATTGCTTGGTGGGTACCTTCGCCTTCTCCTGAAGCTTAGAAAACGCTCACAACTTCTTGGAACCAGCAGCTCGAGGCTGGATAGTACCTAGACCCTCTACAGAATCTCAAGAGATTTTACCAATGCGTTCAACGCATACGCGTTGAACGCCCTAGACGCTTCTTTTATGAGACCCTCAAGTTTGGCAAGACGTTACACTTCACGCTTATGCATTCTCAACGGCGAAAATTGTAGAGTTCTGAAGTGATAATTGTTTCCGTTTCCGTATCGGATGGTTTCGGGTCACTGGGTTAGAGTCAGGCGGGTGTTGTCTAGCCGGGCAACGGGTAGTACGTAAGAATTTTCCTCTCGAGGGGACGTAGCATTTTTGTGCTTAGACTAAAAATTAGTGGGTTGTTTTCAATGAAGAAAAGCTTCTGACAAGGTTAAACCAGGAAATTTTTTTACGAAAAGAATTCATATGGTCTGTATCTTATCTCTAGGAAGCCGCGTTGTAGCTTCTATCTCGTTATCTTGGGAGCGGAGCGGTTGTTTCTTCATTGCTACCAGTGTGTTTTTTTAGAAACGGTCGCTCTATTTTCATGATATTTAATCATTCATTTAGTACGATGCATAAATCATACGTCAGAAACACAGTAGGTTAGTAATACACAGATTGAGTGCAAACATGATCACTGATACATAATGAGCTCCATCCCACCACCGAGCTTGCCGTTAAAAAACACAGTAACTTGTTTTCGCGCAATACGTTTAAATGATCTCACACAGGAATGAACGGCAGACACCCCTTCTCTAAAAGAAACAAAGAGCGACCCAGCCCTACACGTAGACGAGCAGGACCTTAGGGTGCTCTTTGGGATTGCATACGAAATTTTCTCTGTACCGCCTCTGGTTCTAGAATGAACTATACGGTAAAATTTAGAAACATCTACTCTCATAATACCTGATAACATTTTAGCAGCAGTGACGACATCACAAACCTTCCATCCAGATTCTAATGTGTGTAGCTACAACTCCCTGTTCCGACGATGCTACGATAGAGCAATCATAGCATCGTCGCGCCTACCCCCCACCCAGTGATCGCCGATAAATTTTGTGATAGGAAGAAAAAAGGTGAAAGGGAACAATACCAGCTCTATCACAGCACAAGTGAAGAACGATTTCTTAGGTGACGATGTAGTAGCACTATTTCAGGATGTAGCCAAAGTTTTAGCACATAAACATACTTTCGGGCGAGTCTATTAATTAGAGCCTATTAAAGGCAGCAGACACGCTCAAAAATGATATCGATTTTATGTTATAAAATGGGGGTTCGGGGCTGGTAGTATGGGGAACTAACGAAAAAACCAACGAAAACTGTATACACATAGATTAATAACGGTTGCTTTTGTTATCGGGGGAAAGTGGACAAGTTTTACCGAACGCGGCTGAAACAGCGAATATTAGCAACAAAACGGTTGATATAAAGAAGCCGTACTCCGACAACCTGTACTAGAACGTTCACCTCGTTGGAAGCTTCAAAAACCAGCCGTAGGGGCCGTATTAGAACGATCAGTCCGGACGAGTTTGTATTTTGGGGCGGGGTTATCGAGGCTCAGGGGCGAGATTGCAGAAATGTTTCGACTTTCATTGCTCGAATTTAGTAGTTTTAACTCGTTTTTGACGCTTCTAACGTCGCGAGCCTTCTACTAGGGGCCATACGACTCCAATAACCTAGTTATCGCAACAACTTTTTTGAGCGTGTCTGCTGCCTTTAATGCCTCAATTCTTCACTTCGAAAATTGGACAACATACGTATAACAATTTTAGATTTTCTTATCCCAAAAAAAAAGTCGGATCTCCCGCGAAATTGTCTACAAACTGATACCTAACACCCCTCCCATAACCCTAAAATTATGAATAAAATCGCTCAAAACCCGTTTTCAAGTTGTCCAAGACCGTTGTCCAGTACCGCGCCTCCGGCCGAAATTGGACCACGCAGACTTTTCTTTTGAAAGAAATCTCTGAGGTCCTAATGGTACTATTTTCATCCTTGGCCTATCCTCTACAAACTACGGTAAGACCGCCCGGATACTCCGTAGCTCAAGGTATTAAAGAGCAATAATTCAAATTGCATTGCGGCGAGCCGTCGAAAAATAACGCGCTCCAAAATAGGGTCAAGCGGGTTTGTGAAATTTCGCAAAATTTTTGGCCCGAAATTGAAGGTTAAGGGGATAGCAAAATTTTCGAGCCAAAAATTCAGAATTCTGGAAGTGAAAACGTTGGAAATCACTTTCCAGTACCAAAAAATCTCCACATTTCTTGGGCAAAAAAAGTAACCAAAAATTACACTTCGTGGGGGGGGTCTTAAAAATTTCAAATTTTTGGAAAAACATCTGAAGGCGGGAGGGGGGAGTCGCTCTGATTTTGGAAAATTACACAACGCCCCGCTTGACCCCGCTCCGCTCCAAAACGAAACGAGCTACGGCGGTGGCTTTGGAGCGCGGAAACCGCAGAATCTTCAGAAAGTGCAAGTCAAATTACACTTCCCGAGGTTCATCGGTAGGGTAGGGGTGCAGTATTTATTTAATCGAAATTTTAACTTGAAAAAAAACTTTTCACTGCAAAAACCTACAAAGTTTTTCGGAATCCGTGGGGAAGTGAAAGTTTTGAAAGTTTTTCCAAAAATTTCCATCTTCAAGTGTGGGGGGGGGGGCGTAGCTTCGTCGAGATCCTGGATAGCGGTCTGCCTGACCCTGCGCCGGGAAGCCGGGTGCACTATTTCTGCATTAGGGTACGGGCTAAGTTCTGTCTCTGTATCTCACTCATTTGTTTCTGTTAGGTAGCCTCATTCATTGGTGCCTTTCGACTAGATATTGTTAAATAGAACATTGTTTTCTGCCTCAGTTTTTAAATGGAGTTGTGGTTAAAACGTCCGCCTAGTGATCCTGTTCACAAGTTTTTTAATGTAATTCTCCATAGGATGCGCCTTACATGAATCACATGAGATTTGATGGAACCGCGAACTGTTATCCTTCCATTTAGGCTTGCTATTTTGATGAAGTTCGCGATGCAGTTGACGGAGGCGCAAAACAGCATGAATAGTCGCCTTCTTCAGGTAATATGTTGTGTTTGTTTCACGACTTTTCATTTTGCTCGCATCTGGGAGGATGGTTCTGAATTGGAGAAGTCTGTATTTATGGTTGTCTATTTCACTACGTTGCACTAATCAGTTTGCCCCTTCAAGGTTTTCCGTCAAAATGTGGCTATCAAAGGCAGGAACGAACAGTTGCGCTCAGAAGTAACAAAAACTCTATCTCGCGTTGATAAGGTCAGTTTTTCTTCTTTCCTGACTGCACATTCTTTCACTTGCTGATATGAGTCTTTCATAGTATTACCAGTTTTCGCACGGGACGAATGATTGAGTTCTGTGAGGCAGGTAACCATGACCAGCCGTACTATCAGCACCAATTTTAGGTTTCCACCCGCTTAGTGGACGATCAGAAACTGACTGCTGAAGAGGTGAAGCAGTTGGCGAAACTGAAGGAATACAGAGCGAAAATGCTTACGAATGCCATGAAAGTATCCAAGGTACGATAGGTGGTATTTGAAGTTTTCTTCGGCTGTGGTGCGTGCGAACCTTGCAAACGGAGTATCCGTTTCAGTTATCGATCGAGGCTGCACAACTACAGCGGGAAACGCGGGGTCCTGCACGACCATTCACGGCTTCCATAGGGGCGAATTTGTTTCTGCTGCAGTACGGGTGAGTTGAAGGGCTATGTAAACGACATTACGCCGTAAAAATGTTTCTCACCCTTACAATGATTTTCGAATGTCGAGTTTAGCGACTGGTGGGTATGGTTTTCTTGAATGGAAATGGACAGGGTCAGACGTATCGTCGCCTCATTAATTGTTATAGTTCCTTCATTCGCGGCGAAATACGCGCTGGGCATTACGAACGCCGCGAGGCCCGCCGCTAATGGTCACGCATTATAAGGGTTCTGCTCGAGTTCCTTATTTCGCCGTAACCCCCCTCCCAGCAACTTGACTTTGTTGGATTTTTGACGGTTTGCTCAGCCCTTCCCAGTGCGACAAGAGCGCTGAAACAGCTTGTTCATCTAATTAGTTTTTTTATCTGGTTTGATTGGAAAGAGCATAATAGATAGTATTTATATTCCGAAATCCTGTCTAGGAGATACAATTCAGGACGAACTACAATGCCCCGAATTGAGGGCAGGGTCAAGCGGGGCGTTGCGCAGTTTTTTGAGATCGGAGCTACCCCCTCCATTATTTTTTTTCTAAAATTCAAAAATTTTGCGACCTCCCCCAAGGCGCGATTTCTAGGCAGTTAATAGTTAATTACTAGAAATGTCAGACGTCGAAAATTTGTTCATTAGTCGGGCTCAAGCGTCTAAAACCTGAGCAGTACTACGATCCCTCCCTTTGGTAACCAAAAATATCGAGAATTTCTGGGATGTCTAAACCAAATTCTCATTTTTGGGCCAAAAAAATTACGACCCCCCGTCCAGGTCTTCAGCCAGCTGAGTTCAGTGCTCTAGAGGACAAGTTGAGGGCATGGCGTAAATAACAACAGTGCACAACTCTCCTGTGTACACTCAAACGAAAAAAAAACACTCAACCTTGAAAACGTGCAGATTTGTTCACACAGGATGGGACAATTTTCATTGCAGGTTCCATCCAGGGTACTGCACGTGGTGTGGAGAAGGCCAGTTTTACTCAGATTCCCATCCCCCTTCAGGAGCATGGTTTGGCCATATACTTGGCGATTTCCTCGGACCCCCACGAGCGTGTCTTTGTCCTTTCTTTCTCGTACATTCTGAAAAAGAAGAACATTCCATGTGAATTGGAAGGTTCGATCGAATTCTGTAAAAAAAACTGATCCTAACCAGTGTACTTCATTCAGATCAGTCCACTTGGTCTGTTGGCAGAGCCGAGACCCCCCTCTGCCGCTGCGCAGCTCAGACCATTTGGAGCTACGAACCCTGATGCCAACCCGCCGACTGCCAACATTTTCGGAGTTGAGGGGCCACGTGAGTTACTTGAATAGAGGGTAGGCGATTAAGCACATGTAGATGCAAACCTTCGCGATCCAAGAAAAACTTGAAAGAGCGGTCTATTGGGTGAAGGTCAGACTCAGAAAAAAAATCGGGAACTGTAGTGTTGTTGGAGATAGTTAACTAGCAGAATAATAGATCTGAAAAACTTAAGTTCCAACAAACTAGATTTCATTCCCATTAGCTATTACTCACCCCCTAAAGAATGCCTTTCAATAAGGTCTTAATTAGCCTGAAATGATCTATATGTATACCCGTGCGACTCCTATGTTTTGGAAATGCCGGAAGCCGGCTGGATCGAACTGCATCTGTGCGTTCTCGAGGCGAGTTGAAGGTAAGCTCTGGGGCACTTCTGATTTGCTTTCGATTTTGATAATCACCAGATACTAGCTGTCGTTTTTTACCTAAGTATAGTTATCAGCAGTTATATTTCTCCAAGCCCGACCGCTTCGCTGCTTGTGATAATTTGAATCGAGAGCGCAAAAGAAATGCCTCAGAGTTTATATGGGAGTACCCTCTATAAAACGTTGTAATTCACATCATTCGAGGCGCGAGCAGCGCGCGCGACGCCTCGGCCTCCGTCTGCCCTACCTTCTCTCACTGACTCTAACCTCCGCTTCGCACCAGCACGCGTAGGAACCAGGTGAATTTTGCCGTTTTATAGCCTGTACGCGCGCAATAGCCTCCCGCAGCCGCTTGGCGTGGTGCGCCATCGATCAGTTCGTGCAAGATGAACGAACGACGTCACGTGCGTGCCAGCAGCAACGAGGCAACCGCGCACGGAGAGCACGATATGTATCCCACCTAGCTCTGTAGTCCTCTGAAGGGGCCTATCGCCACTACTTCGAAAGCCGAGGATATGAAATTCTTGAAAATGAGATGAAATTTTTACCGAACTCCCATGACATTGCGCTGTAACTATTTTAAGCAATACTATCTGCATAGAAATGTTTCTGAAACAGCACTGCCTCTAGCGAAGAATCCCAGGCTAGGAACTGATCCGGACAGTGGGTTTCCTCTATTTCTGGGTGAAATCTAGTGCTATCGATCGCGTGCGCGCGTATAGTGCGTCTCATTCTCCTTCACACTTTGTAACTGTCTCTCCTCTCGCTGCGCGCAAGCACGCGGAGAAACAGATTAAATTTCCCTCGAAACACAAGATACCTCGTCTACTGTGATGCTCCGATCGGTTCCCCTTCTGAGCCTGGAGCTCCCCTTCTCATCACTGCCCGGCTTAGATCCCCTATTTGAGGCCTTAGATTTCTCGCATTGTATGGGAGAAACTTTTGTCCATCCAGAACTGTAGCCTTGAAACTCTTTTAGAATATATCAACACATAAATATTTTGCGATTTTCATCTTTGCATAAAATGTCGAAAAAGTTCACGCCATTACTTGGACATAATTTGCCACGAAACATGGTTCAAGTTACTCAAGTAAACAGGCCCTTATTCGCCTTGTCACCCTGTCGTCATAGCCTTTCACAGCATTCTGGAAAATTTGATCTACACTGAGCAACTGGAAGCTAATATGGGCTCAAACCAGTGTCAGCGCAAAACGAGCTCAAGGGCACAGTCCTCAGAGGTAATTTTTAATTATAGTCAACCTTGTGTAACAACTTTGCAAAGCGCGAAATCTCAATTCGCTCGAATAAGCGAGAAAACGCGAAGAAGAAATCGACCATGCCCCCAGGAAAGACAAAAAGGGGTAAGGCCTAGCGAAAAGTTTTCGATCTCAGTACGGAAGAGACTCGCTATTGAATTAATTCAAAATCTTCTTCCATTTGTTCTTGGTCTGGCTTTATAGTGTGGCCAGCTTCAGAACGGCGGCTGCGAATAACGAGAAAATTAGGCTCGAGACAACTCGTCTGCGAAATTTTGCGTCCAAACTAACAATCTTCGAGGGACCACGACTCCGTTCGCAGTGGGTTCTGAGCGATTCTGGGGACATCATTGTGATCAGCGAGAAATTCTTTCTACGATAAGCAATATAAATTTGAAGCGATTCTGACTTCGGACTGTGCCTTTAAGTAGCTCCATACGACACAGAAGATCAATCTGCGTGTGCACGGAGTCGTTTCCTTTCGAAGGTCACCCATGAGGAAACGGGTTTCTTTACGGTCTCGGCACACCGCATTACACAGATTAACTTACTGAAGTTTCACGTCCTGCATCAAATCTCATCCGTCCCAAAAATTTCCTTCGAAGAGATACCACTTTGAACAAGCCGTCTCCGAGTACACAAAGTAAATTTCCGTTCCAAATAGAGATCCATTTGCAATACATATCCATCGTGAACGCTTAGAAGAGAACTCTTCCTAGTTATAGTGGCCATTCCAAATGGAATGTCCATTTCTGGAACGTTCCTTGCACGTAGAATATGAATATGCCCTCCAGAGCAGCCTAGAATTGCTCTAAACGGAATTGTGGGTGTTCCTTCACCATTGTTTCGTTGGTTGAGCATTTACCCTATTCTACGGTGCGCGCGAATCGCACTTCAATTTGGCTTTGAATCGCGGTTTCTCAAATCCGTGTTCCCAGAATCAAAATTCAGTGTCCATAGAAGATAAGCTGATTTTGAAAGCGTTTGTGGAAGCATTTCAGACCTGACCTGGAGTTTTGCTGGTGATTCGGGATTTGCGATTCTAATGTCTAGTTGTCGATTTTCGAAGGTCCTCAACATTTTTCGTTCAGTTTCTTATAGGGGGACCATTACAAGGGGCAAACACGATTTTTGACAATTTCCAAGTTTCTAGAATAGATTTTGCTCAAAATTTTGTGTGTGGGTTATTTGGACTGCATTACGCGAATTTGTGGTTCTCTCCGGTAAGTTAGATCACGGTGGGTATACGGCAGTTTGCTCATAGAATCAAATTTGGCCCAAACTTCTTTGTGGGGTTCTTCAAAGGCTGTGTTCGCCACGAAAAATTTGCCAGTTTTTGGCAAAAGCGTAAGCTTTGGGTCCCTCTAAGAGAAATAAGAACGGAAGTACGACGAGAAACGTCCAGGAAGTGGTGAAAATCTTGTGGACCAGCTAACTCTTGGATCACCGTGCCCATGTCATATAACAGTTGTCCTGCGTTCGTTTCACCAGAGGGCCAGGCACTGAATTTTTGAACATCCTTTATCGCAAAAAGTTCTAGCATTCCAGCATGTGCATTGACTCATCTTATTTTCAAACAGTTCTCGGTACAAGAAACAGAGAACGAAGCCTTTTGCCTAAGAATTTTGAAGCGCGATGCCTTTCCCTACGTCAGGTTTCGCGTGTTTTTGGAGACTACAGACGGTTTGGCGCTTTGTCTGCAGTCTCCAAAAAACACGCCAAACAGGCCTTTATTAAATTTTTCAAGGGTTTTTCAATTAACTTTTCTCCGGTATTTGAGTGCTTTGTAGGGACTTTTCCCTGTTAACCTCTGCTTAGTGGACTTACCTACTCAAAAACATCGAAAACTAGAATACTGTTTTCATCGTGAACACTGCCTCTAACGTGGGGAAAACGAATTTCAAGTTCGTTTGTTGATTTTCGAAATATTAAGGAGGCTACCTCGGCTTATTTACATTGTAGCCACCGTGACCTACAGTCAACCTCAATATCGAAAAGCGAACCCCGGATTTCGTGTCCAGCACCTTAAATAAACCCCACATTGTACTATCACCTCGGATTTTGGGAACGTCTATAACATTATATCAAAAGGTAGCTGCGTTGAATTCAAAACTCAGGGATCAGCCAGGACTCAAACTTTCACCGCATGGCTTTCCGGGCTAGACTGTTGCCATTACACCAACGACACCCGCTCTGCATTCCTCAGCTAGACGACGCCAGAACTGTTTGGGCACAACTGTCATCACCCTACAGGGGGCACGATCTGAAAAGTACGAATTGGCACTAAATCCAGTTGAGCTGAGGCCTTTTCAGGATCGAATTCTGACGTTTTTGAATATATATATATATATATATATATATATATATATATATATATATATTTATATATATATATATATATATATATATATATATATATATATATATATATATATATATATATATATATATACAAGTTTACACTCATGTGAAAGAAAAAAATAAAAAAAATGAGACAAAAAAACAACCTCAAACGAAGTAGTCAAAGATGTAAACATTGTAACCAACTGGAACGAACAACAGTCAAAAGAGAAGAGCAGGATTTCGAGTAATCCAAGCGCTACGGAGGGATACTCGGCTGCCCCCCAGGAGCCAGTTTTACTCGTACCAAGCTTTTGAAGGCACCAAATTCGACAGGAATATTATCATTTCTTTTGAGATCCTCGAATAATGGAATAACCCTATTCGTGAAAAAGCAGCGTCGACATTCAAGGTTAGACACGGTGCGATGGAATTTTATCGGCCCTCCCCGAGTGACAGAGTCTCTCGTTCTTACGAAATCCCCAGGCCTTAGACCAAAGTTTACGTTGAAAAGGATTTGATGGAAGAGAAATAGGTCATTTTTCTTCCTTCTGAGAATCAGAGGCTCGAGACTAAAGAGTTCGTTTCTGTCAGCAGCGGAAGGCATTTGCCCATAGATAAAGCCATACTGTCTGATCAGAACTCTTCTAGTAAATTTGTTTTGTATCTTTTCCAATCTGTTTATATTCTTGAGTTTGGCGGGGTTGAAAACCGGGGTACCGTACTCGAGTAGAGGCCTTACATACGTGGTATAAGCATTGATAAGCACAGATGGATTGCAAGTTGACAAACCTCTAAAAATATTATTCATAGCAAAAGTTGCTTTCTTCGCGATAGATTCACAGTGCTTATCAAAACTCAGACTTGTAGTAATAATGAACCCTAGATCAGTTATTTCATCAACTTCCTGGATCTGACAACCATCGACAATATATTTACTGTCAGCATTGCTATGACCCAAGTGGAGAACCTTCGTCTTTTCCTTTGCCAATGGGAGATTCCAATCACGAGACCAAGTACTAACAATGTCAATAGACTGCTGCAGTAAGATACAATTCTCTGGTTGGGAGACGTCCAGGTAGATCTTGATATCGTCCGCAAATGCACTGAAACCGGTGCCACAGGAATCGATAAGACCGGCGATTTCGTGAGTGTATATGTTGAAAAGGATGGGAGACAATACCCCCCCCCTGGGGCACACCGCTCAGGACTGGTCTTGGAATCGACCGAGAAGAGTCTATACAGACCGAGTATAATATTTTATGCTTCTGAATGGCAGGAGTATGATAGACCTTGCCATAAAAAGGCGAAATAATATTTAAAAACCCCAGCAGTCTGTAGTACTGTGCAGCAGGGTTGAGCAGACCGTTGCGCCATTTTTCGCATGGGGCTACGACCCTCCCCCTGTTGATCGAAAACTTCGAAAATTTTAAACATTTTTTCTACGATCTGCCCCCCCCCAGATGAAAAATTGCTTCAGCTTTTTTTTTAGAAAGATTGTATCCCTCATTTTAGCTTACCGAGTGGTTTGGAGTACATTCCTGTTTTCTCTCCGGAAATTTTAAAACCCAAATTCTGTTTTTTTCAATAGTTCTCCAAAATTTTTACAACCCCCTGTTGCGCCGGGTCGCAAGCCTGCTCAACCCTGCTGCGCAGATTGATGAGCTTCGGAGTATATGCGGTTTCTACGTCCAAAACTTGATTTGATATGGTCTTTACCGCTGAAAAGATACCTCTTGTAGAGAATAAGAGAATTCTTCAACATTCCTAGCACAGAGGAATTCGTGTAGCAAGATATAATTCTCTGCCCACAGATTACGTTGTTTCAGAGAAGAAGAACTCAGCTCACTGAAAAGCCGGTTGGAGCATTTGTGCACCAAATTTGAGCAGTTTCGAACGCGTAACACGTCAGAGAATAAGGAAAATGTGGGTGTTTATTGTTGAAATGTCATGTGCAGATAACATTTATTATGTAGTGATCTCCTGTGCCTGTAAATGAAATTTTATTGAGTCTTTATTCACTTCATCTCTTCAACAAATCGTTCTTTCCAACGGCTAACCGCAGAATTCCCATGTGGACGCATTCAGCAACGCTTATCATTCCGTAGAAGAAAATAAATAATGGAGGTGATTTTCTGATGGGCACTTGCAGAAATCCTGTTTTGGTGAGGGGGGGGGGGGCTATGTGTTTGCTCTTTTTAAGACAATATGTACAATTGGGGCAGTTGTCATTAAGGCACGAGTTCAACTCACAAACAAATAACTTGAAAACTCTCAAGACAACGAATGTTGTCGTCGTCATCTAGGCTTGGCCTAACTAAACTAGGTGCTACAAAAGTCCATCCCTGAGTGCATTATAACACGAAAAAGAAAGAAAAGAAGTGACATAGCAATGGACAGTGTTTAGAGTAAAGACTCTGAAAAGATTAGCTGCGATAATGCGAGGATGAATGTTCGAGATGCTTCCCTTCACTACCAAATTGAGGTCCAAGGGTCTACGATTGAGGAGGAGCTAGGAAGGAGAAGAGGCCTGCTAACGCCCGTCTAGCATTGGATTTGAGGAATGCTCAGATGAGCCGTGCGACGTCGGATCAGAAGGTTGTTGCAGGAGTTCTGTGGACTCTTCATCACTATCATATCATTCCCGAGGCGCATCATTTCCAGTGCTCGACCAACTTCTTCCTGAAAATCACAATGATTCGTGTAAGAAGCTCAGTAACTTATGAAAAATGTTTGTCTGACCTGAATGCTATGAAGACGCGGTGCCTTCACACCATCTCGTAGGAATCGTACACTGCGCGGTACCACAACCGGATCCTCTAGAACCTGCAAGAACAGTACATTTTATCGCTCAACTGTTTATTACAACACAACGTGCGAACACTTCAGGCCTACACACCTAACGCCACGGAAGTGTGACCGCCTAGTTGACGGGTGTGAATGTCACAGGTAGTGCGTGATAACAAAGAAAACGTGACAGGCGGACTGCCTACTACGTAGGAAGTTCCGAGGTTAGATACCTCCTTGAAAGGTAGCCGTTTAGATGTACAAGCGGTGGGTGCCTGCCCTGAATATACCTTGGGATCCATCCCACCTATCATATGAAAGCCTTATAGCTTCTTATGGCTTTCGAAAATTGACTCAAAATATGGCGATCGATATTTGCCATTTTAACCGCTACGAACCGGTGGTTGTGGGCAGCTACAGCCACTACTTATCACGCCTAAAGGCCACTGACGAGCCGGTTCAACCTAAATTCTCACGCGCTTTTTTAGGACGAAATACAGAGTGGTGCCAAGACCACCTTAACTACCCTTTTCACCTGATTTATTTCTACGAGCGCTTGAAGCGCAGTAGCAAGAGGCGCCGTTGTTGCGGAACACGGCTCAGTAATCCTCCTAAAGCCAGCAAAACCTGGATCTCGCAGGTCGCAGGTCGTATAGGCTTGATCCATACTCGAAAGCCTTCACGGTCTGATGGGAAGTTGAATGGCGCATCCCCAGAGAACTTGGTTCTTTATCCTTCAACTAATCTGCACGGGCACGACATTATTCGAGGTGTTTCATGCCACGTATACGGACCGCTGGCACAGTTGTAATAGCGATACGAGGAAACTGAAGTTATATAAACGCCGCGTCTACTGATCGTCGTAAGTTGTGGCGAGACGAACTGTCTCAGGCAAACTGGGGCGTCGACAACAGGTTGATAAGTTGTCATCTGATGAACCGCTTCCTGTTGACAAGTCAAATCGCGCGTATTGTCAGCCTGAGACCTGCCCGTTGCCCAGCGACGTCCGCCTGTTATCGGGCTGTTGACAACTCGATGTGTCGCGTTTAGCGGCCTATTTAGCAGTAGGTCACATCCTACAGTACTGTTTAATCTAGCTTAGGTACTACTTTTTACCGACATGCGTCTCGGTCGGCACACCAGCACGCGTCGCTGTCGGCACTCCACCGCTCGTCGCGGTCGGCACTCCGACACGCGTCGCGGTCGGCACTCCCATACGCGTCGCGGCAGGTCGCCCAGCCTCCACTGGGGTCACCACCGGATTGGCAGGACCACCAGATGCTGGGCAGGGCCAGTGTCCCTCAAACTTGGGTAATTGAACCGGCTGCGTTTTCATCATTCATAGCATGCCTGAAAAAAAAGCGTCGTATACTTCCCTTGCATCTAGAGCGTTAGCTGTGCAACAGCTCGACATCGACGAGATCATAACTCGCGGCCGTAATTGCTGTGCAACCTGTTGTCGACGCCCCAGTTTGCCAGAGGTAGTGTTCGTAATAGCGTACTCCGCACGCGGCAGGATTGGCAAACGTAATGCGTTGGATCATACGAGGACCGGGCTTTGTACGCACGGTACTCGCTATCTGGTCTTGCCCCGCCGAGTGCGCACATGCAAGTGGTCCTTGATCTTCTACGAGAACGGCACCATGCAGCTCAGCTCAGACCTCTATGACAGTTGTATCTGAAAATGGTGTGGTGGGCCTCTTCAAGTGGTAGGCGCCAGAGAGGCGGTGCATCAGCACCGAGTGATTCGTTTTTGATTCGTTTGGTGCTCCCCTCAGCGTTCTTCACGCTCCATAGAAAAATCTGTATACCTGGTCATCCTCCATTTCTTCATGAGCACCGGGAATAGCAATACCGATGGGTTGTTCTTCTCCGGTCACCAGCGGTGTGTGCATTAGAGTATGGATGGTCATCCGCTGTGATGGATCGGTTCGGAGTAGACAACGGATGTCATCCTTCGCTGAAATGATGTCAGTAAGTCATCATAAAGCGAGCGTTTTCCAAGGATGCTACCCTGAAAGAGGAGTTGATTACATGAGATCAGAGAAACTTCAAAAGAATGAATACTATTTTCAGTAGAGAACGGAAAGGAGAGAGAGTGAGATTTGACCCTAGGATTGTCGCTTCGTGTCGTACGCACTATGCTTCTGATTTCGGCCAGTTTTTTTTTTGAAATGGGCGAATATCTGGGTCTACACATCCTTCCGGAGCGAATGTTTCTTGGTCGGCTGCGGGCCTGCCGCTCTTCCAGTGCTTCTCTATAGCCGTATGTCCGCAACCGGCCATGCAACCCTCATCCCGGGAAGAAGTGTATGCCGCTATCCGAAATCAGGAGCACTGTTCGTATGGCTCGGGGCGGCGCCTGCGGGCGCTACACATGGTGTATGAGGGTGACTAGAGCGGGAGAATTTCACGTGTGGATTGTGCGCTTACTGGATTGAGACACTGGGTCCCACTCCTCCGGCGGAAAGGCGTAGTATCCCTTGGCTATCCGATTTCGCATGCCCGGCGATAAGGCCAAGCCCTTCATGCTGTAGAACGGCGGATAACCGCACAGTCTGTAAACCACCTTACTCGTAGATTAACATCTCGTAACATCAAAAAGCACCGTATCCGATGTCAAAGTCGGAACAAATACATTTTTAGGTAGTTTTCGTCGTCTTCTTCACCACATCATATAGGGCTCTCTTAATGTGTACTGTCGTATACAGTGTGATTGATTAGTCTCAAGTTTTTTTCCCACCTGCTAATCAGTTCAGAAGAATTTGGGTTCGAAAACTAGAGGGAACAAAGACGTATAGTTACCCCACTAATGTTCTGCTTACAAGGGAAGTATACAAAGCGTAGGTCGGATCTGCCAAAACGACTAGTATGGTTAGTATCTCTTCTGGCTCAGTTGTAGAAATGCGCAGTATCCCGCCCCGAGAAGAAAGGTTCAAAAAAATTATGAGCATTTTTTAAACCTCGCGAAAGGGGGGCAAGGGTACCCATCAGGCATTTTTTTGAGAGTTTCAAAAAATTTTCTCGGATTAAGCTCAGAAGTTGTATGTAATCAGGGTGGTGAACACGAACCTGAACTCCATTTGTCGAAATTTTCAGGTTAACTGTAGGTTACGGTAGGTAACATGTCATTTAGGGGTCAAAACCCACCTTAGTATTTTGAAAATCGACAAACGGACATTAAATTCGTATTCTCCACCCCGAATAACCCCCGTATACAAATTCTGAGTCAAATCTGAGATTTTCACCAAACTACCGTATGCCCACCGTAATCTACCGTAATTTGCAAAAAATCGATAAACGGACTCCAGATTCCTGTTTAGCACTCCGAATAACCCTCAGAGAATGATTTTGAGACATCTATCGTAGAAAACCGGAAATCTCGAAAGTGGCGTTTTTCCCTCGCAATTTTCCCCGGTTGGGAAGCTTCGAACGAAATTAGCCGAAAACTTTGGAAAATCGACTAATAAACCACAGATTCGTGATCAGCACCCCAAAAAACCTCCTTGGGAGAATTTAAAGTCAAATCCGGAACATTTTTCTAAAACGCCTCCAGAGCCCTCAATTGGTAGAAATAAACGCCCAACGGAAAATCGGTGCAAATCCAAAACGCTGTCAATCTGAACAAAGTATGGAAAATGTGCCGCCACCCAAAATTCGCTCATGGAGGTAGTTTTGGGCGCTGAACACATTTATGAGGTCCGTTTCCGGATTTTCCGAAGACTAACGCGCTTTTCGGAAGGTACAAGAAGCACAAAAAATGAGCTTTTTGAGCTTGTAACTTCTTGGAACCTGCAGCTCGGGGCGGGATACTGCACAGTTTTACTATTGTGCCACAAGAGATACTAAAGACACTAGTCGTTTTGGCAGATCCTACCTACGCTTTGTATACTTCTCTTCCTAGTCTATGACCCCTTATTCTGTCTTCCCAACGTTCCGACTGGGCGCATCAAGTTCTTATCAGGTTTCACAATGAAATTCTTATCAAAACTTCCCGTGACTCTCGTGACATAAATTTCAAAGCCTGGATACGACCGTACACATAAGATAACTCCACATGACATGGAATGTTCGTTTTTCGGCAGTTTTCCTCTCAGATACGATACTGTTTGCCACAAGACGTTCACAAAGTACGACGCTGTTTCCACGAGTGTTCTTTTTTAATGTAATAAAGTAAGTACTCAAATAGGAAGTGACTCACAGTATATACATGGCAACTCCAAGCGACCACATGTCGCAGGACTTGTCGTAGCGCTCTCGACTTAGCACCTCAGGAGGCCTAAAACATGTCTAATTTGGGGGTCATTGGGTTTGCAAAGGAGTCATTATGATGGCTAACGCGTAGAATGGAGTGCAGCAAGGCGATTCCATAAGAACATTCCGTTCAGGACGCTTGGCGAACCCGTAGTCTCCAATTTTGTACACGCAGTCATCACCCGTAGAGCTGAAACCGTGAGATGAACTGCAGCAGCCAAATAATTCGACCAGGGTGGCCAGGAATAGGGCAGAGTGCATTTAACGCACAGGTTTAATGGATCGTGGCGGAAAGCATTCGAAGCAACTCACCTGCATAAAATATTTTCCAACTTAATGTCCCTATGTGCAATATTCATATCGTGCAGGTATTGTACAGCAGCACCGATCTGACGAATAATGTCCCCGACTTCTGAAACGAAGTATTCCGAGAGTTCAATCTCATATGACGTTACTCTGATTCCCAGCAGCACGTCAATATTTTCCCGTCTCCTCTGGAGCGAGGTGGAACTTTGTTCTATGCCGTCATACCCTCCCCTTTCACCACTATCTAATTTATGACCACAGCCAGCTTTGTGGCAGAGCAAACATTGCCCACTAGACTCCAGACAGCACGGCACAAATAAATAATATGATACAAACGATCTTTCAGGTAACTTTGGAGAAAATCTTAAATACAGCATCAGCTTCTGGGCCGAAAACGGAACAAACATACTTTTCTCAGAATAGGGTTTGCTTCCCTGACTCTCGAACTGGCTGAGAAGATCGCCACCTTCGAGAAACTCGACGACCATCAGAAGACACTTCACTCCATCGAATGTGTTCTCGTAGATATCGATGATCGTCACCACGTTTTCGTGAATGCTGAATAATTCGGATTAAATTCAACGAGTTCCACCAACTCGATTGATCAACCTCAAAGGCTGAATATTAGAACAGTCAATGCCAATAGAATGTTTGACAACCCCCATCTTCTATAAGGCCGTATTCACACTTCTATCGCAGCGCGACGCGATAACCTGACTGGCGAACATCGATCGATATCGCGTCGCGGGTCTATCCGTGTTAAAGCAGGTCATCGCCTCCTTCCTCGATGGAGGCATGAACCCATCCTAATGTATGTCTAGGTGAGCATCTAGTGAGAATGGTGTATCTTCATGATGATTCGGCCAATACCTATCTAGCATGATGAAAATGGAAAATCTAACAATTGTTTAGAATACCTACCACTGTATTGCAAACACTGGACTGTGCAATCTACAGGGATTAGCCGGTTTTTTTGGAATTTCGGAAAACGGAAAGGTCATTTCAATTTAAGAAATCTTAACGTCAAAGATTATTAAGAAAAGTGGCAATCAGTGGAAAAGTGGATACTAATTCCAATATTCTTCCTTGTTTTGAAACCTTTTCCGAAATCGAAGGCTGGAAATCCATCGTTTGAATTGAATTAGGTGCTTATCGAAATCGAAAATAGACAAATCGGTTGAGTCATTCATTGACGAAAATTCTGATCGCAAATCGCAATCCTCATACTGGCTCAATCACCAACCTGAGCAGTTTCAGGTTTTTATACGTTTTCGTTTTCCGTCGATCTTAACCTTATCGGATTTTAAATATTAAAGCTTCAGAATTCTCAATGAGGATCAGACTTCTGAGCCAAATGAACGGTTTCAGCGGACGGACCGAACCACTTTCACTTGTAATCGGCGTATTATTCAAATTTTGACTTCAGTCGACCATAAATATTTTGAGCCTGATCACTGCGATGATCTCTGCTCACATCAACACCATGACTTTCGCAGGTGATCAACGGTCTACGATGCCGACCAGCATCAACAGTGAGCAACATTTTTGCTGGAGCTACACTCCGATAGGGGTTGTTATGTAGGCATCAAATTTAGGATGGTTTCCCGTCGTTGCGATTTGCTCGAATTTCTCAATTATTCTGGGATGAACTATTGTTTCGTGGAATTCTGATGACGTTCAACAGACAGCGAATTTCGGAGCTTTGCTCAGATTTTTCTCAAACGCCCTAAATTTTCCCCGTAGTAGCCCCATGGTAATCAGCCAGTTTCTACGAGACAGCGCCAATATTTTCTCTAACTCCGCCCCGGAATTTTCGAGGGTTTGGTTGGTTCAGGGGATTCTGGGGCGGCATGCATGAACGCAGCGAACGGTGTCAGGGAGCCGCTCCGCGTGCCATGCGCGCAGCGTCGAGCAACGGGGCGGCCCCGAAAATCAGGCACCTCAATACACGCCACGAAATTCGGGGCCGCCCCGTTGCTCGACGCTGCGCGCATGGCACGCGGAGCTGCTCCCTGACACCGTTCGCTGCGTTTATGCATGCCGCCCCTGGAATACCAGACGATTAGATTAGAAGTTTCGGCAAATAGCAGAGTGACACCTCTATAAAACGAAGAGATTCCACCACGTCTTCCCTTTGCTGCACGTGTTGACATATTTGAAGCACTATATTTAACTTTACAAGTCGTTGAATCCATACTTTAATGTTTTTTTTCGAGCAACTCGGCTTTCGAAATTCGATTTTTCAAACATTCGACTTTCTAATGTGTTCGGAATCGGGCGATTTCAAACTTTCGACTTTCGAGCGTGTTCGAAATTCGATTTCTTCGAGTACTCGAATCTCCCGCGAATATCCGAGTGGATGCCAATTAAAGTCTGTACAAATGAGGCTGTTCGTCCACGCGGTCGGTGTGCGTGTCGAGCGGCCGTCGTGGAGGCGTTTCTTGTACAAACTTTTCCACGAATGCAAACAGCTGACTGGGGTATTGTTCATTATTTGTGTGATAATCCTGCTTATCTGGTTGCAGGCAGGAAAAATGTCTTTTTCATGTACGCATGGCACGCAACTCGACCGCGTGGGCGGACAGTTTATTTCGGATAGACTTCAAATTGTGAACGTTTTGAAACGTCTGATGTTCAATGTTGTGGCACTTTGCTATACACCTGGAGTCCCGACCAAGTTTGGAGACTTATAAAAGATTATTCTACTGCTATGCCAACCTTTGATGGCCTTCTACGCCTTGATTGACAGCTGAGAATTTGCCGTCAAATTTGAGACATTTCTCACAAAAATATATCTCTATCTATTGCCTCAAGGAACCATACAGGCCATAAAACGGCCAATGTCTCACCGTCGACTGCGTACCACGCGCTGCGCGACCGCACGTGCGTCGGAAGCAGACGAGTTTTGGCCGCCGCGCGACGAGTTTCGGCCGCCGCGCCGAAACTCGTCGCGCGGCGGCCAAAACTCGTCTGCTTCCGACGCACGTGCGGTCGCGCAGCGCGTGGTACGCAGTCGACGGTGAGACATTGGCCGTTTTATGGCCTGTACCTTTCGGTTATCTCAGTTTCCACCTTGAACAATCACTTTCAGAAAAAAAACCATTCGCTCTGGTCACATACTTGGTGAGATAATGAAGTCCGATTTCTCGACGAGCTTTCGGTCCGTCTCGCAGTACTTTCAGTGCAAATTTCTCGTTGGTGTCCTTGTTGTAACAGGCCATAACCTTACCCGATTCGCCGATTCCAATAATCTGAATGAGAAATCTATTTTTGTTGGCAGGCTTTCTACGGTATGCATTACGGTACCTCGTGGGATACGATATAATCTTCTGTGATTTGATGAGTATGATAGGGGAATGTGGCGCTCTGACTAGATTTTCGAGATCGTTGTCCTTGTTCTTGCGTCTGGAAAGGTTCACTCCTCATTCTAGCATTCATCCCATGATTCTCAACACAGAAACAACACAAACCCACAGACCTCGGTTGGGTTAATGCTGGCACAAAGACAAATTTTCGCCTGATTCGTGGTCGGACTGAGATCATCCTCCGAGTCGACAATATCAACAGCCAACGTACTGGTAGCATTCAGACACAGCGACCTCTGCAACAACAAGACACATGATTCGAGTAAGCGTAGAGTAACATAGGTTACTCTAGATGACCCTTGATTTGGAGTCACTCCATCACAAGTGGGTAATCGGAGGTCCACTCTCTTCAGCCGGGTAATGTTTCAGCTGACCCAAGTCATTTGGAAGCGACCTATGGTATGCAGTAGGCTATACCATGCTGATTACAGCTCTACGCTAAACTTTGTGCCGAAAAGGAATGATTTATGATTATGACAAGTGTCAAGTATGTACTTACAAGAGAATTACCAGACCTGGTTACCAGAACTACCGATGAAACCAGGTTCTTCTGAATGACTACCTCGTGGATACTCATAGAATCTTATCCTAGCTGCTCGAGTAGTAATAAAAGAAGAAGTTATGAGCGTAAAAGTTGCGAGCTTTATAGGTAAAATAAAATTTATCTGCCGAAAACTGTCTTTATTGTTGAAATCATCGAAAACTTGTCCCATATTCGTGTTCTGCGCCTCAAATAACCCCACGAGAAGGAGTTTGGACAAAGAACTTTTTTTGAATAAAAAAATACTATTTTTTGTTATCACTCGAACAGCTAAAATTGGGTTTTTACAAGTACCCGAAAGGTGGTCGATCAGAAAAAACATGGCTGAATGCGTAGTTCTGGCTACCAGGTCTGGTCACTCCGTAGTTTGAGTTTCCTATCACATTTGAGAATCACAATGCGATTGAAAGAAGTTCATTTCCACCTCGTCGGTCCAATGTCCAACGAACTTTCGGTACAAACCAGTGTCTGGGTTTCTCACATTTTTTTGTGACAAGGATTCATCCTACGTGGAACAACGTGACTGGGGTGCTTGCCAATTAATATTCCCCCGTATCGTTAGGCGTGTGTTCGGTCATGTGTCGCGTTTATGATTGCAAAAACGTGCGTTCTACCTGATGCTGATCACATCGGAGCCATCAAAATACACGAACACAATGCCCTTTCCCCTAATATCGCACTCTGGCACGTGTTGAACGTATTCTGTGCTCCAGTGCAACAAATACACCACGAGTACACCAGGTGGACAAAAAACAATCGTGGAGAACGTGAGGAGTTTGCAAGATAGAATGATTTCATCAAATCTTACAGATAAATGTTGAAACCCTTCCAAGTTTCTTCTCTCTAAAACGAGCGCCCAGAATCTTTTTACAATATTAGGACTCCGTTTAGAGAGTTCATTGAAGCTTCAATTAGTTCCATATCCTCTGTGAAGTGCATACACGGCTCGAAACCAAAGTTCATTTCGAGACATTCTGATCATTTTTAAACCCGTAGGAAAAAACTGAGGAGTACAGCGTTTGAGGATTAAAGATCGAAAAAAAAAAACTGGGTCACGTTCTGTATTGGGTTAACCTCTCATTTCGAGGCCTGGGCACAGTTTAGATTCAGCCAGGAAGAAGCCAGAGTTCCAACCTGGTATGTGTAGAAATAGATTTTTTCAGAAAAACCAGAAGAAATTTTATTCAGAAACGGAAAGAAGTTCTCTAAAATGAACAAAAAAAGGGTAAAAACGGAAAATTCAGAGACTTCGCGCTCCGTAACCTTTTTTTTGTTGGATTGTTTCCGTGCTTCCTACCCCCCCCCCCCACCTCAATACCGAAAACGGAAATAGGAAAATGGCCAGAATACGAATATTTCAAACAAAGACGGGAAAACGGATATTTAACCATGATGTGATGATTCAATGTGTCTGAAATTTCACCAGGTCAAAAATGTGACCCATTCCCTATCTGTAGGTTAGACTTCTGAGGGGTTGCCGAGCATCTCGTTTCCACGATTCCTTTGCACCATTGTTTACCACAAGGAAGCGTCCCAATGGAACTAAATCTATTCCCATTTGCACAGGGAGTGACGTAGACATTCCACTTCGAGGACTATTTTATATGCGTAATCTAATGGGAAACCGTTCTGGGTACAATATGGCATTGATTCTGCTATAGACAGTTTTATCTTCTTTTGCTTTCATCCGGATCTCGTAATGCAGGGTTCACCATAAACCAAGTTTGTGTGTTTTTGGAATACAGCGTGGTTACATACTGTTCTTATCGGAACAAAATTCTAGTCCGCAATTGCGGACAACCGCTGCTGTAGCACGATTGCCCGTGGCTACTGCACGATTCTGCTTGCACTGCGCATCGCAACAGCGCTTGTACGCAACTGCGGACTGGAAATTTGACCCTAAAGGAGCAATAGATGTGACTACCATAAGACTCTTCTCGAAAAAATCCGCAACAATTGCTACCAAACGTGGAAAAAACTGGTGGCAGATCAAGCTGGCGAATTTTTATATGGGTGTTTCAATCACGCTTAAAGGCGGTGGTCGCGGTGAAAAACGGGATAGAATTAGAGATTTTAGGGCCCAAAAATATCAGTTCGTGCACACGTGCACAGCGCCGCAAAAAAAAGATCGAAGTCTCATGCCGAGTAGTCAAAAATAATCGACATTCATAGGAAGAAATAAATTCAAATTTACGTAATGAAAAAAGTTGACCAATGAAAGCAAGCACTTCAGTCAATGTTTTTGGCTAGATGAGTCCGAAGGATAATGTTCATTGATTGAAATTCAATTTCAAGCCAGCTGATGTTCTTGATACCAGAGATAATCGCTGCCGATGATGTGGAGTGGGCTCGTCCACCATCAAAAGACAAGAAAGTTCAGGCTTCAAATTTGGACCGAAACAGCGGTTTTTTTCGCGATTTTTTCTTGTAGGTCCTGCTACTCTAAACCCAGAGAAGGGTTTAAAGAGGAAAAGAAGTCAAGCATATCTTATCGCGACCACTGCTTTTAATGCTGGCTTTTGAATAAGATATTATATTCAATCAAGCTGAGAAGTTTGAAAACCTTTTATGATGAATTAAATAAGATAGATATCTCCCCGAATATTATGAGATTTTGAAGACACCAAATCCAAATCACCAAAACTGTAGTCCCAAACCCCTAATATCTAAAAATGTCGCAAGAAAAGTCACAGGAAAAGTTGTGTTCGATCAGAACTAGAAATATGTCCTGTGAAACAGCCAAACTTCAATCGAGTTATCCTACAATTTCAGTCCGGGCAAGGAATAGTGCTGCACAAAGACGCAGGAACAGATGACGGAGGCGCAATCGTTTCTCTGACTATGATAGCACAGCAGATTGCAAACTCCTCGTGTACGTTCTAAACTCATACGCGCCTTGAGTACTATACCCTGAACTCAAAAAGAGGAAATGTAACTGCCTTTCCGAAAACTAGTTAATTGGCCGTAAGCGTAAGCCAGGTTAGTTATACACATGTACATACCTGCACAGCAGTTGGCGAGGGTGTATACATCGGCTCATCGTCGATCTCAATCATAAGAGAATTTGAGGAAGAGTTGCGACTGTCTTGAAAACGGAACGGATTCTCTTCGGTGGTTATCGTCGAGCCGGATTCCATAGTTTCCAAGGGATCCAGAGACTCCTCCTCAATCTCGAACATCATCCTGCTTCTGGAAATAATCCTGATGAATGAGAAGCTGCTGATGCTGAACTGGTGTTCTTACGAGCAAAGACTAAGCCTAACAGGCAAATACGCATTGTTTACATTCGGATAAGGGTGGAAGCCCCAGCGATGATCGGGGAGAAAAACAATGTGAACGGAGGAGAGCATGGGGATATTCCGACAAGAGCAGACACCAAACAGTCTGCATCGTCAGTAAATGAAGTGCTTGAAACGAGTCTGAGTATTGAAGGGAATTGACAGATTGCAGGTGTGGATGAGAAGAGTCGGTTCGTTTGTTAGAAAAAACTGTGAATCTGGAGGTTTTTACCAACGTTTGGCTTTCTCTGAGAAACAAAAAATTTGGATATTCAGCCGATTTCACACACAGACACCTACGGAAACGCGTTCCTGGAAATGGGGAGGTTTTCAAGAACTTCGATTTGCTTGAAGGACCAAGCCATGATAAGATAGAGTTGCATGCTCCTATAAGAAAACGTAGGTGCAGATGACTACTGGGAGCTACTGTGAAAAAAATCATAGAAGTGGAATATTGTATATGAAAAATCAATATCAGAGCAAACCGATGACTTCTAATTGGGCGAGCCGATGACCTCGCTCACTATTGGCTGTTGAAGTACTGTAATATGCGTTAACCAATGGAAGAGCTTTCTGATATGTCACAGTACTTCGTTGACCAATAGTACGGGATGCCGACACACCCTCTGTTTCGATTTGCTTTGCCACCGATTTTTCCGAATTAGTAGCACTTTTCGCGGTTTTTTTTTGTCGATGAGGAACTTACCATAGACATCCATACGCTTTTTAAACGTTTTCTCTTATGAATTTCAACCCTAGAGCGATATGAGGTTACCGCCCCCCCCCTCGAACGAGTGAAAAATGCGACAGCGGATTCTTTATTCACTATATGGATTCCGAACGGAGCATTCTTGATGTACGTGTTTTTTTAATTTTTAGTGTTTCATTTGCGCTCAATGACGCTAAATTTCTTCATAAAATTTATACGTGTGCAAGTTTATTATAGATTCTATCTTTAGAAGAAGCTTACTCGTACGTAGTCAATGTATGTTTGCATAAGGTGCTGAGTTAATCGCAAGACGCTTGGCTCCGGGCGAGATTGAACTAGCATATTCCCGTTCCGGGGGAGCGCCTTAGCGCACGGCACCACGGAAGCCCCAACGCCACGCTCACTCAACTGCTCGGTCAATCTGTGGAGGTGGTGGTGCAGTGCGATAAGGCGCTCCCCCGAAAAGAGTATATGCACGGCTAGTTTATTCTAAAATTGTTTTCAGTTAAAGAAGATAATTGTTTATGATTTTAATCGAAGTGGAGATATGGATTCGGAAGAGAAATTTTGAACGTTCGGTTGAGCGCATTAGCGAGTGAAAGAAAGTCAATTTTGGCCTTTATGCGACTTATTCCATGTTCAAAAAGCAAACTTCGGTACGAAGGAAGGGGTTCAGTCTTTAGGCGTCACTCGATTCGGATTTTGAATGAAAGGAATTCGATTATTCCAAAAGAAACTACATATTTGTGCTTCAGGGGATTGTGAGATATGGAAGAGAAATGAAAATTTTCAGATATTGGATCGAAATCTTTTTAGGATTTGCAGCTGCGATTTTAGGCTGCTGCGAAGTTTCCGCAAAAAGAACTAACAGGCTTCAAAGCAATTCGAAGTATTCTTGATTAGTTGTTTAGCGAGCTTTACCAAAAACAACACTCTCTACAGTAAAAATCAGATGTTATTGCAGGGTGGATCTAACGTGTGAGATGTATAATAGATAGGGTGTGAACAAACCATTGTTGGAGGGAATCCAATCCCTTAATGCTTAGACCCTGAAAAGGGCCAGGCTCTACCAGAAGTCACGAAAGCACAGCAAGGTGAAGCACTTAGTAAAAAGTAATAGTATGGAGGCGGGGCTGGTTGGCGAGTGCGAAGTCCACGATGAGATGAACATGTGGCGGGCGCTGTCGCTCCATCTCACGCTGCGATATCGGGACGATCGTGGGGGGTGGAGAGGCCGGAGAGATAAAAAGTGTGCCGATCGCAACCCCCAGCCTGCCCCGATAGAGGCGAGGGTGGGGGGTCCCATAATGAGAGCGCACATGGGCGGGAGATACGCAGGTGCCACCCGAGGCGTTGCCACAGACCCGACTCGATCTTCGATAACGAGCAGAAGGACGCGCGAGGTGTTGTACATATTAGTCGCGGGTTTATAGCAGCGCCCATCGAGTTAGCTGTTATTTCCTGACAAGTTTTTGTTTTTGCAGAAGATCATTCTCAAAGTTGTCACCTTTTCGTACTGATTTTTATTTATGGTATGAAATTAAAGAAACAAAATCGAAAAAAAGCTCACCTAAAATCGCTTGCTTCAAAGGCAGCATACAAGCTCGCAAAAGTGGTAGAGATAGGGATTTTAATTGGGTCGTACGGCCCTTGAAGCCTGTGTTCACGATAAATCTCGTTTTTTGGGTTTTCAGTGTGCAACACTACGCTGGCAGATGCTGGAGGGGATAGGGTCGGACAAAGCAGCGAAAACGGGCCGCAAATTGGTAAAAACGGCCGCGAAGTCAAAATTTCGTTGGCCCAGTACGCCTGCTTAGCCCTCCCCGCCTTCCGTTTTGACGAGTTCGTGGCGCTGCGGACTTTTTCATTGGCAAAATGCCAGTCAACTCCGCCACATCCAGCCTGATCGATTCGCGCACATTTCGCCATTAGCGCGCGCTTGGAGTGAGCGCTTTCCTTCGCTGTTTCTTCCCTATTCGATAGCTCACCACCAAACAACCCCATTCTTGAATCTAACTCTAATATGATATTAATCGTGTACACTGCCTTTAACAGAACGCCCTTTGCAGTTGTAAGTGTTAAAAACGAGTAAAAAAACGATAATTGAGCCTTACTGGGTGGGCAAAACATGCAGTCTCCGCCTATTTTCTTCACAATTCCCGCCCCTTAATACAAACGCATCTGAATTTATTTCTCGAATACGGCTCAATACCGTCTTTTGGCTTCGCTGTTTCAACAACTCTGTCGCTAGCCTCGCTATTTCAGCCTAGCTTGTGTGCAGCGCGGTAACTCGTCCACCTCCATTCGAATTTCAGAACAACTCGTTCTCTACTCATTTGCGTCGCGTCTTCGTCTTTTTTTTGGCCAGTTTCCCATACGACCGACCCCAAATCTTCCATTTATGTTATGAATTCCATATAATTTCTGAGCGTGTAAGCTGCCTTTAATTCAAAGCCACCGGGAGGAAAATTCTCTGCTTATGAAAATTCTAATCGGAAAAGGTTCAAGGGAAGCAAGACCTAATCGTTCTTTCCTGTTTATTTTCGGATAGGCATTTTCGACGTTAGTTTTCTAATGAATGATTCGTAATAACGTTCGGTCCAAATCGTATGTAATTTGAAAAAAAATCTAACGAAAATCGTATTCCCGAATGAGGACTAAAACTTCCGTCGGGAAGAAGCCGCCTCCTACGGCAAAAAGAAGAAGAAACGTGGGGAGGAGGGCTTTTCTGACTTTAGACCAATTCCACGCAGAGTTCAAGGAATTTTTATGTATAGCCTGTCTCCCTCATTCCTACCCGGGTGGAGTAAGGCTTATCGCGTCGGAATCCCTATCACCGTTATATTTTGCAATAACCGACCGCTTCGCTGCTTCCTCCACCTGAACTCAAATCAGCAAGCGATCATAGGGTAGGGCTGAACACCGATACGCCACTGTAGCGACCAATAGCGCTGCTTAGGACTTTCCTTTGATCTGCCCGCCCTTCTCACTGATCGGCGCCATAAGACGATCACACCTTCCGCTATTACAGACAACCGGCGTTGCTGCATCTAGCTCGAACATAGGCGTGCTGGAACCGACATTGTTCGTGCTGGGACCAAGTTTGTCTGCGACCGCGTATGAGATTTTCACTACAATATGCAATATACACTCTAATTCGGAGCAAAATCTTTCTGTGCCGACCGCGTGCATGTGCGCGCGTCCATTCCTCTCACCGCCACCACATGCGCCTTTCGTGACTAAGCTTTGTGCCAAAATAGGGAGATCGCCGATCTGCGGACAGCGCGAGTGACAGACGAACTGTCTGATTTCCATGAAAGATACATATAAGGCAAGTCAACCATGCGCTCTTCTCTCCACATGGAACAACAAGATGCTTGCCGCGACGCGACCACTTTTGGTCACGACTGTACCGCACTGACAGTTTTGGTTCCCTCTAGTTGGCATACTTCGCCCCAACGCAGACTGCATCATCAAACCCGGACCGAAACTATCAGTACGATGCGTGCCGACTGTACACTCTGATTCGAAGCAAAATTCACTAACAAGGGAATGAGCAGACCTGGCTGCCAAAACTACCCTTGAAACCAGATTTTTCTGATCGGCCACCTCCCGGGTAGTCATAAAAACCTTATCCTAGCTGCCCGAGTAATAGAAAGAGAAAAAGTTATGAGAACTTGTGAGCTCTGTGAAAAAATTAAATTTATCTGCCTTGAACTGTCTTCATCGATCAAATTATCAAAAACGTGTCCCATAATCGTGTTCAGCGCCTCAAATAACCACCCTGGGAGAAGTTTGAACGAGAATATTTTTTCGAATTTTTTTTGTGAAAAATAGCTTTTTTTAATAATTAATCGGGCAGCTAGAATGGGGTTTTCACAAATGCCCAGAAGGTGGTCGATCAGAAAAACATGGCCACATGCGTAGTTCTGACCGCCAGGTCTGATCACTTCCTAGTAAGGTCCTTCGCGGCGAGTGCGGAAAGAAGTTGCAAATTTGGCTAGAAATACAGAAAACAAGAAACAAAATCCACACAAATTTCAAATTATTTGGGATACAATATTTGAGAGGAATGGCGAAAGTATTCCAAAAAACACATAAGAAGGACAGTTTGCTGCAAGTTTTCAGAGAATCGAGCCTTCATTGCCGGTCGCATGAAGTTTGACGACCCTGTGTAGTTCAATTGAAACCTTGAATTCGAATCTGCTCTGTTCAACACCTCTTGCAGCTGGTTCCTACAATGCGGGTTGGAAAATTCATCACAATTTAGTCTATCCAAAAGGTTCCAACACCTTGGACTAAGCCAGGGAACACTTCACACACAAGTCACGAATTATAAAAAACTCAGGTGTCCAGGTCCAATACAGCCACGCGTTCGGTGGTATGTCATACTGCAATCAGATGAAGTTTCCAACGATGCATCAGGCGACATCTGATATTTTCGCACTCAAATGTCCACATATTGAGACTTTAGAAGTTTGTTAGTCATTTCTCACAAGTGCATACTCATACGCATTTAGCAAAAACCAGAAAAGTTGAAATGCGATTAAGATTATGCGAGTTTTTATGTAATGACGTTGTTGTGTTGTTGCGATGGAGTCCCCCGTATGTGATGCATCGTTCGATCGACGGAAAAAATCGGACGAGGCCGCTGACGACTGTGTTGTGATAAAGAAGTGGAGGAGAGAGATGTGGCGTTGGGGGAAGACCCCAGATGGTGCAGACACCACGTGGGGTTGCGAGCAGGCACACTTTTATACAGCCTCATGTTTGTTTGTGTTGGTTGGTTCGCGGTAAGCCACGCCTTTTGCGGAATCGACGAATTGGCGGCAAGGTAAGGCGATCACGCCATGACACGACATTCTGACCCGGCTCACTTCCGACAAAAAACCGGTGCAACCTGGGTGCAAAGCAGGGGTAATGCAAGAAAGAGATCTAAAAATGCCGAGATCGTCTATTCAAAAAGCGAAAAAAAATCCGAAGGTTGTTCTCTTTGAATGCCACCTGCAGCATGCTGGAGTTAGCGTCGTCTGAAGTTCTGCGAAAAAAAAGGTGGCATAGATTTGGGACAAGGTCTAGGATAACCTGCGGCCGTGAGCCAAATGGTCCTTGGGGGGTGCGCTCTTTTAGTGTAGAAGGGTCATCCGCGGCAGCCGACCGGATGACCCTTCACCGAAGCCGATAATTACTCGATGAAGAGCCATACGCGGTGCTTATCATATCATTACCGGCTTCGGTGAAAAGTCATCTGATCGTCGACCGCGGATGATCCCTTGACTTGTTGGAGGTAGTGACGACGCTGCCTTCTTCTGGTCATTTTTATGAATGATCGTCTGGCAAAGAAAGGTAGCCTTTGTCCTTTACTCAGAACATTCCTGAGATGGGTGCGTGTAGCGCAGTGGCAAGATGTACTGCTGTCATCCAGACGGTCGAGTGTTCGAACCGCCCCTCCATAACTATCCAGGTTTTTTATCTTCCTAGGTCGGCGTTGTCTATGAGAGGATTGAAGCAGTACTCTGAGAAAATTTGCCGCGTCAGTGCCGGGAAAGTCCAGCGACCCTCGACTGTACCGCGATAGTTCCGCGATAGTGCCACAGCGGCTCAGTGACCAGACGATTTTGTTGCCGTGTCTTGAGCCTCGACATCGCTGCGATAGTACCGCAGCGGCTCCGCGTTAGAACCGCGTCGGCTCCGCGAGGATGCAGCTGTGAACCCGCGTGGAGTACACTGCATTATCCTGTGTGGTGAAACGAAGTTGTCGTCGGTTCAGTTACCCAAGTTTGAGGTACATTCCGTATTTCCCTTGGGCGCAAAAGCGGCGGTAACCTCTGTCGCTAACAGACAGAAGACGTAACGACCGCAGGTGCGTATTTTTGTTCTTGCCCCCCCCCCTAGTTGTATAATCATTCTAATATAACTTCATATCAGACACTCTCCCGGAGCCGCTGCGGCACTATGGCGGAGCCACAGCGGCAATTTCTCTCAGAGTAACTCGGAGATCGGCTGGCTCCCACAAGTCGCTGTACAGACTGAATACACATTCAGAAGCTTCTTCGATTCTGAATGGAAGTCGAATGTGGGGCGCATAGTAACAAGAGGTATTGATCACGACCAGAACATAATAACTTTTTTTAATTCTATTAAAACTTATTCCTTGATAATAAACAAGCACTGAAGCATGCAAAGCTGCACTATGAAGGTTTTAAGGCCTCGAACATCTTATATGTTTGGTAAAAAATCGCTCGATAGGGGCGATCCAAATAGTGGCCAAAACTTCAATTTCTCTTGTACATGGTTTCTTCAGGAACGTTCCTGAAGATGTAATGACGATATGGAGTTGCAATCGTTGCAGCGGTGGTTTTAGCGGTACATAAAGTGATAAGCTGTGTAGTGATCCTGAAAAGGTAGCGAATCGTTCCGAACCGCCGCAGCGCAACGTCCGCCGCTCACTTATCACCCACGACCTTTTAGATTTTGCCGATCTGTGGTGAGCGTACCAAGTACTATTGCATCATCCTTACCATTCCTTATGTCAGCAATTTTTATTGACCCTAATACGTCGGGTGAACAGACCGGAATTTTTTGTATGTAAAACGAAAATGGCTTGTTCGAGCAAAAATTATTCACATTATAGGCACCACTCCTTCACAAAACTCATGGTTCTCTGTTGACGCTTTCCAGCTCTGATCATTGCAACAGACGGAAGCGGGGTTGTGGCCAGCCTTTGTTGTTTTACTGTGTTTGTTACGGTTCCATTGTTCAGTACGTTTCAACCGTCTCTTCCCTTCAACCCAAACATAGAGAGCAAAACAATGATAGAAGTATGAATATTTTCACTCGCCAGGACATTTCAAGGCTTATGTCTTCGCTAGAGGTCTCAAAACGGTTCAAATTTGATAACTGACTCTACATGTCTGAGCAGTTCTTCATCGGCAGCTTTAGAGGCAGCATTCATGCTCGCTAAAGTTGTTAAAATAGCTACGTTAGTGGGATCATACAGGCTCCAGTAGAAAGCTCACAAAGTTGCAGACGTCGAAAGTGAGGTAGAATGACCATAATTGAGCCGTACTGAGTCACCAAATCATCTCCGCCCACCGATACAAATATTCAATGTTTGATTGCGGCGATTTTGGCTTATTTTTTACCCTTTTGAGGGCGCCACCATCCCATGCATTACTATATACTAAACGAATCCATGAATATGTGTGGTCAAAAAGTACTCAATTCTTTTACAAGCAATGTGACAAAAACAACATTATATCAATTCTAAAATGCTCATTTTATGATCTATCTCGCATTCGAACTATTTTTCCAGCTCATTTTTTCCTATCTGAAAAATCTAGAAGGCTTTGCACAAATTCATTCGTGGCGACTCCCCTTTCAATAGTAATGCATTCATGATCTTGAATGCCTTACTCAGTTTTGGGATTGCAGCGCAATAGGGTAGCACTCTAATGACGACGTCGAGTCCAACCCCTAATTGTCAGCAGCAGACGCGTCTAACAGGATCACGTGCTGCCATTGAGGAGACTTTCAAACCAAGGATGCGTTGGGAGGACATATTAGTGATAGCAGCACCTGATGTTGAATGCGAGGGGTAGAACTGCTAGTGGTCTACGGATTTCAACCTATCGTTCTCAACAGTACGGTCTGCGAATGGAGAGTAAATTAGGGCTTCTACTTCCAAACCTCTGGTTAATTACGATCCTTGATCCCCCAGCAATTCGGCCAAGCTCATCCGCAACGTGGACTTTATACATGTCACACGAGGGAGGTTTCCTCACGACGGGCCATGGGGATGATCTCTTCAGCGTTCAAGAATAACGTCTACGAAGTCCCTTCTAGGTTCGGCTTCGAACGGCCAATCGAGGCGAAACTAGCGTTTAAGTTATACCGATTTCTGGTCTTTGCGAGAACAATGCATGAGACAGTTAGTTATATAGTGTAACGTTCAAACAAAGGAAACGTTTCGCCGATCTGATTTCGCTCAATTACCTCAGCTCATCTGGTCATTATGTGGTGCGTGGGAGTATGCACATGGGGAAGACCCGTTCGAGGAAGCCCTTACAAAAATATCAATCAGTAGTATGGGTGAAAAGATTATCAGTTAGCTAGAGCGTACTCCCCTTACCATGAAACCTAAAAAAACAATCCCGGGCTTCACTTTACGACGTGTCTTGTGATAGGCAGATCAGAACTCAAAATCGATTAACGCTCCCAACTGTGGAAGATTGTCTGCAGATTTGCCGCAGACCGATCAAGGGTTTAATGAATCGCATCCCAACTTGCGCAAGATGTAAGCGAAAGCAGCAGCAGCAGCTGATCGCCTGGCCGACTGGTGGCCAGACGAAAGACAAGCGGGTCTGATCCGGTCCTAATATACAGCCTTTCCCTCCTCCTATCTATCTAGACCATCGATTGTATACCGTAATCAGCATGGCTGAACATGACCGTATGAACACTCGGATGACGTCATCACCTTTGGTCTCAGTGAACGGTGGAAGATTTCGGGCGCTCGATCAGAATGTTAACGATAGTGTGTTGGGCAAACACCCGTGCTGCTCACCAGGGGCTGCTTACGGTTATTGACTATTTTTCATACGTGGATTGCTTAATTCCTAATACGATTATGTTATCCAGATTTTAGCGGAATCAATTTTGAAAAGCTTAATTTGGAAATAGTAAATGTGTCTTACGCAATCAAAACCACTAGCTTTTTTCATCTATGGCTTATTTGGACCCGCCTGAGAAGATGTATATCGTTTGGTGGGTGTAAATGCTCTAATCGGAAGATATGGAAAGCTAAAAGTAGGCAACTCCACCAAATCACACCGGACATTTACCACTTTGAACAATACTTTGGGTTAAATACACAGCATCCCGTTGTTTACTGTCGCGTCGTAGGATGGAAATGGCAGTTGGTGACGAAAAATTTTTGACACTACGTCTTAGAATGTAGAATTAACGACCTACTTCAATAGTTCACGATTCACTCAACCACAATTTGATTCTTCACAAACCTTCGCCCTTCACGCCTTATGTGGCATTTTTTCAGTGAGACAAGTACCGGATGCCTTAGAAAATACACCTCTTGGAATGATAAAATTATATGTGAAGCCTACGAAACATAATCTTTTGTAGAATTTTTACAACTTTGCATATTACCAATGCAAAAATTGTGTGCGCTTGCATAATGCAAATAGAAATAGAATGCAAATCGATAATTTTTCTGAATTGTTGATGTTTTTGGTCAGTATCGCACCCTGGATCGAAACCTGGAATCGTGGGCGGGATCGATTCGTGGAAGTGCCAAGTTTAGTACCTATTCTTGTATTTTTTCTCAAGAAAGTATGAGATAACATGGAGCTCACTGCCCAAAACATTTCAGATTCGGAAGGTTCATAGGTATAGTTAGGACCGTGGCTTGTTTCCTCAAAAGAAAATTTAAATTTAAACCGCTGCCGGCGCGGGCGATATCACCGTCAGCTGGCTGATAATTAATTTTTGCTTAAGAAACAAGCCACGGATCTAACGATACAGTTGACGCTGGTTGTTCGTGTAATTGAAGTATACACGCGTAGTCCCCGTCTCTATATGCCTTTGCTCTGATCTTTCGTCAAATTTTGTCGTACGGAAGGACCAGGCTTGATAAATTGTTCTGGCCATGCTCAGTGCGCGACTTCACCGGTCAGAGGGCGGGAGACAATCCACCGCCGTGGTCCTGTCCCACTCACTCGACTAGATTTGGCGAAGGGCCTATAGCACTCGGCGCGTAGTCTCGATCTCTCCGACAGAGTGCACCGATCCGACGAACCATTCCGCGCCAACTGCACACGCAGCTCACTAAAGAACTTCCACACTCAAAATGGTAATCATTCACTGAAAAGACTATGACCCGTAGTAAAGCCTACGAAAAATTCAGTTGGGCCTGAGTGAATGGATGTTCTGAAAAAAAGTCAGGCGAGGCCGCACATATTTCAGATGGGGGTATTGTGGCATAGCAACACAGGCTAAGTGAAAAATGTCAGCAACAAACAATAGCCGATTCCACTCTCAGAACCGACTGAGTGAACTCAGTCAGCTCCGACTGAATTCTTGGCTAGAAAAGAGAGAGATAGCGTGCCAGGTCAGGAGAACGCTCCAGACTATTCTAAGGAGCGAAGGAGCTATTTCAATCACTCAGAGGAGATGTCGGCTTATCACTATATCAATAGCTTATCAATGTCGGTTTCCACGAAAAAAACTAACGTTTAGATGATTGAGAACGGAAGCATGGAGTGGGTCGATTAGGGAATGACCACGCACAGAATAAGGGCAGTTTGTTTGTATCATGACAGGTATTATCATGTGTTCATCGTATCTTGAATATTTGAGATCGACCGCTTGAACGAAATCTACCACTCACCATAATTTCGGTTAATTACGGGCTAATGAGTTTTGGCTGCTGTCGCAAAGGCAACATTCACGATATGTTTCAATACGCCCCTACAGAGAAATGCGGTGGTGCGTTGCGTATTTTTGCCAAGCATACTGTATACTGCACCTTCTGACTGGCCCTGGTTCCACTTTGAATTTGATAGATAAGAGGAACAGCTGATTATTTTTTTCCTGGCTTAATGTTTTTTTTAGTTTCTTTCATTTCTTCATGTTATTTCCCCGCTTACCTATAGAGAACACTTTAGGTGTAATGGTATAATGTGAGTGGGAAAATCTTACCGATTTTTAACGTTTCCCGCGCTTTTTTCCTCTAGAATACAGAAAAAATTAAATTTTGTCGTCAGTTATGGCGGGAGGTCCGAGGAGTAACTCCCAAACCACATAGCACACGGCAATTTTTTCATTTTCCCCTGAATCCTCAAAAAAAACCAAAAACGTTCAAATGGTGATTTTTTATCGCACACACACACACACGCTATGTCAATACTTCTAAAGTCTTTACCAGAGACACGAGAAGAATTAACACATAAATAAATTATCAACCCATCCAGAATTATCCGCTATTCTTCTTATCGATTAATGGCAAACTCATAGTTAGATCTTACTACCTTGCCTTGGTTGCTCTCAGGTATATCAGATCGGACCTTCTCAGCTTCGTAGAGAATCTTTTCTTTTCTTCCTTTTCATTGGGTCTCAGTTGCGAGTTCTGAATTATTCAATTTTTTTCAAGAATTTCGTTAATGATTTACTGATGTGCCTCTCTGTTATTGTGTGGCGCACCCTGAGTGCAATGAAATAAATAAATAAATATGTACTTGATGAAAATACGCAACCGTAAAACCTCCTTCTGCCGCTGGGGTGGACTGTAAGTTTTCGTTCTTGCACTGTAGTCAGTACAAGAACACTGAAAAAAGAAACTCAAGAAGTCAACCTGAAATCCTGGAGCCGGATTCATCAACGTTCTAACCCACGGTTAGCGCTCCTAACCTAACCAACCCAATGCGTTTTGAGCGATTCATCCCAACTTAACAAACCCACGCGCCGCTGTAAGTTTTCGTTTTCTTGCACTGTAGGGTCAGCGCTACAAGCGCGCAGGAGGCTGGCAGTCGCTAACCAACCCAGCAGATTCGGTCCAGCGAGACATACCGTGCGCCAACCCAAACCCAACCGAACGTTGATGAATCCGGCCCCTGGACTCATACCTACCATGGTGACAGGGATTGTGGTTAAAAGCAGTCTCTTAATAAAGATGAATGAAAGGGTCAGGAGCATTTCATTTTCAATTCTACGCGTCCTTGTGCAGAAATGACGTGGCTCATGTAGCGTATAGAGATCCCTATTGATGGAGATTGCCATAGCATACTAATGGCGACTAATGTTGCCTATTGACTGAAATGTCACCGATAAATGACAAAAGCAGATCGATAGCGTGCAGAATCGCATGCAGGCTCACAAACATTTTCGTCTGCATTCACAGTGGAACGCTCAACGGGTTGCATCGGGGTAAGGGGTGGATCAATCAATGATTTTGAAATTTTCAAAGTTTTTAAAGCATTTCTGAGCTGCAATTTACTCATTTGAGTAAATCATGAAAAAGTTTAGCAAACTGGAGCCTTTGCCATTGCCCTCTACCATTGTGACGTTTGGTGTCATCGTTCGTACTCGTGAAACCTGTTGTTGATGACGGGAAGCCTTTCAGGGGGTCAAAGTTCTTCTATTGAATGAATTTCTCCATGTTTGCTTCTTCGGCAGCATTAAACATCTGTTGGAAATATCATTTCAGTGAAGGGAATGATGTCTGGTCGATCTCACAACAAAGCCGGTATCCTCCGATCAGACCAATTGTTGATTTTCGCCCGACGCCATTTCCAGAGGGACTTTCTCTTCCATTTCTCACTAGGGGTTTTACTCTATTAAAGCATTGTAGCACATTCTTCGACATGGGTTTTTTTATTCGTTTTACGACATTTCGAAAAAAAGAGTTTAAAAGAGAATCAGTGTGTAGCGAGCAGGATTAACAAGACGGACGACATAGCCATATCTGAGCAATAACTGACAGTATAAAGCGAGATATATTTTTTTTTTATTTCTGAATTTACGATGCCTTGCTGTGGCCGCGTTTACTTCCGTACTTTGCCTCCACCGAAAAAAGAGTTAGAAGAGATGAACTTTCGGGTGGAACTGCATTGTACGATTCAATATCGCAACGCTCTTGAAAATGGGTTGAACTGGTTTTGAAGACAGTCGAGTACATGGTAGAGTACATACTGTTCTGTGGAATATACACTTTTCTGGGCATTATCTTGGAAAACGCGCTGGCTTAGACCTTGGCACGGAGTGATCGATGCGTCTCAATTTTCCTATCTTTAACAGAATGCACCCATTTGAAGTATCGGTTCATCGTGAAGCTATTCAACTGAAGTAGGTGATCTCTACAATTTGTATTGAGGGAAAATAATTAAGTTCGTTCAACATAAATTGTTATTACTCGAATATTAAAGGGAAGAAATCGCGAACTATCGACAGTTGCAGTTCGACGTATGAAAGAGTGTAAGATTGCTGCTCCACTGATGATCTCCTACAGGATGTGAGAAACTTCAGTGTCCGTAATGACCGACCAGAGCTCGGAGACCTATCAGTGTCAGCGCCGATCATTTATAGTTCATTTCATAAAAGAGTGGACTTCGAGCAGTTTATAACTGTCTGCTTACCGGTTTCCCCCATTCCGAGCCGCTGGTTCCGAGAAGTTGGAAGCTCAAACGGTCATTTTTTGTGTTTGTACCTTCAAAATCTCTGGAGTAAACCCCTGAAAATCTGGAAACGGACCTCATAATCAGCTTAAGCGCCCAAAACAAATACCTGAGCAAAGGTTGGGTGAAGACATTTTACATAAACTTTCTTCAGACTGACTGTGCTTTGGACTTGTGCGCATTTTCGGTTGAGCGTTAGCTTATATCAGTTAGGGGTTCTAGAAGCGTTCCAGAGAAATGTTCCAGATTTGCCTTGGAATTTTCACAGGGTGGTTTTTGGGGCGCTGGTCATGAATCTGAGGTTTAATTGTCGATTTTCCTAGGTTTTCGGCTCAATTCGCACAGAACATCCCAGTGGAGGAAAATTTTCAGTGCAAAACTCTACTTTCGATTATTCCGGATTTCTTCTATAGGTGTTTTTCAAAATCGTTCTCTGCGGGTCATTTGACGTGCATAACACGAATCTGGAGGTCCGTTCGCAGATTTTCTACGGGTTACGGTAGATTACGGTGGGTATACGGTAGTTTGATTAAAGTCTCAGATTTAACCTACAGTTTGTAAGGTGGGGTTGTTCGGGGTGGTGAATACGAATTCTGATGTTCATTCTCCGATTTTCGAATTATAAAGTGCCAAGGTATGTTTTGTCCCATAAATGGCTTATTAGCTAGAGTAGCTTACAGTGAACCTCCAAACTTCGACAAACAGACCCCAGATCCGTTTTCAGCACACACTAGACTACACCTACATACAAGTTTCAAACAAAATGCGATTTTTTCAAAACATTCCAACAAATTTCTGATGCCTACCCTTACCTTTTTGCAGAACTTTGAAAACGCTCATAACTTTTAGGAACCATTGCTCGGGTGGGAACTGCAAAGTTTCACCAAAGATGTGCATACAATTGACAATACAATCTGTTTCCTCGGATCCGACATACACTTTGTATTATTTCCTTATAAGCGGTTCTCGGTTATGGTATCAATACCAGGTCTGTTAGCAGGGCTGGGGTGGGGATTCAATCTGTGCCAGAAAACAGCTGGGATAATCCGCAGTTTTCTGGCGTCAAATGAGTCATACCACAGCCCTACTCACGGTTACTGACGAATCAAGCGTCTGGTGCAGGGGAAGCCGGCATACAGGAAGCCACATCCGGATCCCAGCGGCAGACGTGCCGGCGGTAACCGGCAATTCTGTCGCAGATTGGTTCATATTTCTTAGTGTTGTGCTTGGAGCCAAGGAAGTCAAACTCATCCCAGTAGTTAAGCAAGCCTTTATTATCCGGATGGTGTCACGCAACAAACAAATTTTAACCTGAACAACCATGAAAGTATAAGCGGCCAGACTGACTATTTCAGGTAACGAATCTTGGCATGAGCCGTGATAGGTTAATAACATCAGCTAGCCTCGGCCTGTTTTTGTTCCCAGAGTAGTCCCATGATCATACTGTTGGGGGTTTTTGAGCCAGCCAGTCCTGAGTTGGATTTAGTGTTGCGAATCGTTTTTCGTTCAGAATTTAATGAGAGTGGTATTAAAGCATTACCAAAGCATATCCCGAAGGCAGCATGCGCGCTCACAAAACATGACCAAGTTGACGTACTTGACGTAATCAGCCGGCTTCCTCCTGACGCGGTTATTAGTCCACATCTTCGTCCAGATAAGCTGTCCAAGTAGTTACCCGTGTCCATTTTTCACGGTCTTCAGCCACAAGTTGAAAACATTCTTACCATGCGTCACTATTCCATTTCTTGAAGCAAAACATCGCTCCTGAACTGTATTTCAATGCCGAGTAACTCCAAATCCTCCTT
>JAPDOI010001154.1:0-216977 GCA_029168955.1 Aplectana chamaeleonis | reverse complement strand
AAGGTGGCCACATCACACACGGCTTCTTGTGTCCCACATATCACGAGCAGAGCAGGAGAAGTAGGTTCTGGCAGAGCATGAAAAATAGATGGTGTGAATCATGAGCAGTATTTCTGACAGTCGGGACATGTTATCCGGGACCGATTCGTCGATCCTATGTACGTAGGCTTTGAGGGTAAAATGAAGAGTGACCGCAACGTAGACCTGGCTAGAGTGATCGCGCGGGGAGCGTCTGGGCAGAGTCTTTCTCGCTGCTCATCGACTCGTAAGGAGGCACTGTACGGGAAGGATGGGATTTGGAAGGGCACAGGACAGGTATTCAGACACGAATCTGGTGTGGTTCAATTTGCTGCAGCCTCTTCCCTTTCTTTGTGAGCTCCAGATAGTAGTCATCTTGACGATCCAAATGTAGAAATAGCAATATGGAGCGGTGTGCAATTATTACGGGGATGAGGACTCAGATGACAGAGGTAGTTGGGATGTGCGGCATTCTGACTATGCCAATGTGAAACTGTTGCAACTGCAGCTGTCATAAGTGCGCTGTTTTTACAAGAAGCATGGCGCATTCTTGATGAAGATGGGATATAGGTGTGCCAGACTTTGGGCAGCCAGCATGATGACACGTAGTGCAGTATTTTGTACACGTTGAAGCTTGCCGTTATTCCAAGAGGCATCCGACAGGTGTCTAGTCCATACGGGGCTCCATACTCCAGAGTAGGTCTGTATCATGGCCTTATACGTTGTGCGTAGAACTTCCTTTGTGCTACCCCAGGTGGTGCCCGCCAGAGTATCTGGAGGATGTTATTTCAGCGCGTTAGACCCAGTTGCGTGTACTCGAATGCGCGTGTTCTCGTGTAAGCGCAGTGAGGGGTCTAGGAAGACTCCAAGCAGCCGAGGGTGCTTAGGACAAGGCAGCCGATTGCCTTCCCAGAGGAACCCCGGGATGCAGCGATGCTTGAATGCTCAGCCGGTTGCAGTAGTGCACAGAGTAATCACGAGACTTTGAAGGGAGAGACCTTTAGCTGCTTCGATTCGAGGAACTTGGCCAGGCTGCAGAGGTATTTGTTCATCTCTCGCAGTGGCACGGTCGGGATAACAGGGTCTGTACATACAATTTTCAGATGTCATCAGCATACAGACATAGATGGATGTTGCGGTGGCGGCTTCGGAATATCGGATAAGATACGCAGAGAAAGGTAATAGGCTTGCAGACAAAACTCCACCTTGAGTGAACGCCTGCCTTCAGTGGAACCGACTTCGACACAGTGTCCGTCGTGAACTTCTCACATCGTATGGAGCGATGGTTCTGACGAAGTTGCTCAGTCCATCGTTTACACCAGTCGGGCTTATATTACAGTCCAGTATCGATTTTGGACAACAATGAAGTGCTGACGGTTATCGAAAAAAGCGGAAGTCAGATTGATCGGCTACGACCAGACTCTTCTGCCGGCATGGGAGCTATCCTATTGAAACCGGCGATGATGTGTTCAGTAATTGGCGTTAGTGCGGTGATGGTGGAGTGCGCCTTTTTGAAGCCATGCTGATGGACGTTCTGCTGTAGTGCGCCTTGGAGATGTGGGACTTAAGTGATTTTTTCCTGCCAGCTTAGCTGATAGGGGGATAATAGGGATATGGGACGATGTGACGTGGCTTTATCCTCTGGTTTTGCCAGGCTTGGGGATGGGGAGAATAAGAGAGTTTGTTTCCATCGAGCAGGAATAAACATTACCACTACTAAACGACGGTAATAGATAAGATCGACTTGAGTGAACTCAGCATATTGTTCCGGCAAATGCTTTCAAGTGAACGGCTGAAAATCGCCGTCAGGTCCCTCTCGCCTTTGAGTTCTCCTTCATTGATTTGATAATCGCAGTGACAGTAGAAGCAGTAATAGCAGGTACGTCCTGGCGACTGAGTTTCCTGATAGCACGCAAGGTACATCTGTGTTGCTTATCGCGTCGTGAAGAGGCAGAAGCACAGAGTTTTCCAAGCTGGCAGGGCAGCCTTATATCCGAATTCAAATCTCGCCCGAGGGGAATTCCCGCATGTTGCGCGCAGGTGCAATCTTTCTTCCCAGATAGTCGTTTGAGGATGCCCACGCCTGTTTGCTATCAGTCGCGTGTTGATGGATTCGGGTGTACTTTCTCCAGCGTTTCTGCTTTTGTGGTCATTCCAGCACTTTGGAGATCTCCTCGGATAATTGAGAGAAATGCACGGATCAGAGGGGTCACTTCTGCGTCGGTCGTCCCGTTGAGTAATAAGCTCCAGGGCTTTTGGTACGTTAGGTGGAACGTTCTAACGCGACCGGTCGGGATGGCTGTTCTGGGAGGCATCGCATATGCAGTGTCGACGACGAATTTCTCCTTGTCAGTGTATCGAGCCAGCTAGGCGGATAGTTGGCTACCCTGAGCTGAAGTGGTAGCACCTTCTTTAAACAGGACCCAGTTAGCCTCACGATAAAGTTAGTGTAACACTTGCTACGGAGCCAGAAAAAGGTGCAAGCTGACTATCAAGAGAGGAAAAGATCCAATGATGTGCAAATAGGTACATGATCACTACCTATTGCACACAGATGTGGAATTCATAGCTGCAAGACATGACAAGAGTAGGGAAGAGAGGAAACAAACGTGACATCCGGTGAGGAGGGTCTGCCCTGTCGACGGTAGACGAGTAGGAGAGTCCTCGTTTATAGGTATCAGGTCACAATCATCCGCAAAGCCTAAGTAGTTCCTCCTCTGTCAATCGGGATCTAGGAGGAGAACCAGAAGAGGAGTGAGTAATAAAGTCACCTGGTAGCCAAGTGACTAACAGATGAAGAACGAGAGGGATTGCATATACATCATATAGATATGGAGTGGGGTCAAATGAATTGGGACAAAGAAGTGGATGGGGGAATGTAAACATTGATAATGTTGGAAGGGGACAACTTTGCAGGTGACAACATACGAACTCCTATACATTCAACAACATTACTCATTAGGGAGTGCAATAAGATGAGATGGAATAGATGATTTTACAAAGTCGACACGCCAATGCCATGCAGTGATGTACGGGGAATAGTGGTATGACGTATAGCCGGGAGGCCAGATGAAGGATAGACACGCTAAGCTTGGTCTCCTGTAAGAGGGATGACATCAGTGTTGTGAGCGTTCAATGTACAAATGTAAAGTTCCATAAGTTTGGCACGCAAGCCATCAATATTGAGTTGAAAATGTTGAGACTTTATGAAGATGAACCGTAGAAGGTAAATTAATGGCAAGAGCATACAACAATAGGCATCTGTGCTTAATCTATTATAGGCTAGTTAACCCTCGGAACACTTGAGGTGTACCGCAGCCAAGGCAAAATCACCGCACTGGATGCTCGCATGTTGTGCCGACAATCCACAATGACGGCAATGCGATATCAAAAAGTGAGTCTTGTTTCGCGGTCCAGGATTCTTCTCAATGCCAGCTCGTAACAGCTATGAATACGAAGGAGTGTAGCAGCCAGTCATTTACACTCCCAGCACAGAAAAACTCCTCGTGGAGCTGTGTTGGGATGCTCGTTTGATGAGTCTTCTTGATCTTGATGGTCGACTCCACAGATCCACCACGTGCGTAGGTTGGAGCATCTCGGATCCAACCGCCCGGTTCCATGTGAGTGGATACCTCTAGTTCCCCATCAGACAGTGACATAACAACCGAAGACAGCTGGCGAGTTGATCGCAATGTTAAAGGATATGAAAGTGCGGTTGCGGACTCGCACTAGTTCTACGGTAGAATCTGGCACTTATGGCCGAGCATTTACCTGTCATCGATCGGCGCCACAGCGCCGATATTCTCGTGAGCAGAGCAGACGACGGTTGGCGCCGATCGATGACGAAATCTGGGCAAAGCGCCAGGATTCTACCGTACTGGCGAGAGTCCGCAACCGCACCAAGCATGTCCTCAACATTGCGGTCAACTGTATTTTTGTTTGCAGGTCGCGCCTAGCTGTAGTATTACTCATACCAATTTCATATGAGCTACTCGCAGGCGGATATGGCTGTATTGCCAGAATGCAGCCACCGATTGGTGAGCCACAACGGCACTCCATCACGGAGCCGTTGCACTGCATTGCCGCTATGTGTTCCTCATGATAGTGACAACTCGGTGACTGGCGGCACGGTGAATTTGAGTCAGAATGATTGTGTAGTCACTGGTGCGAGCTTGCGTTTTTTTCGTGGTACAAATTCAGCTTTGTTTAGATGGAAATTGGCAGTTAACACATTGATCGTAAATCGTCCATGTCCACTGGAAATGACGGCGAAGAATGAATTCCCACTTTATGATGTGCCATCACCGTGTCTGAAAACGTGGCTACATGTGTCACAGAAGCTCAGCGACACGCCAATCCAGGAGGTGCGAATTTGATGCAGCAGGAAATCTTTTAAATACGATATCAAAATTGTCAGTTGAATATGAGCACGTAAAAGCGATGATAGATCTGACATTTGCGCAAGTTCTTAGAATGGCACTGGACTGGGTACGTGAGGATCAAATTCTCAATGTGAAAGGTGGACGGAGCGTAATGCTGAAAGTGAAGGAGTTGGGGCGCTCACCAAGCCGAGCTTCGTCCATCCTGTCTTCTTCTGCAGACACTGCTCAGGTGAGTTCTCAAGTTACGTCTCATTTCTCCGGCCTTTCTCCCATGAAAGTTCGGCACTCTGAGCATGTCAGAGAGACCCACGGCACAGTGTGTGAAGTGTCCTTTTTCCATACGGGGCTCTGCACTTCATTTGGACGCGAAGTTGCAGGGAACTCAGGGCATAGGGTGAACCTGCTCCTCCTACTGGACTCAGTTTGGTGCATTCCCACCGAGTGGGACAAGTGATTGGCATTCCACCGTCAAGGTTGTCGATGTACGTAGTATCCATCAACCTGCAGCCATGAATGGCATTTTCTTCTACATGCTGCGTTTGCTGTCTTTCGCTGCTACTTTCATCGCAGCGCCAGATAGGTCCGCTACTGCAGCGATCAGGCGAACTGCTGGAGCAGCAGGAGTTTGCTTGTTTCCTGATAGCTTTGGGAGAGGCGATGAACTGATTTTTGGCGTCATGGCGTCTTAAGGGCAGGGATCGCGAATAAAAACGGCTTTTGATGCTTCTCGTCATGAGGAAAAATAGATTCCATTATCAATACAAAGCAAGGCAAATATGAAACACGGAAAATCGTGCGAGAAAAACGCCCAAAAAACATAGGACACAATGGCTAGTTACCGGGTGTCGGCATATTGGCCCCCTAACTGTAACGAGAGATTTTCATTGCATTGCTTTACTTTATCCGCCATTTATTTTGCTGTTAAAAATATCATATAGCTCTTCAGAATTGCCTGTAGGAAATTACTTTAGAGGTAAAATAAAAGTTGACAAAACAGGCCCTCACACAAATCTCTGTAAATTTGGAGGCGGGAGGACACCAAGCAATCAATAACTTATTCCTGAATGGTTTCTTTTCTACCAATTTTAATTATCTTCTACTCTTGTGATGGCCAAATTAGCCGCATCCCATGGCGGTAGCACAACAATGTCAATTTTATCGAGCAGAACCCTGCTCAATGCCGTCATTTGCGTACAACTGCGCCTGCCTTCTGGGCTATGAGCGTGCAGTAGACTAGTTCATAAGGAAAGGTTGTGGAAATAACCTCAATAAATGCTTCTGAAAATCAAAAGTAAGCGCGAGACAGAAAAAACTAGGCACAAGTAAGGTACAAACTATACTTTGACCGAATCGAATGATTCGAAAACTATTCGACTGAAAAGTCGACTTTGAATCATCTTCGAAAATCTGGAATATTCGAAAAAGGAAAACTCTAAATTAATCAAAAAACGAACATCCGAAAAAGGCTACACATCCGATTATTCGGAAAACCGGGAATATTCGGAAAGGGTCAGGTTCCAAATCATTCGGTAAATTGAATGTTCGAAAGTGTCGATTCCTGAGTTATCCGAGGAAAAAACCGAATCATTTGAAAATCTTTATGAATTGTCGAATGATTTCTGATAGTCAACTTTTTCTAATGAACAGACTTTCTGAACATTCCATTTGTTCCGACGAGCAAATTGAGCCCCCACGGGTAAGCGTTCTGGCGCACATCGTAGATCTCTTTCGTAGTCGTAAAGTATATTTTGTATTCACTTCCAATGAGAAGTACAGCCTAACTTCCGGAGAGTAATGCGGGCGGAGGTTGCGTGCCGGGGTGACTAGAATGTAGATAGCTGCAGCCAGCTCGGTCTCAGAAGTTTTTAGGTGCAGTGCAAAGCGCTGCCAACTACTGAGGAAAAAGCTGGCCCAACATCCGCCTTCGTTGCTCGCCATCAATCCAGAATTCTTCTGATCCCACCAAGAGAAAAACTGCTCTAATGAAAAGCGTTGCTGAGTCACTGGCATCCAGATATCGGACAGCAAGTTAAGGTAGATTGAGCTAATGGCGTTATTTCCAAAGTGAATGCGGATAAATATTGATAGTGTAACTGACTCTTCAGCTTGCTCTTCAAATGACGAAGCTTAGGAAGTACAGGGTAGTGACCCATCGACGAACCTCCGGCCCAGCGAGAAGTTCAGAAGTACCAAATGGATGGAAACAAGTACCGAAAACGACCAGAAAAGTTGGTGAAGAGATCAGAGTTGAAGCGTCGCAGAAATGCATGAGTACTGCTAGTCGGGTGAGTAGTTCAAGCTGGTTTCCAATACAGATGAGTTCCATCTCTATAGACCGTTTTAGAATCCGTCAACCATAGGTGATAATACTTTCCATCAAGAGACCATCTACAAATGAGCCACAAAAAGCCGTGGGCGGGGCCGCGTTTTTGTTCATTCTTCTTTGTTCGTAACAGTTTTGACTCTTCAGTTGACTCCATAAATGCCATTGGCTGCTGTCTGTGCATCGTGAGCCCAAAGATAGAAAAATTGACTGAGTGTTGGAAACGAAAGAATATGTGGAATTCTATGGACACTTCTATGACACGAGCCTTCTTCTTCAGTTTTCTATAGGGTAATACTATCGATTGCTATGTATTTAATTCACTTGCACAGAGAAGAAAGCAAATGTGATTTCACTTCCTTCCTGGTAGCCAGCCGATGTAACGAAGAAAAAACTTTCGTGCAAGAGAGAAACATCGACGAAAATCTTTTCGATTCGCATTATGTGTCGAAATATATGAGAACATGTAAACTGAACCGGAAAAGAACTCGAATTCAAAGGCGAGCAGCAAAGCAGTGTGATTACGGTTGAGATGGAGGATATTGAACTCTCAGGAAGGTCACCGGCCTACATGGTCCCAGAAATCTCAGACGGGTTTAAAGGTGCCACTACAAAGTTGAGGTAGCGGCATTGCTCGCAGCGACTAGCAACGCTGGGGGGACGCAAGATCGGGATTGCGTGGGGCGACGATCTGCGGTGACCGACACGACGGGTGAAAGGTCCAATGGTATGGCATTGTCGCTGTCGTGAGCGACAGTCATGACATTTAGCAGCAAATCGTGGCAGGACCAGTATTTCGAGACAATGGCACTGGCCGTCGTAGGAACAGTTGTCGCGTGTCCGTCGCAGCGATGTGTCGCGGAGGGCTGGCATAAAGGGGTCTGCAGAGTCCAAGCTGCGGCGTTGAAGACTCGCAGCGACGAAGCAACGCTGAAGGTGATGCAATATCGATCACTTTCAGCGACGGGGGCGACCGATGCGGCGTAAAGGGCGACGAGGACACCGCAGAGTGTATTGACGAGGCGACGGCCCTGCATCCCCTGCCAGCGAGCGGCAACCGACGCCGCGAAGATAATGTTCTGAAACATGTTTTGTCGCCGTGGTCAAGGCTGACGCCTCGGCGACCACCTCGCCGGTCTCTGCAACTCTGCAGACCCCACATACCGCAAATCGTCTCGATGCTTGTCTTTGCCAGTGTCGCTGTTGCAGCGCAATGCTACAGCAGAAATATCTTCAAGAGGGCGGGAAGGGATTGCTGTCGCTGTGCAGGAGCGACGCGATCGCGTGTCGCAAACGATGCATATACCATTGACCCCAAGAAGAGGGCGAGGGGGCTCCCTGGAGTGGGTTTGCTCGCCGCGAGTCCTCTCTGCGTCACTGCCAGCAAGCTGCAGCCTACGCCGTCACGATAATGTCTCGGAAAGCATTTCTGTCGCCAGCGTCAAGGCTGACGCTCAGCGACCATTGCTGAAACTCTACAGGACCCTTTAACTAAATCTGCTCCTCCATGCATCGACGTGGAGTTCGGGCGCTTTTTTGCATGTGCAGACTCCATGTTATACCCAATCACATAGTGGCCCTGGAACACACCATATTCCAAGCGCACAGCTCCTAATTTTCCTCCTCTCACTCGTGTCCTAAATGCTAGGACTTTCATTGTTGTGATATTCTCTTAAAGGCAGCATACGGCGCTCGTAAACGTGTTCTGAGATAAGTGACGAAATTAGAATGGTATGGCTCAGAACGACATCGCCTTACGTGCATTTTGAAGCGTCAAAACGACCCACACTGACGCTACATGAGTAAGAAGGCTTGGCCCCATCCCTAAATATGCCCCGGCCCACCGTATTTGTTGCTGTTCTCCTCCCAAAACAGGGTGTTGGATCCATTTCCACCCTCGGTGACGTTTGTGGGTGGTTTAATGAGTACAGTGAAGTAAACCACAATTACTTATCGGCGCGACGATGAGAATGGCCCAGAACCTTTTTGAGGAGTGACGAAGAAGCAGAAATTACCGGGGCGGAGAACGATACAGGGAGCGGGGGCCAGCACTTCTCTACTCCGTGTAGATGGATTGTGAGTCATTTTTTTGATGTTTCAAATCGTGCGTAGGCGTTGTAATGTGAGCCATGGCATCTCTATTTACGTAGTTATCACAAACGCGTTTTACGAGCGTGATAACCAACCTGCCTTTGTGAAGGATGAACGTTGATTGTGGATAACTACGGAAACAGAATGGGTATGGTTTATATTACCATGCCCACGCACTTTGAAGCGTCGAAAATTACCAACAATGCTGTTACAGCGAGTAGCTAATTTGGCCCCGCCCGTATTTTCACGCCGCCTGTATTTGCCCTTTTCCTGCAAAGCAAGGTTGGTGGAGTCATTTTCACCGTCGGTACTGTAGGTGGATTGCCTAACAAAGTGATTCACCACACGTCACTGACGGCGAAGATGACCCAGCAATTCTGCGTTGGAGGGAAAAAAGGCAAATACAGGGGGCGTGAAAATATGGATCGGGGCCAAACTTGCTGCTCCTGTAACGACGACATTGTGGGTCGTTTTTGACGCTTCAAAATGCGTAAGCGTTGTGTTCTGAGCCATGTACTTTTACTTTCCGTAATTATCTCCAATCACTCGCGTTCACGAGCGTGTGTATGCTGCCTTTAATAACTTCGAAATGGGTGGCTTGGACCTTCTTTACAGGTGCAGTACTTCCAGTGAATTTTCTTGGGTTTCCACCTTATCTCACCTGGCCCCCTATGAGCGGAGTTATGCCCCCCTCAGGAAATTTGCATAAGTTGAGTGGCGAAAGTTCCTTACGAGTTATCTAGGGCCCGTATTATCCTTCATCCGGCAAATGCTGTACTGTTGAAAAGTAAGAGAAGAAGGAGGCTTTCGATTGAAATCTGTCGCGCATGTCGCCACTGCTGAGCTGTAGAGGTCGTCTCAGAGGGGAATGGCGAAGTGGCTTCTTGCCATAGGCGTACCTTGGTGGCTTTCTTCATGAGGAGTTGGGGGGGGAGGGTTTAGGAGAGGCGTTCACAGCGACCACCGCTGTCGCCGTCCACGACATTAACACGGTACGAACAGCGAATGTTGCGATTCGGCCTGGGCATTTCTTTACGCGCGGAAATCGGCTTCCTTCTTGGAGCTTAGTCACAACTCGGCTCTGTCATGTAGAAAAGGAAGTTTTCTTGGGTTAGATGAGGAGAAAATGCCAATGCACTCTTTTTCCAGATGCCGTCGATTGGACTGGACAAATCTGGACGAGGTTTAGCCCTTGGATCACCAGCGTTAACGTACACACTGTTGTGTTGAATCAATTTGGTTACAGCTATGGTGGAGCAACGGTAGGTTATTACCAAATGTGATATGGAGGGGAGTGTCAGGGTTGTGTACATGCCCAGTGCGGTCCCAAGCATACGCATCTTTACAAGGTTAATCCATTTCAGTTTTTTTGTTTCGAAGCGGAGCAAAATGAAGTATTTCTCGTGTGGATTTCATTGTATTTCGTGTGCCCAATAGTAGAGGGGTGAAAACTGTGAGACGCTCTTCATACTCCTCAACGCCAGCGCGGAGTGGGGCGTTGGAGTATGCATACTCTATACCGCAAGCGTCAATGGTTGCGTGTTAGGCGCTTGCAGGAGACTATGAACTCCTAGCGGCGACGCTCTGGCGGAGTGGATTAAAGTGGGCTCCTTAGCTTTACCGATCAACCGAAGTCTGTACATGCGTTCACCATCACGGTAGCCAGAAGATAGAACTGTAATTAATCAATAGTGGAACAGAAATGGAGTTGAAGACGGATTAATAATGAAAGTGATAAGAAAGTTGATACGGCAGTCGCCGTCATGCCGGTGCGGGCGTCACGCGCGTGGCGGTCGCGCGCGTGGCTTCAGGCCATTCATACTCAACGCCACGCCCAGCGCGTGCAGCCGCGCTGGCGTTGAGTAGTATGAATGAGCGCCTGAGAGTCCTTTCCCAAACCTGCATCTCAAAAGCTACAAGCTCAGAAGAGTAGGTAGACTACTGAAATCAATTTTTCACTGCACCTCCAAGGGTTGGATCTGAACACGATTGTGATGTGTATGTTCTCTGGCTACAGGACGGGTCCGGTGAGGCAAAGGTCTGGTTTTTAGGTGTTACCGTGCTAAGCTTACTAGTAGCGTCCGGGCATCCTTACAAAATACTTGATTTCGCTCTGTATGAACTATATGGTCTTTGTTGTAAGAGTGACGCAGAGTATGGCCATGTACAAATTCAACTACTGGGCAAAATTACCGACTACTTAAGAGTGGTGTCATCAGCAGCAGATACAACTCGGAAGTTTATTACTCCGCACTTGCATCAGTTGGTGCATGTGAAGAAAGTGGCAGTGGAGGGCAAGCTAGCATGGAGTATTGAGATGGACGAGAAAGGTTTACTGCCAGTGAAAGGAGTTGTAAGATCTATTTTACATATCATTGTTTTGTTCTCTTCAATTCACAGGTTGGGTATGTGAATTATGCAAATTTCAGGCTGATATAACATACAGCGGCAATATTGAGAATGTGCGCTTTGTTGTTGCCTTGTGCTCAGTGTGCCTGTTGAAGGAGATAGCGTTAGTCGCGAAAACGATGCACGTGGGAAACAATGCTCAGAGCAGTGAAGCGAAGAAAAGACCTAGTGAGCCGCCGTCCCTGGTACGTTTTCTTTGGGACAGGTTTCCGGCAGCGTCAGAAACGAGAATTGTGAAACTGTTGAATTCTATTCAGGCGGATAATACACCGGGTTCGTTGCCGTCGAACATGACTACTCAGACGCGAGCGTCGGTGTCTTGGGATACGCGAGTGCTGGACATGATGAGAGATTTTGAGAAGAATCGGAGCCGTACCACCCACAGGAAGAGAGGCGATGTGAGTTCGAGGCTTGCATACTAAGGGGTCGTTTATACTTCCGCCGCCGGGCGGTGCGGCGAAGTGCAATCCTAAATTATCGATCGTGCGGCGCTGCGTGATCAATACCGTAGGATTGCACTGTGCCGTGCCGCCCCGCGGCGGGAGTATAAATGACCCCTAATACATGATTGAAACATCAGCGCGCGGCGATGATCAAATGGAGAGGTTTGTATACAGCCAGATTGGATAAAAGACAAGAAGATAATGAATGATATGAACGAAGACTATGCACCAAGAGCCAAATCAATGCGGTTTTCGGCACTTAAAGGCATTGTCCAAGCTCGTGGGTAAAACTTCATATTAAGGTCCGGTCGCTGTGTGTAGCAACCTGGTAGCGCGGAATCTCAACTCTTCAGAGAAGGCGAGATAAATCGAGCACCCATTCGCTCTGCCCTCTGAATCAGCTCCCGTTCCCTCCGCTCTTTACAAGGTTTTCGGTCCCAACAGCGACCAGACGCGCCATGGATTTCGATCAAAATCTATTAGGTTGATGCAAGTTTCCGGACTTTTCACGATTTTGAATAAAAAGCATTCATTTCAAAAACAAACAAGGCTTAAATTTCCATCACATTCAAGAATCCCTCGCCACCGATTGGGCAGGTCGTGAATTCCTGACTATTTTTCTAAGACCATTTTGACTCCGTCATCGTTAATGAACTGTTCTCCATCGAGGAAGTTCTGCATCGAGCGGAACAGATGGTTGTCAGAAGGGGCAAGATCTGAGTTATATGGAGGGTGAAGAAGAACTTCCCAGCCCAGGTCCAGCAGTTTCTCTCGGGTTATCCGAGATACGTGTGGCCGAGCATTGTCGTTAAGAAGGCGAGCAGTGTCCATCCCAGGGCGTGTAGTTTTGGGCTGGGAGGTTTTTCCTCATCCTACATATAGCCTAGATCTTGGCCCTCCCGTTTACCATATGTTCCGCCCAATTCAGTTTTTCCTGGATGGAAAACATTTAACTAACAATGACTGAGTGAAAATGGCCTTAAAAGCATACTTCGACTCGAAACAGCCAGTTCTACGCTGCGGGAATTCATGATCTGATCAATCGGTGGTGAACAATCCTTGAATGTGATGGAAATCATTTTGTTGGGTGAGTCTTTTTTGAAATAAATGTTTTTTATTCAAAGTCGTGAAAAGTCCGGAAACTTCTGCATCAACCTAATTGGTAGTACGCTTCAATAATTTGAGTCTCTCTTGCTGTACCACAACCTTTTCAGGTTGTGAAAAAGATTCGTGGCGAACTCGAGATCGATTCTGTTCGGCTCGAATCGATTCTCACCGATCTGTATGTATCAGTAATGATTCAACTGATTGGAATAAAGCAGCATCATGACTCGGATCGAGATCTCACCCATGCTGCCGGATCGAAGCCGAAGACTTCTCTGTCACTGACACCGAGGCGTCAGTCTTCTATACAAAGGCCTCATCATCCCGGCTCCGTAATAGACATGAGTTTGAAGTGAATCGATAATTTTGTCTCAGTTCGTAGTGTCGAAATATGATTTGCTGTGGTTCAGAAAAGCTAGTCTTGCTCTGATGGAATCGGACAGCGCGAAGCAAAACATGCACATAGTCAACTGTACACTTCATGAGAGTAAAGGTAGATTGACCAGGTCAGGTGCCATCTCTGTTAGAATTGGGTATGACGATGTTTTATCGCAATGTGCTCATTTTAGGAATTTGGGCGAACCAATTGGTGACGAACCAGCGACCTTCCTGAAAATCTCATTAGGCGCGATTGAAGGAGAACTTCCTGTAGCTGCACATTCCCTTCATGACGTTGTGATGAGGCACGGTCCACAGGTATCTTGTTGGGAGACTACAGGAAACTGCGGAATTATTTATGAGCATCGAAAGTTTCTTGTTCCAGCTGGAGCAACAGTTCAATCGTCTGAGCGCCCACCCGACGCAAGCAGTAGCGCAGGCGCCAGTGCAGGTTGGATTCTCACTGGCCAGTTTTTTTTTCTGAAAGAGTGTTCCGGTGGTCATCCTTTTAGGGAGTTCCAGTGATGGAGCCAACACAAGTTGCTGCGTGGTATCAGAAATCGGGTGACGCCAGCAAGCCGATCACTGCGCGTTCCTCTGTAGTACAGATCAAATTCGACTTTGAGACGTCGAGTATCGAATTACGAGCACGGGTTCTTCCAAGTCTTTTGGCTCGTTACAAGCTTAGCCGGATTTTCAGTAACGGAGTTACAGGTGAGAAAGTTGCTTCGAGTGTTTGGAGGAGTTAGCGGTTTTTTCTCATTCAGAATGTCAATTTGTGAAGTCAAGTCCTGTCCGAAAATTTTTCCTTTCAACTTAATAAATTATCTAAATGGACAAACTCACGGTGAGAAAAGCGAAGATAAACACAAAAGCACCATTGCTATACAACGCAAAATGTGCGGAAAATGAAAAAGTTCTAACACAAATGACGAAAAACTCTTTCGGGTACCTCAAGAGAAATAAATCTTAAAAAACTCGTACATGTGTACCAAGGGACGCCGCGACTGCTCATCGGTGATGGGAAGTGTAGCGGTGTTACACCCTAGTCATATGTCCCGTCGCCGCGATCGAACTGGGCCAGTCGGGGGGAAATCATACTTCTCGCGACCAGCGACAGCGGTAGTGTGTATCAAGCATATCAATTTGTAGTCGATATGGGTGGTAAATATTGCGTCGCTTCGCTCGTGAATGGATTTTCGGCCTTAGGCCTGGCTCACACCCTCGTCGCGGCGCGACGCGGTGACATGACACTGATGAGTATTGATCGATATCGCTTTGCGCTCGATTCGCATGGATCGATATCGCTTTGCGCTCATTTCGTATGGAAGTCGCTCCGCGTTGGAAGTCTTCGGGGTCGTTTATACTTCCGCCGCCGAGCGGCGCGGCGAAGTGCATTTCTGTAATATTGATCACGCGGCGCGGCACGATATATATCGTAGGATTGCCCTTGGCTGCGCCGCTCGGCGGCGGAAGTATAAACGACCCCTAATATGTGCGATGGATCGAAGTTGGAAGGCATCGCTCAGCGATGAAAGTATAAACCCGGTTAAGAAATGCAGAAGGACCCGAACATGACGTGTTATTCGTGCCGCTCTGTAGCTGTGCGAAAACTAGCGGCGATGCTTTTTTTTGTATTGACGCCATACAACAAGGGGACTTATGACAAGTATAATGTTATATTTTGTTAGACAACGTTGTTGTCGACGTAAAATATTTATTATATGAACTGCGAGATATCAATTACAATTGCTTCTCCCTGATAGCTCCTGCCTTATCTCTTGTTTAACTTCTTATCGCTAGCGGCCAAATCAACGCGTGCGAAAGGCGAGAGGCTTTATTCCGATGCTTTGCTACCGCTTTTCGGCTTAGTGTAGCCAACCTGGGGTCGTATTCGCCAACAACCCGCCGAGGGTAGTCGAAGGGAAGCAGAAGGGATGATACCGCGCGCGGCAGAGGATTAGATCGACCCATCTTACACGCTGTAAGATGGAAATGAACGTATTGATCGATTACCCTTCGAATTCCCGTGGACTTCCCTTCGATAATATTGTGTAATTTTCTATTTTTCGTTCGCTCCTTTTGCATTTTTAGACTTGTTTCTAGCATAAGAATGTTGAAAACTAATTTCCTTTGTTGCAGAACAATAGTATAACATGTTTTACTGGGTTTTATTCGTAGTTCTAGCAAATCGGCTCGTGTTCTGATTTTAAAACTTTATAATTCAAGTATTATGGACAGTGGCTCATCAAATGGGACTTATTTTACCACAAATGGATCGGTCTTTCAAATTCAATATTCACATTTAAAAAAATGAAACCTGGCAGAATAAAGATCGTTATTTTGCACACTGTCTATAATACTTGGAAATAAAGATGAGAGCCCGCAGCTCTCTGGATGATTAAGATGTGGCATAAATCGCTTTTTCAATTTTTTTTTGGTAAAAATTCAATGAAACGTGCGAAAAAAAAATAGCAAAAAATGAACATTCACAGTCAAAAATGTAGAATTGTAACGAAAAACAGGATCTGAGTCACCAATGAAAAAGAAACAAAAGACAGAATCACACGGAAATTGAGAAAATGAGGGTTTAAGAAATCAAAATGAATGAATCTAACGTCTCTTCCGTGCAATTTGCAACAAATTTCGCCGCGATGCGGCCAATTTTCCCGACAAGCGATTCAAAAACTTTCGGCGGTCGCGAGGGAAGCCAAGGGAGGCGAGAGGTGGCCTTGGAGCGCGCGTTTTGTACTGAAATTTCACCTCATTTACCCGTCGACTACCCGGCGGGTTATTGGCGAATACGACCCCTGTATTCGCTATCAATGTTTTCATAGTGATACTGATAAGCGGCTAGTTTTCGGAATAAACATCTGGGGTGCGTTCCAAGAAGTTTTCCATGGGAGGAAAAATGGTCTGATAAGATATGACGAATGATAGACCGAAAGACATGTTCATTTTAGGTGGCCTCATAAACTATCATTGGTTGGTATGATTTCCTCCCGTGGAAATTTTCTTGGAACGCACCCCAGGAACACAACAGCTGAACGTGAGAGTGTGACACCCCACGAGAACACTTGCAATCAATAGCGAACCTTTATGATCTGACCCAACTACAGAATGAAAAGGTGGCGAATTCGCTCTGCATGCGTTTAGTTGTTCTCTTGCTAAGCCCTTTCTTGAAATCGTTCCTCCCATCGTCTTTAGCTGGCTTGCGTGGCTCGCGACGCTGCCGATTTTGCTTTGCATTCTTGCTAAAGTAGACAGATTTGGCAAACAAGCAAAGGAAAGGGAACGGGTGGGTGTCTGTAATTGATATCTCGCAGTTCATATAATAAATATTTTACGTCGACAACTACGTTGTCTAGCAAAATACAACATTATATATCACTGCTCAATATCAATTACGATTGCTTCTTCAACCTACGCGTTTGACAAAACGGCTACTCCACTCCATAAGGGTTTTCCACCTCCTTCATATAAAATTTTCCGAAGGTAGAGCCGCCCGGGGCCCAATGCGCCGCATCTTATATCATTTTCGCTGATATTCTCCATTTTGGATGCGTTTGTGGAGGCTGCCCTGGTCGAATGAGCACCATAACTGCTATCAACGCCTGCTTTTTCCCGTACCATTCTCAGCCATCTAGCCACAGTGGTTGAAGCTACCTTTCTGTGGGGGCGATTGTACCATAGCAGCAAATGGTCCTCGCTAGCCCTCAGCATCACTGTTCTACATAAATAAAACTTTAACGTAGTGTTAGGGCATAAAAGAGGGTCCTGTATAAAGGCAATGACCTCAGCCGTGTGAGCTGAAGAGCCCACCCGCCTATTTTTATTCATATAATCGAGCCTAAACACCCAGCGGCTGTCGCTAGCTTGAACTGATCTCAAACGAAGCGCACCTAACTCTGAAACCCTTCTTGGCGATACCAGAGCGAATAACATTGTCATTTTCAGTGTGAGATCCTTGAGGGTCAGAGAAGAGTCCTGGCCCAAACCTCTTATGAAGTCGAGAACTCGACCGACTTCCCAAATACAACTGTACTTCGCACTGGAGGGCGCTGTCTAAATATGCCCTTCATGAAACGAGTGACTGAAAGTTTGTCAGCGCCACACATACTCCCTCCTAGGCTGTCAACATATGTGGAGACAGCTGATCTGTGCGTGTTAATTGTGGAATAACTGAGGCCCTTCACAAAGAGTTTTGCCTGAAAATTAACAATGCCTTTAGCAGTTGGTAGTGTCATCTCAATCCCTACCGACCAACAAAAACAAGCCCATTTTTTGAGCGCTGAATTGTACTGCTGGATCGTGGCGGTTGACCGATTCGACATCATGGCGGAAATAGAAGCAGTGGAAAAACCTCGTATGCGCCAGTACTCACCGATATGAGACATGCAATCAGTGAAAAGGTCGGTTTGCTCAGACAAGGGTGAGATTCTCCCTTCGGATTCACGAGAAGGCGAGGACTCAGGGGTAGAGTCACGACGCCGCTCCTGTGAAAATATACCAGAGGCCATTAGAATTGGGTTGGCCATCGGGGACAGACTAATATGAGACGAGCATTCTCTCTCAAACCCTTCCTTATGGTTCGTCCCACCATGTTGAATGGTGGGAACGCGAAGGCTAAGATCCCCTACCAGGGTTGCTTGAAAGCATCCACGGCTCTGCAGTGTGGATCTGGAAGGAAAGAGTAATACGCCTGACATTTTGCATTGGAACGAGAGGCAAATATGTCTATTGGCGGAACTCCCCAGCGGACGAACAAGGTCATAGCCACAACTGCATCAAGCGATGAGTCAGAGGAATCACGAAATTCTCTTGACATGAAGTCTGCCTCGAAGTTCTCTGCTCCAGCTCTGTGGCAGGCTACAATGTAGAGGCCACGCTCCTCAGCTCAGAGAATCAGTTCCCGGGCAACTAGACTCAAACTACTACTTCCAGTACCGCCGAATTTGTTGAAGTACCACACTGCCGTTGTGTTGTCGATCTCTACTCTCACAGTTATGTCGCGAAGGTTTCTAGCAAAGCACTGTAGACCTAGAAAGCATGCTAACAATTCTTTGGCAGCTTTATATGTAGAGATCGTTCCTCGGAAGACCAACGACCGCCAGTTCTCTCAGAATCTGTCACTGCTCCCCAACCTTCGTTTGAGGCGCCAGAAACCACGATAAGGCTTTGTTTCCGGGGGCAAAAAAGCTTGCGACGTGTGTTTCCTGAACTCTGAAGTGAACCATAACACGTCTCTGTAACACTGAGAATTTAGGGGGTGCGCATTTGTCGTAGTCTTCATGGCCCAACGGGTGGAAACTACCCAGCCAACGTTGTAGATTACGAAGAAACAAAACAGCCAGTTTGCAAGCAATGCTGACGGACACTACTCGACCAATAAACCTAGCTACCTGCCTTTGGCATACGTTGAAAGAGTTTGCTAATAGAGCTTTCGCTTCAGTCTCAATCACTACCACCTTGCGTTCCAGGGGACGTGAAGAGATCAACTGAGTCGTGTCGATCTCAATTCCCAGAAACTCAATATGCTGAGTGGGTAGACGTTGAGATTTCCCTTCATTGACCGAGAAACCCAAATTATTGAGAAGATCCATGGCTACAGAAACGTGATTGCAAAGTTGCTCTGCGGAATCACCGATAAGTAGCCAGTCATCGAAGTAGACTACTAGTCTAATGCCTCGTTCTCTCAAGAAATCTGCAACTGGTTTCACTAGGCGGGTGTAGACGTATGGCGCCGAAGCTAAGCCAGACGGCATGGCTTTAAATCTGTATAATTTACAGCTGATACTGAAAGCGAGGTACTTTCTGAACGCGCAGTCGATAGGAACCGAAAAATAGGCATCCTTCATGTCCAGTTTGGCCATGAAGTCGCCCTTGCGTGCTAGATCACGCGGCATCTCTAACGATTCCATTTTGAAATGAACGAGTTGGACGAACCTGTTCAGTGGTCCCAGATGAATTATTGGTCTGACCAAGCCATCTTTTTTGGTATACAAAACATACTAGAGACCCAGACCTTTTCCGACCAGGACACTTCTTCGACCGCATCTTTGACCAGCATCTTATCGGTTTTTCATGGCGGAGCAAAATGTGGTCACTGCCACGTCTTGTCCGGGCTGAACTTTCGAGAGGGTAGGACTTCTTAAAAAGGGTTTTCGTAGCCGCAAAGGATTCCTGTGTCCGGTTATCTATTGCGAGAACGGACCGATTCCTTGCGAAAAAACCGAGTCGACCACCTATTGGTATAACATTCTTCGATCACACTGAGCTGACCTGCCGCCAGGGCCGAACGTGAGATCGCTTGAAACTCGACCTCTTCCCCTTTTCGCTGTGCTTTTTAATTGCTGTCATCACATTCTTTTTTGGATGATGATTTCGTCTCCTTCATCAGAGTCGCAGTCAGCTTCTGGCATTGAGTCTTCTCAACAACCTAAACGGCTTGGTTTTTGTGATAAAGAAGAAAAGTTAAACGTTTCTTATTTACCTCTGTAGACAGACGAGTGCCAATGAGAGCTGGAGCAAATTCATTCCAAGGCTTGTCCGCTGAGTGTGTGGGGGCCTCCACAGGAAGTCCTCTACAGTTGGGGACGGACGTGCCGGGATCTACGCCGAAGCTGCGAAAAAACGTTCACGACGACGAACATTGATATCATGGACGAGGACTCCCCAACAGCTCCATTGCCTGTTTGAAGTCCAAGTCGGATTTCGCGTAACGACTTTCCCTGGCTTCATTTCTCCCGATTGCCAGCAGATTGAGCGCATTCAGCACCGCCTCCCCGTCCTCAACCATGGTGTGCTCATCTACTCCCAGACGAAAGGTGGTCACTCTTAAGCCTCCATCGAGCACGGGAACAGCGCTAGTCCTGAGGCTACCAGAGGAGTTTCTCAAAGTGTGCTACACGTTCATCATGACCAATGAAGTTTCCCATAGCACAGGACTCAAAATGCTGAAGCAGACCATCTGCAATTTTGACTCGCGATCGCAGTTTCTTCTCGATGCTCACAATTTCCGGGGCAATAGAAACAGACGAAGCAAACTCGATCCTCTTAGGAACTCTCGGTAGATCCAGAGGTGAGGAGCCCTCATATACTTTTTTCAGACCCTCCTCTCGCGCCCTTTTTTTCTTCATCGCTGGATGTTCGTTGTCAGAGTCAGTCTCAACACTCTCAACCTCCGTTGACTGGACAGATGACAGCGACAGAGGTAGATACCGAAGACGAGGAAGACGAGGATGAGGATGACCTTTTGCGTCCTCGGCGGTTGCGAGAAGACCGCCCTCGTTGGCGTTTGCGGCCTCGGGATTCCACCAGCTGGACTTTGAGAGCGTCGTCCTTCTTTCCTTCTTCAACACTGCTGATTCCATCGAGCAGTTCTTTTTCCAAAGCCTTCAGATCCGTCGTTGACATGCTTTGGTGATCCATGCTGCGATTATCTGGAAACAAACTTTTGAGTTTGCAGAACCGCTGTGATGCGAGCACGTTGATTTGTGCTCGCATGAAAGATTGATCATTAGTTGGTTCAGGAACTTTCGGAACAGCTCTAAGCTTTACTCGAAAGTTTCGGGAATGAGTCTTAAGCCCTAGCGCCTAGGTTAGGTGCGAGCGTATTCTCAAAGCCCTTATCAGCTGAGGGCTGCTTGCGACTCCCTTTTTGCAATGTTCGTTGGATAATCAATGGAACGCGCCCGATTGCAGCGTTCTACTCGATCTTCTTCGAACATTGTAGAGGAGTGCGAGCAACGCTCAGCAATCTACGCTACCTGTCCAGGGATCTTAGACCTGGAGCGCGCCTGAAGAGCGCTCAACAGCGCTTAGAATCCTAAGAAATTAGACCTGGAGCGCGCCCGACGCGCGCTCAAGAGGAGACTGGAAGAGGACCGCGAGCAGAGCCTTTCTGCAGTCGACTCGTGGGGTCTTCTTCGGCTTGCCGCGCTTCTTCTCAGCGCTTTAGAGCCAGAGAGCCAGAGGTGAGAAGGCAGCTCACCTTGGGAGAACAGCGAACCGGTCGCTGTGAGCTCTTGTAAGGCAACTGAGACATCTAGATGTTTTTTCCGAAAGCTAGCCGCTTATCAGTATCACTATTAAAACATTGATAGCGAATACAGGTTGGCTACACTAAGCCGAAAAGCGGTCGCAAAGCATCGGAATAAAGGCTCTGGCCTTTCGCGCGCGTTGATTTGGCCGCGAGCGATACGAAGTTAAACAAGAGATAAGGCTGGAGCTATCAGGCAGAAGCAATTGTCATTGATATTGAGCAGTGATATATAACACATAAGTGATCGACTGGCTACGGTGCCTCGCCTAGCAGCTGTCTCATTTGTGTTCGCGCGAGTGTCATGCTTGCTTCGGCGCTAAGGACCGGGCCACGAGCTCATCTAAATTTGATGGGCTGGGCGTGGAGACCAAGTTTTCGGCACACCAACATGCGACGCGGCTGGCACATCCATACGCAACGCGCTCGGCGCACCGGCACGCGACGTGGCTGGCACAAAGACGTGCGGCGCTGCCGGCACACCAGAATGCAACGCGGGCCACATCACGAAACGCGCTGCGGTCAGTGCGCAGTGCACCATCTAGGACCACCAGCGGTTTTGCGGGGCTTCCAGCGGCTACGCGGGGCCAAGTACCGCAAACTTGGATAATTAAACCAGCGACATTGCCGACTCCAGAGTCCTGGCTAAATAGTGCGTCGTATGCTGTCCTTGGAAATGGGTGTCGTGGGCATCTAGCCTCATTTTTGGTGCGTGCTCCGCAAGCGGTAGGCACTATCTCACCTTCCCCCCGTGATATGCACGCTCTAATGTCAGGAAGGCGAGCACGTGCCTCTCGCGGGTCTCGAGGAAAGTGGGCGGATCGGCGTAGGCGTGAAGCTCCTGTTTGCCTGAATGCCGAAGCCGGTGCAAGAGCAGACTGACTGGCTGCTCATTTTGCCCCAGATCGATCGACTCGTTCAGGTCGTCAAGGTGCAGACTCTCATTGGGGGCGGAAGCTTGCCTTAGCGAAAGGTATACTATATACTTGTCTGACCGTTCGAGCGTGTTTAGATGAGGGTTGTGGGCGACCCGCTCGCAGCTAGCTCGTCACGCGCTGCCCTATAAACGGTCCTGCGACCCGCCATATTCTCATGGCTTTCTCTCTCTCCTGCTGTATGCTGGCGGGTGGCGAGCGAGGTCTGAAATGAGGGCGGGTGGTGAGCACTGACTTTATAAGCAGTCGTCCTCTAGATTCACTTTAAAATCATTCTGGAACGTCTACGATGGGGTAACTCTGTGCAGTCGTTCCGCGGAGTATTTTCGGAATCCTACGACCCGCCGGCGATCGTGCCCGCTTTGTGATTAGCGCTGCTGTCATATGCTTTCCGTCCCTCTTTCGCTGAGGAGAAGTTGTCTGCCTTTTAACTATAGGTTGATGCAAAAGTTTCCGGATTTTTTACGACTTTGAATAAAAACATTTGTTACAAAAACAAACAAGACTCACCCAACAAAATATTTTTAATTACATTCAAAGGATCCTTCGCCATCGATTGGGCAGATCATGAATCCCCGACGCGTAAATCTCGGGCTGTTTCGAGTCGAAGTATTCTTCTAAGGCCTCTTTGACTTCGTCGACGTTACTGAACTGTTTTCCATCAGGAAGTGCTGCATCGAGCGGAACAGATGATAGTCGGAAGGGGCAAAGATCTGGGCTATATGGAGGGTAAGGAAGAACTTCCCAGCCCAGGTCCAGCAGTTTCTGTTTGCCTTCTTCGCGACAATGCTCGGCCATACGTATCTCGGATAACCCAGAAAGAAACTGCTGGACCTGGGCTGGGAAGTTCTTCCTCACCTACATATAGCCCAAATCTTGTCCCTTCTGACAACCATCTGTTTCGCTCGACACACTTTCTGATGGAAAACAGTTCTCTAACGATGACGAAGTCAAAATAACTTCAGAAAAACACTTCGACTCGAAACAGCCGGAGTTCAACTACGCGTCGTGAATCCATGATCTGCCCAATCGGTGGCGAAGGATCCTTGAATGTGATGGAAATTATTTTGTTGGGTGAGCTTTGTTTGTTTCTGAAATTCATAAGTGTTTTTATTCAAAGTCGTGAAAAGTTCAGAAACTTTTGCATCAACCTCTTCTAGCCTGTCCTAGAGCCATTCGCAGTTTGGGATGACATTGTGTGGCAGCACCACTGAGGTCCCAAACTTTGCATCATGAGTGAGCACGAAGAAAATTGACACTGATTTCCTCCATGGGCAATGCCTTCTGTCTTTGATGGATGAATTTGGGCATCATATTAAATTTTTCAGGAGAAAAGGCGAAAAGGACTGCCAGTATCCAGAATCACCATGCAAAGTTCTGTGTCTCCCCAGCCGGGAAACCTATGGATACGTTCATGTGTTGGCGCTGCCTGCAATTGCCGTCAATGGAGAATACACTGTTGACAAAGAAGGCACTGCACCGATGACGAACAAAACCTTACTGTACAGGGAAGGAGGCTATCTGAAAATGACGGTGACTTTAGGTGTGGGAGTTTCTGTTTTTAAACGTACAGCCATCAAAGTGGTTTCCGACAAAGAGTTCATCTCCAGGTCAAGTAAATCACTCGTTCTCAACGGATCTTCTCAATCAGGTGCTTTTCGCGGAGCAGTCATTCCGTACAGAGCTATCCGCTCTAGTGACCCGACTGAAAGCAGAACGAACTGGATGGGCTCCGGGCCGCTCTGCAAACCTCGCAGGCAGACAAGGAGCCGATTCTTGCTTTTCGCGTTGACGGTGATTGTTTTGGGAATCATGCTTTCTGGGCTGGAATTCATGAAAGGCAAACCACGGTCACGGCTGGGCTAGCGGAGGAAACCGGCATTCACAAAAAATCCGGTTTGGTTGCGGCTGGGCTATGATTGGGCTACGCGTAACCGCACCTCGAAGCTGCGGTTAGCCGCGGTTTGCAGCGGTTTCGCGGCTTACAAGGGAACCACAATAAGTCATAGTGACCATTCCAAATGAAATGTACTTTTTCTAGAACCATTTTCGGACGAAAAGTCCGAATATTCCCATCGCAGCTGCCTAGACCCACTCTGAAAAAAGTTATAGGGATTTTTCTCTGATTTTCGTACTTATTGTACCCTCCAAATAGCGCATTTTTTTTTAAAAATCCGGAAACGGACCTCCTAATCGTGTTCAGCGCCCAAAACTACCCTACTAAGCAAAGTTTGAGTGAAGGAACATTTTCAAACTTTGCGCAGAGTGACAGCGTTTTGGACTGGTACGAATTTTCGTTTGGGCATTTATTTATACCAATTAGAGGGCTCTCGAAGTGTTTAGAAAAATATATCAGATTTGACCTAAAATTCGCCCTGCTGGGTTATCTGGGGTGCTGATCACGATTCTGAGGTTCATTTGTCGATTTTCCGAAGTTTTCGACTGTATTCGTTCACAGATTCCGATCGGGGAGAATTTGATGGCAAATCACAACTTTTGACAATTTCGGAGTGCTATAGAATATGCTCAAGTTATTTCTCTAGGGGTTATTTGGAGTGCTGAACACGAATCTGATGTCGGTTTATCGATTTTTGGCAGCTTGCGGTAGATTACAGTGGGTATACGGTAGTTTGGTTAAAGTTTAAGATTTGTCTCAAAGTTTCTATGTGGGGGTTATTTGGGGTGCTGAATACGAATTTGATGTCCATTTGTCGATTATCGGAATATTGAGGTAGGTTTTGCCTCCCTGATGGCATGTTACCTACCGTAACCTACAGTGAACCTTTAAATTAGGGCAAGCAAGCCCCAGATTCGTGTTCAGCACCCCAGATTACCCCTACATACATGTTTTTAGCAAAATCATTAAAAATTTAAAAACACCCTAAAAATACCCTTACCCTGCCGCGATGCTTTAAAAACGCTCATAACTTTTTCAGAGTGGGTCTAGACAGCTGCGATGGGTATATTCGGACTTATCGTCCGAAAAATGGTTCTAGAAAGGTACATTTCATTTGGAATGGTCACTATGACTTATTGTGGCTCCTTGTTAGTCGTCGAATTGATAGTGAGGTAATACCGATCTGTTTATTAACAAACGAGGGTTTTCTCAGGTTATCTGAATAAAATAATGTTACATTTTGTTGATATGGACCATGTGCAAAATTTATTCCAAAACCTTTTGCGAATACGCATAAAAACTGCCACATTATAGGCCGGCTAGCCATAATGTGTTCCTCTCGATAACAACGAAAATTCTCAGAATCATCAACCTCATCTGTAAGTTTTATGTATGTTGTATAGTTGTACACGAACAAATTTTCCGAAAAATTTGGAAAGATTTTTCGAAATTTTTTAGTTCGTTTTCGTTCGTTCGAAAATTCGTCGAACGAATTTTTTTCAGATTCCGGTGTTCGAAATTTCGTGGAACAAAATTTTTTCAAATTTCGTTCGTTCGAAATTTCGTCGAACGAATTTTTTTCAAATTTCGTGCGTTCGAAATTCTTTCGAACGAAAATTTTTCAATTTTCGTTCGTTCGAAATCCGATTTTTCGAAATGTTGTCGAAATTCTTTCGTTCGGAATACTTTCGAACTAATCTCGAAAAAGAAATTTCGAAATTTCCGACAAATTTTGAAAAAATTCGAGATTTTCGACGAATTTCGAAAAGAATACGAAATTTCGAAAAAAATCGAAATCTCGATTAGTTTCGAATTTCGTTCGTTCGACCTTCGAAATTTCGAAAGTTTTTCGAGCGAAATTTTTTCATTTTTCGTTCGTTCGGAATTTTTTCGAAGGAATTTTTTTTTCATTTTTCGTTCGTTCGAAAGAGTTTCGAACGAAAAATTCCGATTTTCGTTCGTTCGACATTTTTTTTCGAAATTGTACAACTATAGTATGTTGCCCATTACTAATTAAAATCTCTATGCTTGTCTTCCTTGCTCTCGCTCTCTTCTTTATTTTATCGCACATCCATGTTCTTTTTGCCTCCACTTTTTGTTTCTATTATAATTCTTGTCTTCCGCGTGCTGAACATTTACCGATCAGCTACAGGCTCTTCGCTGGGGTTTCTTCCCCATTTTGGCTCCGAATTCCCTCATTTTCAAAAAATTTTCCCAGCCCTTTTCCTTTTCGTACACGTTTTCGTTATTTTTCTTTTGGAAAACCCTAACTTGGTTTGGTACTGTGATACACCCTTTTTGACAGCCTGGGGTTTCGTGGTGTGTTTTCAAAACCCGATTCGCCTTATCCACATGATTTTGTTTTTTCGCATCTACAAATTTTCTTCTTACTTTTTTCCGAAGCGCCCATTTGTATTTTCAATGTTAATGTTTTTACATGGTTCTGTGATCAGCCTGGGTCTTCTTGATGTTTTTAGTTCGAACTTCTGTTTTTCCCTTGCATTTTGAGCTTTTCTATATGATTTTTTAAGGAATCGTTTTAGTTTTCTCCTGTTGCGAGCGAGAGTAAGCTTGTGTGAGAATGACAAGGAGAAAAAAAGGGATTCTTAGACAAAAAATGAAATGGAAAAAACTCGGAACTCAAACGAAAAACGGAGAACTTGAAGTCAAAAACTCTTCGAGAGGACTAAGGTGATCCCTGCAGCAACACCTAAGCCATGCGAAATACACAAAAAAAATAGAGGGGCGGGTTGAAAAAAAAAGTTGAAAAGGCTAGTAATGCCAGAAAAAAGCTAAATGGGGGGTTAAAATTTTACCAACAGGTTTGCGGCTCATCGTGAGCAAGCAGAACCACTTTATGTACTTTCAAAAAAAAACCAAAAAGGATCTGTTAAAAAAAAAGAAAAAAAGAAATCTTAAAATTGAAAAAAAAAAACATCTCCAAGTTGAGGAAAATCCCTTTAAATGCCTGATATTAATTGAAGAAGGTAAAGCATAACGGAGACAAAAATAAGAATTTAAAAAGCAAGCAAAATTAACAGTCATGTGCAATAAAAACAGTGACGGGTTCGGGAAATCCCGACCCGAGTGTCACTATTGGTTTTCTCCAATCGAGATTCTCGGCGTCAATTGAGTGGCAAGTACGTGGCCGCGGAATGGTTAGCCACTCAACCGCGGTGGGGCGGTTGTGAATGCCGGTTCGCGATTTGGCTACCGCTGGGGTTGCTGCCCTAACCAAATCCAAACCAAGCCGGCTGTGTTCATGAATCCCAGTCCTGAGCTGAAAAACTCGAAAATTCAAAGTTGAAGTCTATAGGTGAAGGGACAGGGAGTGCCATGGTTGCAGCTCACAGCTGCTACTCCTACAGCAACCGCTGTGCGCTTCACAATAGAAAGCATGGACGCAGAGTTGACGAATAGATGGGTGAGTTTGACTTGAGGCGCATGTGCCCAACAAGGGAAGGATCATTACACGTCGTGGCCATTCCGAATGAAATAAGCCATTCTAGAATCAATTTTCAACGTAGAATTGGAATTTATACTTTGCAGCTGCCAAACGTTTCTCTGAACAGAGTCATATGCGTTTTAGCGATTCACTAGTACACGCATCATAACGTGTAAATCCATGGGTCTTCGTCGCTTCCTGAGTTACACCGCTGCGATTTCTACACCATGAATCATCCCATAGACATTTGGTGTCGAATCATCATCCGTGGTTTGGAAATCACATCGGTGTACCTCAGGAGGCGACGAAGACGCATTGATTACACATTATGATGCGTCTACGAGTGAAGCGGATCCAAGATGTTCAACCTACGCGTGGTGGATCTGTGGAGTCGACGTTATGGAGACTCATCAAACGGACATCAATCACTCCATGTGGAGTTTTTTCGTATTGGGAGTGTAGTTTGCTGGCTGCTACACTCCTCTGTATTCTACTTCTACGAGCTGGCGTCAAGAGGAATCCGGGACCGCGCAGCAAGACACCGCGATATCCCTGCTGTCACTGCGGGCTATCTGGCCAACATGCGAGCATTCAATGTGGTGGTTGCCTTGGCTGGGTGCACCTCAAATGTTCGGGATTGTCCAGCTATGATGACTACACTCATGCTTACTGTTGTATGTCTTGCTCTGTAAATCCTTCTAGGGTTCCTCAACATAGTCTTTGCATTTATCAACTCAATATCAATGGCCTGCGTGCCAAAATAGCTGAACTTACAGTGTACATAGATCGCACTCAAACTGATGTCATTCTCCTGCAGGAGACCAAGCTTAGCCCATCTTCCCCCTCCCTTCCCCCGTCTTCCTGGTTATTTGTCTTATCATGTTCCACGTACATCTCACGGTGGTGGTGTTTCAACATTTGTAAAATCTTCTATCCCTTCTCACCTAATTAATCTACCCACTGATGATGTTGTAGAATGTCTTGGTGTTCATATTGTATTACAAAGTGGCCCCCTTGATATTGTCAACGTCTACATACCCCCATCCACGTCCTGTCCTAACGCGTTTGACCCCTCAAATTACTTACATACTGTCCATACTGCCTTGTCATCTAGTTCGGTTGTAATGGCTGGTGATTTCAATGCTCATTCTCCCTCGTGGTTCTCTCCTCTAGAGCCTGACAATAGAGGTGAACTCATTGAATTATTCGCTGATGATTGTTATCTTGTGCCTATCAATAAGGATTCTCCCACTCGTCTCCCAGCAGTGGGTAGGCCTTCCTCACCCGATATCACCTTTGTATCATCCTCGCTAGCTATCTCCTGTAACTGGTCTACCGATGTGGTCCTGGCCAGTGATCATGTTCCCATAATCACGTCATTGGATTTGTCACTCAATAGCTTGCTTGCTCCGTTCTCTGGCTCTCGTTGTAAGTCTTATTCCAATTATCGTAAGGCTAACTGGGACCTATTCAAAGAGGTGTTGCTCAGCCAGGCGGCCGACTACCCGAGGAACGGAACAGTCTACGATAAGGAGAAGTTTATCGTTAAAGCCATCCAACGTGCCTCCAAAGCAGCTATTCCCACTGGACGAGTAAGGACTTTTCACCCAAACGTGCCCAGTGAAATCCTCGACCTGATCAAGATGAGAGACGACAAGCGAAGATCGGATCCCAATGATCCTGCGGTACAGCAGCTGTCGGACAAAATCACCGAGCTGCTAAATCAACACAAGCAGCAGCGCTGGAAAGAGCTAACCGAGTCGATTGATTTTGCCGCTGATGCCAGAAAAGCTTGGACAACACTGAAACGAATTTCTGGCAAAAGGATGAGCACGGATCGTAACATGCTCGAGCTCCCGTCTGGAAGATTCGAGCACGGATACAAGGCAGCTTTGTCTGCTTGGTAAACTTTCACATCGGCCTCATCGCCTCGTGATATGCATAACAGACGAACAGTACGAGCAATCAGGAAGCTGAACCGGCTGGAAGTCCCTGCTATTTCTCCTCCGCCATCGACAAGATCATCAAATCGATGAAAAATTCGCGTGCAGAGGGACCCGACGGAATGTCGGCTGTTCATCTCAAGCATCTTCCTGATCCCTATCATAAATTGCTCTCTGATCTCATTAACTCGTCATTCAGTTCTGGTGTTATTCCGGCGCGCTGGAAACAAGCTGTCGTCATTCCCATCGCCAAACCTGGCAAGCCACTGGACAAGGCTGCCTCCCACCGCCCCATCTCCCTCCTTCCCCCCTAGCCAAGCTTGCAGAAAGGGTTGTCAATCCGCTCCTCCAGAACGCCCTACAGCACAACACTCATCAGCATGGTTTCAAAAAGGAGCATTCCACCATCCCTGCCCTGACATCAATCACCGAGCATATCATCGCTGGATTTAATCGCAAGACCCCGGCTGGTAGAAGTCTCGTCGTTGCTATTGATCTCTCGGCTGCATTCGATAGCGTCAGTATCCCGCTCCTATCGAAATCCATTCTTAAATCGGACATGCCCAGTTGGTCCAAAAAGATGGATTAATAGCTTTGTCAAAAACCGGTCCATTCGTGTCAAGTTCGACGGACATCTATCGTCTTCGGTCCCATTGAAAGCCGGTGTCCCGCAAGGCGGGGTGTTGCCTGTTCTCGCTATTTCTGTCTGATATTCCTGAGCCACCATCTGGCATTCATCTGTGCCTGTACGCTGATGACATCACTATCGTTTGTATCGGACTCAGTTATTGACCGAGCCACTGCCACCATGAACAACTACTTACGGACGTTGGCTGTGTATCTCAAATCAAAGTTGCTGACTGTGTCTGCCTCCAAGTCAAGTGTCACACTATGTACGACGGCTACTATCGAACATCGGCTTCATCCCAAGGTCATCTGGGATGGCCACGAGCTGCCACGGTCTAAGCATCCTCGACTACTGGGAGTCTTCCTGGATCCCTCGCTACGATTTCATGAGAATGCGCGAATACGTGCTGCCTCAGCCAACTCGCGCAACAACATTCTTCGCGCATTGGCTGGAACCACCTGGGGCAGCACGAAGGAAGTGCTACGTATGACATACAGGGCCATGGTGCAGCCGGTCCTGGAATATGGTGCCCTATATGGACCAGACATCTCTCTGAATCCTCTTGGTGCAGACTGCAGAGAACACAGAATGCTGCCCTCAGGCTTATCACTGGATGTCACAAGTCGACGCCTATTCCGCATCTTCATCAGGAAGCCGGCCTACTTCCCGTGAAAGAACACTGCTTACTCCAGTCTCAGCAATTTCTAATAAGTATTGTCAAGAGCCCGACCCATCCAAATTACCATCTTCTGTCGTCTGGCCCCCACCCAAGAAGCATACGCACGCAGCTCAGTGCTTCTCTGTCTGCAGTCGATCAACAACGCTGGGCTACATCCGAGCTATCTCGAAGAAGACTCCAGATGGCTGAGCATACGCGGTTCGTGGCAGAGTACCTGTCTGATGCTCAGCCCAACTTAATCTACGGCGGCGTGCCCCCGCGAGTCGACGACAGCGAAGCTGGACCACCGCGACGTACCCGAACAATCCTCGCTGGTCTGCGATGCGGTCACTCCAGATATCTAAAGGCCTACACTCATCGGATTGATCAGTCAGTCCCAGATAAATGCCCCGATTGTGAATGTGCTGGACATGATTCATTGCATCTATTTTCATGTCCGGCCAGGCCTACAACCTTGTCTGCTCGAGATCTATGGTACAAGCCATGTGAGGTGGCTAGCTCCCTACGCCTCTGATGCGATGCTCTATTCATGGCTGACAAGAAGAAGAAGACGAGTGAAGCGCTAAAAACGCTTATAACTCCGCTCAGAGAAACGTTTCGCAGCTGCAATGTAAACATTCGAGTTCTACGTCGAAAAGCGATTCTAAGAACGCATATTTCATTTGGAGGAGCCACGACATGTAATGATCCTTCCCTTGTAAGTACACATCTAAGTGTAATGCAGGTGCTGAAAGAGCTGGGATCAGCAAAGGAGCGCCTTTTTGGAGCGGCGGCGATACAGTTCAATGCGAAGTTGGGACAGCTGGTCAAGGTTGCGGAGTATGAAGAGCTCCATCCGGAGTTGCAGGAATATGCGACATTCATGACTCAAGTGAGCACATAACTCCATGAAAGTTTGCCACTGAATAGTTTAGTTGATTCCGATTTCAGGTCCGCGTTGAGAACAAGGAGAGCTCATCACATCAGTCGTATTCCTATCATATTGCTCTCAATCGGCCAATTTTGCTGATTAAATCTAGCGCGATAGATAAGGTACGCGTTTCGCATCATTACACGACTGACGTCAGCTGAGTTTATACTAGTTTTTCAGGCGATTCTGCTTTGGCTGAACTACAAGAACACTTACGATTACTGGAGGGCCGAGCGGAGTCGAGTTGTTCGGGCAGCGAGCGCGGCAGCGAATAAGCGTAGCAACAGTATACAGCAGTCGATGTTCTCCCCACCACAGGCTTCTCAGGTAGGCCTCGGCGCTGTTGAGAAAACGACGAGTTAATAATCCTAATGGATATAAACGGATATGGGTTGTCGTTATCCGGCTTTGAATGGAATTTATCAGAGGGCTTATCGTTTTGCACGGTAGAACAACACTAGAGAAACAGATTTCACGGTGTCTGCGCCATACTGTATACCGATACTTCCACTGCTGGTGAATTACCTACAGGCTGAAGTCTTGACACTGTTTGAGCTTATACATACCAGGTTGTTCAAGAGGTTTTGTCGTTCGATAAGGAAAACACAATTTTATGGTTCAAAATAGACTATCATTCAGTATAATTCCCCTGAACGTTAATATACAACGATCCTCCAATCTGTGGATCCCATCTTTGAAGTGAGAATCCGGAGGTTCTGCAAAATACGCTTCAACAGTCGTTATGACCTCTTCATTTGATGAAAAACGCTTGCCACGCATAAGTTTTTCGAGTTCTGGAAACAAATGGAAGTTGTTGGGGCCAAATCTGCCGGATACGGTGGATGCTCCAACAATTCGAACTTTAATTCATGAATTCTAGCCATTGTAAAAATGCTCTTGTGACACGGTACATTGTCCTAATGAAAAAGGACTTTTTCTTTGGCAAACCGGGTCTTTTTCACGATTTTTCCTTCAGCTGGTCCAAAAGGTTGCAACATTATTCCAGATTTAATTGTTTTTCCAGTTTGCGAGTAGTCCACAAACAAAATTCCTTTTGCATCCCAAGAAACTGGTGCCAAAACCTTCTTGGCCGATTTCCGAACACGAACTCGTTTCGAAGCAGAACAACCACGTTCACACCACTCTTTAGCCTCTTGTTTTGATTCAGGATCATAGTGACAGACGCAAATCTCATCCATAGTGATGAATCGGCGCACGAACACCACTCATCCTTTTTAAAACGCTCCAAATGTTGCTGAGAAAGTCGCATTCAAATGTTTTTTATTGTTAGCGAATGCGGCACCCATTGTGCACACAGCTTTCTAAAACCCAAAATTACACTGAAAATATGGCTCACACTGCCTAATGAGATGTGTTGAGCCTCTACTAAATCTCTCTCAGCCGATCGACAATCTTCCAAAACCATATCCTGTATTTTTGCTATGATTTCTGGTGTTGATGCGCTTTTTGGACGTCCTTCACGTGGATCGTCTTCAAAGCTTGTACGACAAAGTTTAAATTCAGCAACCCATCTCTCTACTGTTCTTATTGTATTTGAACAATCATTATACACTTTTAACATTCGTTCGTGAATTTTATTTTGGTGCTACACCTTCCAAAAATAAGAATTTTATCACTGCACGATATTCAATTTTTTCCATTGCTCTGACACGGCGACACTAAATGGCTTGTAAACGAAGAATGAATTGACAGATTGAAATAAAACTTCACTAAAGTTCATATGAAGAGTGTACCAATAAGACAAAGAAAATTTTCGGGTTAGTTGCAACGCCCTCTCTTATCGAACGACAAAACTTATTGAACAACCTGGTATTTTCACCAATCAATACGCATCTAAGTAACATGTCACAAATACACAATGATCGACCTCGTCGCCTTTGGTTTCCGAATAGCAATGCAAATATAACACAGCATAAACTCTATCGCCGCTGATGATGGTTGAAATTCACCGGGTGCGTGCGGCCGTGCCAAGTGCTCACTTGTGCGAGATAACCTGCGATAGGATAAATATTCATCAGTTGAAGAATACTAGGAATACTCGCAAAATGTTCCGGGATACAATATTTATCCTATCGCAGGCTATCTAGCAGATTTGAGCACGCGTCGCGACCGAACGCAGCCAGCCGATGAAGCTCGATCGCGTGGCCTAGTACGGCGGTGTCAGAAATTACATGGGCTGTTGATTTTACCGAATAAGTCTCGAAGCCTACGGATCAATACCGCTACAATTGTTTGTACACTCGTACACAGCAGATTGCCAGATGCGGAACATGCGTTTAACCTCTCTCATATGTATACAACAGGCCTTTTCGTTAGAGACGGATTTTCTCCCGGTCACCAGGGTCCGGATCTAAGTGGTGCCTCCGGACTGCTGCCTATTTTTAGTATCTTCCAGCGAGACGTGTGTCATGCGCCACGAGGTAGAGACAACAGCTCCCTGCGCCATTGTCCGCCCTACGGAAGTCTGTGCTTCTTAGGCAGTGCGGTTTAGCCTACCTCATGACTTTGGGCTTTGGTGACCACTGGCGTCGGTCTGATCCTGCTTGGGCACAGAGTTAGGGATTAGCTGTGCTGGTGACTATCTGCATGATCTGGAGAGCTCGGATTCGACTGTGCTGACGACGACGACGACCATGGCAGCCTCACGAACAAGCACACGACCAAGGCTGGTCGTAGCACGTGACTCTGTTTGTCTGGCGGCGTCCTCTGCTTCTAGAACGTTTCTTTCCGGGGTCAAGCGGTCCGTTGTATAGGATTTCAGCACAGCTGCGATCCTCTTTCCTTAGTGAACGAAATTTTCGGAAATTTTTACGATACCATCGCCGTATTTATGTTTTTGGCCGAAATTCTTACGACCCCCCCCCAAAATCTCCATTTTGGGCCGAAATGATTCAACCCTTCTCACTAGGCATTGAGAATTTACACAACCGCGCTTGAAGCTGTTTCTACCGCGCTAATGACGGTCCTCCAGGCTCCAGCATAGTCGCACTCTGTCGTCTTTGAAAAAGGATGGCGTCGGTATAGAAAGAAATCAAAGGAAAGTCGCGGCACTATTCTTGTCCGTCATTCTATTCGTAATTTACTTCTAATCGCAGTCTCTAACGCAGTTGCAGCTTGAGATAAAGTTGCCACTGTAGACCTTCTGTATGCGTTCTGGAACTTATGAAAAAATAAGCTGAGCAGAAAGAAGAATAGGTAGTAATAAACAGAAATAAAGCAACGTGAAAAAGGCTCAAGTTCTGAAGTAGGGTGAACGATGAAAATCTCTATGATGATGGCTACTTCACCTCACAAAAGCTCACGTGCTACTTTGAGGGATCAAACTCATTGATTGCGGACTTTGGAGATCTTCTCGGCGATTAAGTAAATGCTCGGTACGATAAGGCGCCGAATTTTGTGTAGAATCCCTATTGGACCTCCGTCCGTTGTAGAAATATTTGCATCAAAATGAGTTAATTAACAGTTTTTGAGAAGGTAGACGCCTCTTTAAAAGTCGCCAGTAGAGACTTTCAACTATAACAGCGGATTGTGAGGTTGAGCGGTACCCTGTCTAAACGTAATGAAAGCTTATATGAGACTAGAGGCAGTGTCCACGATGAAAACCCTGTCTGATTTTTTGGTGGAGATCGGCAGCTGCGGGGCCCAGCGCAACCCTAACGTTTAAAAAATTGAGAAAAATGAGCTCGGAACGGTCCCCTTCGGCCCCAAAGTTGGACACCCGTCAGCTCGTCACACCCCAGATGCACTTTCCACGCCCATCGACGTGAACAAATGAATGCTCCAGATTGTGAGATGAGCGATGGTTTCCGATCAATAGCCCCGTTCTTCCCTTCATTCTCAACTTCTCTCTTTACTCAGGTCAGCTCGCATACATCGGCTGCAAAAGACGAAAGTTACAAGCCTCGGACAACTCGTCCACCATGCTTCCCTAGCTCAATTTTTGGGGGACCATATCTCCGTTTCTAGAAGGTCTTGTACGATTCCAAAAACATCATTGGAATCAGCATGGGACCGTCTTCAAGATAGGTGGAAAAGCAGAGTATAGCTGGTTCTTTCATTGTAGCCGGCACGAGGTAGTATGATGTTTATTAGCAGACTAACGTTTCGGCGGTCTCGCCCTCTTCGGAGTCTGAAAAAAGTCGAATCTACGTGTAAAAATACTCGGTCAAACGTACTTTACCCGACTAAAATTCAAGACAAAATCCGATGTTCATCGAGAGTCAAACGTGGAGATTAATGACAAGCAGAAAAGCGATTCTCATCGTGAACTCTGCGTGTAAGTGTCCAGAAGAGCGAACTAATTTCAGGGTTTTGACGTTAATCTAACGTTAGCTATAAATAATGGAATGTATGTGTGCATGCCACTATATAGCCAAGATCTCACGGATGGCATGCCGGCGCTTGTTCTATCACTGCAGGCAAGCCGACCTCAAGATTCATACATATGAGCTAGCAGTAACTGAAGGAGTTCTAGAAAAGTGACGTGACTGTATGCATCATGAAGGAGTTGGCTTGCCAGGCGTCTTTCCATGGATTCAAATTGAATTTTATCGATAACTTTGACGAACTTGTAAGTTTAGCTGAATACTTTCATTCTGATCAGGCACGTAGAGAAGAGAGTTGTGTGTTTCAGTCGCTTTCCGAGAGTGTGAAGGAAGCAACAGGAAATACGCAGACGAATTACATGTTCTTCCCTCAGGGAACGTATCAGTTATGTTCACAGGTGAGAGCAATCGTGGGATAGAGGTTTAGAATTGTTGTTACGCTTGGTAAACCACAGGCGTCGGCTGATGGATGTGGTGCCAAATGGGTGCTCAGCGTACGGTCACAAATGCGTGGAATGGTGGTCGATCTGGACCAAAGAATAGGTTGTTTTTCGAGTTCTAATCAGTGCTGCAGGCTGGTTTATTTGTCAGCATTTCAGGAAAATTTGCGAAAATGGTGGTGAATACGTTTTCATCACTTGGAGATAATGAGGACGATATGGATGACAAGCGATCGAATGTATCCGACGATGAATATCCCATGGTATAGAATCTTTCTCGGAGTTCATTCCTCCGGTAGTGTTAGGCCTATTTTAGAGTTCCATCGCAGCGCGGCGCAACGAGATGTTTTCTGTGGGCATCGATCGATAACGCGCCGCTCGTCGATTCGCATATGAATCATGAAATCGCTCCGCGCCGCGATGGAACTCTGAAAACCCCATAACAACCACATCAGTTCCAGATCGAAGGTGCTGGAGAACTGAAAAATCTGCGACCGGAAGAAAGGGTTCCTTGGATGGAGAGGAAGGTAAGTATTGCTGGGTGATAGAGGTTGAGTTTTGACCTACGTGTCTTGCTCACTAATGCTCAGGTTATTTGAAGGCTTCACGCCGCTCATTGCGTTTACTTCAGAAGTAACTTGTTTCCCCCGGTGTTTTGTGTTACTTGCAAACTTCTGACCTCTATGTATTATGGAAGAGTGGACAAAACAAGTTACTAACACGATAGACTCGTTAACTTCATGCAAATTCCTAGTGGCCTGTCCGAAAGTTTATAGTAGTCAAGAAATGCCGAGCAAGTTACAAGCAACGTTCGATAAAATCGGATCATGTTGGGCGCAACGTCGTTTTAAGCTTCTTGCGATTTTTTCTCGAAGGTTTTATGAAGCCTGCAGCTAAGTTACGTTCAAGTCACCCGTAACTTGTTCAGAAGAAGCTGAGTGCCTCATGCCCACACACTATACAGTGCGTTCGGAAATGATAGGGACACCCCTGAAAACCACAGTCTTTATGGTTAAATTGCGTGCGGCGTTCGGTAATGCTCATAAATGAATTCAGCAAAGTAAATAACCTCTGTTCACTTGTTTCTATAGCAATAGCATAATATTGTAATATTTTATTTTTAAATTGTCACATTATTCGCCGTTCGGAAATGATAGGGACACTATTAAAAAACAAAAATTATTAAACAAGGAATGAACAAAACATACACATACATGAAATCTAATACGATATCTCACCTTCAGAGTTGGAAATCAATTCAAAAATTCTATTCGGCATAGAAGTGATCAAATTGGATAGCACATTTTTATCCAAATTTCTCCAGGCTTCGAGTACAGCGGCCTTTAGCTCGTATACGGTCCCATACTGCTTGTTATTCGCGTAAATCTGGCGCACAATTATGCCCCAGATATTCTCTATCGGGTTGCAGTCAGGACTACACGCGGGCCATTCCATCACGCGAACTCGGTTTTGTTGAAGCCACGCCTTTGTGGATCTGGAGACATGGACCGCAGCGTTATCTTGCTGGGAAATATAGCGTTGACGCCTGTTTCCAGCGAAGAACGGCAGAAGATGCGCACGCAATGTTTCTTGATACTCCTCCGAATCCATCCGACACGAAGTGAAGGCAATTTTCAAAACACCTTCGCTGCAGAATGCTCCCCAACACATCAGCGAACCGCCTCCGAAATTTCTTCGACTAAATACCATCGGATCCTTGCGAAGATCTCTCCAGTAGCATCGGGCACCGTCAGGTCCATCAAGGTTAAACTTCTTTTCGTCGGAGAAAATTATCTGGAACATGTCGCCTTTATCTTTTTAAATTTTATCGGGCTTTTAGAGAATCCCGTACCTCTGACCAGTTTGTTGCCATGTTGTTCCTTGCAAACCGGAGTCGAGCTACTTTGTGGGCTTCTGAGAGTGATGGAGCCTTCTTCATCACTTGGCGGACGATGTTTTCGTCTGCGTTTACGACGCTCCAAACAGTAGTCTTTGACACATTGAGCGACAACTGAGCCCTCACTTGGTTGAGAGACAGACTACTGTTTGAGCAGAGTCGGCTTATCCTCCGTGAATCCCTGCCGCTGACCTTTCTTGGGCGTCCAGGACTCTTCGCCAAGCCGTAGGAGTCTGGATCTCGTAGGAACTGGCTGATGCAGTTGGGGGAACGTCCGATCTGGGAGGCAATTAGACGTTGGCTCAGCCCGGCAGCGTTGAGGGCACGTATTTGGGCTTGTTCGGAAACAGTAAGCGATGTACCACGGCCCATGATTGTAATAAAGGTGTTGGATGTCCTCGTGTTGCGTTAATGTAGTGAACTTGTAAAGAGGAATTTTGTTCGAAGTGAAAAATTCCACTTTCTGCAGGGTGTCCCTATCATTTCCAAATGGTGAAATTTTCTAAATGTAAAGACAAAATCTTATGAACTTAGGCACGGTTTTAAGGAAGTTGCGAACAGAGGTTTTTCATCACGCTGATTTCATTGATGAACAGTATTCATCACCTTTCCCAGAAGTTTTTTGAAAATCTCATTTTTAGAGGTGTCCCTATCATTTCCGAACGCACTGTATATATGATTTTTTACAACTCTTGAATTTTTTTCTGAAGCAAGTTGTCAGTGAGTTTAGCGCAAATGGCAGATAGGCTTCACACAAGTTCCCTAGTTAACATTGCGTGTCACCTGTTTTCTTGGATTTGATGTCTGTGTTAATAATGATTTCAGATGTGTCCACTGTTCCGGTGCTAATTTCACTGTGTTCGTTCACGCTAGTGCGAAGCGAGGGGAAGGCCGGCGAGAAAGTGTGGGGAAAAGGAGACGCAGCATACGCGCGCAGACGCACGCGATCAACGGAAATACTTCCCACTCCGGAACAGAGGATAGCTAATTATCTTTTTTTTTAGAATTCGCCGGTTACGTAAAAAGATTGAATCAAATTATTTATGATATAAACACAGTAAGTTGCTTAGAGGTGTCAAGTAACTTGTTCAGGACTTTCTGTGTTCCCGAAAATTTGGTGAGCATGTTGCCTATGACTTGTGCCCAAGTTACTTGTTGGCTATGCGTAACCTGATGTGTATATCCTACAACTGAATAGATTTTCCTATTATTTCATGTAGAATGCGAGCTCTGAGCTTCTCAAACAGTAGGTGCGGGCGGATCGCTGGCTTTTGGCGGGCGGATCGACATTCCCCCGCCATCCGCCCGCCAGTACCCAGTGATCCGCCCGCCACTAGCCAGCGATCCGCCCTCGATGCCACATAAGGGTTATCTCTATGGTCCCCACCATGGTCTCCGTGTGCGGGACCACCCCTCCCCCCTCCGTAGTCGTGGGGACCATCCCCTCAGCTGCCAAAAATTATTCTCCGGCTTCTGAGTGATCCTTCAAAGGTTACTTGAAGTCACCTTCCAGGATCGGCCTCGAAATGCCGAGTGAGCATTCAGTGCGATGGAACGCCTTTTATGCCCTTTGGTTTGTATACTCTGAGCATGATACTGATACCAGAAAAGAACTCGTCAATGATTGGCAAATTTCACCGTGTAAAATTCGAGCGGGCGGATCGTTGGCTATCAAAGCACTGGCGGGCGGATTGCTGGCAGGTCGCGGGCGCATTGCTGCATCTCATAGCTCAGCGGGCGTATCGCTGGCTACCAAAGCCTTTGCGGGCGGATCGGTGGTAGATTGCGGGCGGATCGCCGCCTTAGAGCTCGCCGGCGATCCGCCCGCTAGCGTGATCAACTTTCCCAGGTGCCGCTATCCGCCCCCCAAAACGCAGCGATCCGCCCGCGGAGACAACGAGAGGCAGTGATCCGCTCGGCGAGGCCACGATGGGCAGCGATCCGCCCGCAACTTGTTGGCCTGCCGCCCGCAGAGGCCTTGATTGCCAGTGGTCAGTCCGCACCTATTGTCTGAGTTGTCTGTAGATTCAAACGATGGGCAAAGCAAGTTGCGCACAAGATAAACCGGAGGATTGTGTGAGGTTTCCAAGTAACTTATTCAAAAAAATCCTTTGGACTGAGCACATTTTCGTACAAGCTATGTGCAACAATGGTTGAAAGTCACGCGTAACATCGCTTTGGCCTCGTGGTGAGTTTTTCGATACCTGGTTTCGATACATATGTTTGTTTACAATTCAGGATTTGCTGAATAAGTCACCTGTGATTTGATCGTGAACAATTTCAAGGCTTCACGCAATTTCCTTGTATTCCTTGCAAATGGCCTGTTTTCTGTCGTTATTTTGTGTCACAATCGGGCTTGGAGCTTGTTCAAACCAGGTTGTTCAATAAGTTTTGTCGTTCGATAAGAGAAACACAATCTTATGGTTCAAAATACACTATTATTCAGTATAATCTCCCTGAACATTGATATACTTGAAAAAAAACCAAAAAGAAAATCCAAGTCTCATCCATAGTGATGAATCGACGCACAAAATCCACTTTATCCTTTCTAAACGCTTCAAATGCTGCTGAGAAAGTCGCATTCGAATGTGTTTTTGTTCCATTGTTAGCGAATGCGGCACCCGTTGTGCACACAGCTTTCTAAAATATGAAATATCACTTGAAGACCAGTCAGTCAGTTGACGTCAGTTGAGTCTTCAACTAACCACCCCGGTGAGCGGTCGGCCATTTTCACCGCTCTTTCCTCGTCAACTGAGAAACTTCCTGGCCCAGGAAGCCGTGGAACAGCGGGACCAGGTATGTTCCACACTCACTGAAGTTTGATTTTTGTTGGAACCCCGTACGCCAGAAGACTTTCTGCTCGAGAAGGTCGTTGTAACCATCACCGGCAGTTATGAAGACCATGATCGACCATCCTGTACTATACTTGTTCCGAATCGAATAATCGGATGAGTATCCGACTGTTTCAGTCGGATAAAAAAGTCGACTTTTTATTCGAAAAGTCGGATATCCGAAAAAGTGCTATATCCGACTATAGTCGAAAAGTCGAATATTCGAAAAAGTGCGATATCCGACTACAGTCGAAAAGTCGAATATTCGAAAAAGTGCGATATCCGACTACTGTCGAAAAGTCGAATATTCGAAAAAGTCCGATATCCGACTACAGTCGAAAAGTCGAATATTCGAAAAAGGACGATATTCGACTACAGCCGAAAAGTCGAATATTCGAAAAAGTGCAATATCCGACTACAGTCGAAAAGTCGAATATTCGAAAGGGTTATATCCGACTACAGTCGAAACGTCGGATATTCGAATAGTTCAAAATCCGAACATTGTCGCAAAGTCGGATTTCACAACTTCACTACAAAAAAACTGCTTGTCAATCACACTCCACGAAAATAATTACGCTCATCCGGTAATCTGTATTTGTATTTAGTTATTATTTAAAGGCTGTGGTCACGATGAAAAACGTTATAGAAAAAACTACAAAAATCAGCTTAGATCAAAAACAGCTCAAAAACTATGAAGGTAGAGCGGTGAAAAACGGGCTAGAATTAGAGTTTCTAGGGCCCAAAGAAGCTGTTTCGTGCACACGTGCACAGCGATGACGAAAAAGATCGCCGTCTCATGCCGAGCAGTCAAAAATCATCGACATTCAGCGGACGAAATAAATGCAAATTCAACGAATAAAAACAGTTGAACAATGAAAGCATCACTTCAGTCAATGTTTTTGACTAGATCTGTACATAAATCCGTAGGTTCATTGATTGAAATTCAATTTCAAGCCAGCTGATGTTCTTGATAAAAGAGGTCACCGATGCCGATGATGTGGAGTGGGCTCGTCCACCATCAAAAGACAAGAAAGTTCAGGCTTCAAATTTGGCCCAAAACAGTGGTTTTTTTCATGATTTTTTCTTATAGGTCCTACTACTCGAGACCCACAAAAGGGTTTAGAGAAAAAAAGACCACAAGCATATTTGATCGCGACCACTGCCTTTAAACACAATTTTTATTTATATTTGCTTTTGGAAGAAACTTTGTGGGTGTAGGTCAGATGGGAGCGTTTTTTTTTAAGAAACCTTATTGATGTTGCTGACAGACTTCTGCTATTTGTTGGACGACTACGTTGCGTGTTCAAACTATAGAGGCACCATACACATTTTCGTGCGACCGATGGATCGTTGTGGGCACCCTTCTGTGCGTCTGTCAAGTTTTCCTTTCGTATTCAACAGCTCAAAACTCTGCCCGTGGGTAGCAAAGTGCCTTCAAGGGAGCGGCCTGTTACGCTCTCTAATTCCGTAGTGCAGGAATTTTCGGGTCCTCGCGACGCTCGCTAAATCCCGCATATACTGCATCAAAGGTGTAAGGGTGCAAGCCCTAAGCATACTCCACGCAAAAACAAAGGCGAAATTCTCTATTTTAATCTCGCTGTCGCTAAGCCCTTGAATTCTCGCCTTAATTGTTGCGAGAATTTATGGGCCAGTGTAGGGCAGGCTTGCGAGAGGTCGCAACGGGGGAGGTCGTAGAAATTCCGGTAATTTTTGAAGAAAATGAAAATTTGAGGGGGAGTGGGCTCGGAAAATTTTCGGAAAAAATGGCGTTTAGCTTCCAAGCACTTGGAAAGGTAGAATGAGGTAGGAGTAGTAAGTCGGGTAGTTAGTAAGTGGTAAGAAAATTCATTTTTTCCCAATTTTATCCATGAAAAATAACCGTTGCGTCTGTAACCCCCGGGTTGTATCTATGGCTCAACGCCGGTCCCAACGAGGATTGGCTTAAAAAAGGAATAATTCTGCGAAGGTAGCGAGTTATGTGGACTTCAAGATGTCAAATTAAAGAGATTTAGTAGTAATTATAGGGGCCACGATTTTGGTCGTGAAATTTTTTTCATCCCAAGAAAGGGGGGGTTGTAAAAATTTTGGTCCACAGAGGGGTCGTAAAATTTTGGTCACCGGCCGCAACGGCCTGCTCAACCATGTTATGGGATTAGCGACAGCCTGTGTTGAACAGCGATCTCATCCCGCGTTGGCTACGCTGAACGCATGGATGCCGTTCGTAGTGCTGGTCCAGTCCTCTCGCGAATTGATTACTCGATACTCTGTGGCTGATCGTGGAGGATTACCTCGAACCGCTCTCTGGAACACCGTGCCAACGATACATTTGACCGCGGGGACGCTGCAGGCCGTGGGAAGAAACGGCAGTGCGGTCGATCGCAGCGGAGATCGCCCTATAGTACTGATCAGGACAGGGTGGATCGATCAAGGCGAGAATCTTCCACCCTTTTTCCCGCATTCTCGGCAAGAATTTCCGTAGTTCTTGAAGGTGACGTAGCTAAAATTCCACCAACTGGGGCTGATATGTCCGTAGTTTATGTAAATTCTCGCGATAAAATTAGATGAGATACCTCCAAAGCCCCGGGAATCTAATGTACTTGTGTGAGGCGTTTCGCGACCCGTCGGCAGAGAGCAGATTCTCCCGGGAAGAATTATTTCTAGCAACTTTTTTGAAACTTCCATGTTTTTACGTTTTTCCCAAATTGTAGAGGCTCTTTTCTCCACGGTAGTAGAACTCTGAATATGTGACATTTCATAGGAAATCAAAATGTGATAGGCTCTCTACCGCAATAATCAACTTCAAAAACAAGGTTAGGTATAGAATCAACCTAATTTCTTTACAAGAAAATCGGACAGCTCTGAGGCCCCCGTCATAGTCGGTGGATCTACTGAGTCCAACCGGGTCGATACGCATCGAATTCGTGGAAGACGGGTGCAAAAAAATCAAACCACTGAGTCAGACTGCGACCGTCTGATGCCCACCGCAATCCCCCCGGTCGATACTGATATTTCTCAAGCGTACAAGGGCGGAGCCAATGCACCGACTGAGTCCCACTGAGTCCCGCCGAAATTATCCTCACCCCACCCGGTCGATATAGGTGTTTTTCACGTGATTTGGGTGCATTTTTTTCGGCCGACTGCGACCTGCCGAGTCCCGCCGCATCTCGACTCTCGCCGTCTGCGCTCTGCCCCACGTACTGCTGATACGGAAATCAGATTCAGACATGTTGAAAACAAGAAAGATCAGCCACCAAACACGTTTCGATTCACAGCTGAAGTGATAATCGTCACTATCAATTGCGTGTTTCACAGAGGAGTTGGTTGGCGCTGGGAGCAACCGGACTCAGTGGGACTCAGCAGGTTTTTCGACGAAGTCTGACCGGGGCCTCACTGATCGGCGAACGTAAGGTGCGTCCGAATGAGATTGGCGGCCCATGCGGCCGGCGTGCTTGGCAGGCGGCCGTCGCGTTTGTCGCTCTCGGACGGGCATGCGAAAAGTCCCCACCGCCATCGACTACGAACGGGGCCGGCACCGGCTGGCAGCAAGCACTGCGCCGATCATTCTGCTCTGCAGACGGTGGGAGAGGGGAGGGCCGTTCTGAAATCCAACACTCGTCCGAGGGCGGCACATGCGACGGCCGCCTGCCAAGCATGCCGGCCGCGTGGGCCGCCATTACCATTTGGACACACTTTATTCATTGCGAAGTGCCTTTTTCACATCTAAATGGAAGAATATAGCACGCTAGCAGCATATAGCTACGGAAACTCCGCCAGATATAAGCTCTTACCACGAAACCTGTGGCAAATACTATAAGGCACGCCTAAACATCCACCAAGCAGTCATACTCAGGCATGGGAGCGGTTATTCCGCGAGGGAATGTCGGTTGCCCTCCCTGGTCATCCAGCGTGTAACCGATATTGTTCCTCCGTACAACCGCACAGACTCATGGGCGGTTACTCGGCGGGGGAACGTCGGTTGATCGGCTGGGGCATCTGCTGGACAACCGATCTTCCACCGCCATTCAACCGATATCACACCGCGGTACAACCGAACCAGATTTCCGGTCACGCGCTTTCCAATACATCCTGGGTATTCCCGGGTCCGCAGAGGGGACCCAATGGAAATCCCTATTGGCGTCCCCACAAAAGAGGTGATCCCACGGTCCACGGTGGGGTGCACCCTACTGCGGACCATGGGGAGATGACCCTAAAGTTGGGTACCACCCCCGCGCCCTGGGAGCCCCCTCCCCTCGGCGACAAAAATTATCCTCCGGTATCCGGTGGATCTTCCGGAAGGTGACTCGAGGTCACCTTCCAGGTCCAGCTCCGAAAAGCTGACTGAGGCTCACGGTGAGATGAGGAGCCTTTTATACCCCTATCAATGTTAATACTTTTGTCTAAACATGTTGATGCCGGCGCACCCATCTTTTTTGGTCCGAGTTGCGGAACGTGTCACATATTTGACGGTAGAGCACGTCCCCGCCGTTGCACCGTCAACCCCTTTTCCACCGCCAAATAACCGTCTCCGTGAATTGAATTTCTCTCTATCTGCGGTACAACCGGCAATTCGACTCCTCCCCATTTTGGCTCCCGCCGTCGCACCGACAAGCCTCTTTACCCCGCTGAACAACCGTCAGCGTGTCTGAGTATCGGTCTGATTTTGGTTTGAAAAGTGATGCTTTAATCTGTCAGAACGCCCGCGAGTGGATGAGTGAGAAATCGACGTGTTTTCATGTGAAAAAAACAGTTACTTGCACCTCAGTTATTTTCATAGTCGGATAAAAAAGTCGACTTTTTATTCGAAAAGTCGAATATTCGAAAAAGTCTCATATCCGACTACTGTCGAAAAGTCGAATATTCGAAAAAGGGCGATATCCGACTACAGTCGAAAAGTCGAATATTCGAAAAAGTGCGATATCCGACTATAGTCGAAGAGTCGAATATTCGAAAAAGTGCGATATCCGACTACAGTCGAAAAGTCGAATATTCGAAAAAGTGCGATATCCGACTATAGTCGAAAAGTCGGATATTCGAAAAAGTACGATATCCGACTATAGTCGAAAAGTCGAATATTCGAAAAAGGGCGATATCCGACTACAGTCGAAAAGTCGAATATTCGAAAAAGTACGATATCCGACTATAGTCGAAAAGTCGAATATTCGAAAAAGGGCGATATCCGACTATAGTCGAAAAGTCGGATATTCGAAATGAATTTCATTTGGAACAAGTATATCCTGTACGCAGTCTCTGATGATGCTGAAGGACTTTTCGACACTCGTTTTCTCGGACTATGGGACCACTGGCGGGAACAGCAGAACCACAACGAAAACTGATTTCAGTGAGACGCCGCTTATTGTAAAATATTGATCGGCTCACAAATAAATAACAAATAAAAAATTTCACTTTAAATATGGCTCACACTGCCTAATGAGATGTGTAGAGCCTCTCCTAAATCTCTCTCAGTCAATCGACGATCTTCCAAAACCATATCCTGTATTTTGGCTATGATTTCTGGTGTTGATGCGCTTTTTGGACGTCCTTCACGTGGACCGTCTTCAAGGCTTGTACGACCACTTTTAAATTCGGCAACCCATCTTTCTACTGTTCTAATTGTAGGTGAACAATCACTATACACTTCTAACATTCGTTCGTGAAGTTGTTTTGGTGCTACACCTTCCAAAAAAAAAGAATTTTATCACTGCACGATATTCAATTTTTTTCCATTGCTGTGGTACGGCGACACTAAATGGCTTGTACACAAAGAATGAATTGAAAGATTGAAATGAAACTTCACATACATACACATTAAGAGTGTACCAACAAAACAAAAAAAATTGGGTTAGTAGCAACGCCCTCTCTTATCGAACGACAAACATTATTGAACAACATTGTAATAGGAATAGTGAAAAACATACTGTATGTGACGTAAATGTAATCACTTGCCGAAGGGTTGGAATAGTTTTTCAAATGCAAATTGAGCAGTTCGAAAATTTTGATTAAGTAATGTGCAGCATCAGTTGAAAATCAACTTGTGTTACCCGCAACATCGCTTGAAGTAATTCGCACGTTAGGGAAACTTGCTTGAAGCCTTCAAGTAATTCGTGTTGAAGGCCTTGGTAATTAAAGGCAGCACACACGCTCTCAAACATGGTTGAGATAAATACGTGAATTGAACCGTATGGCTTACAACATAATGCTTACGCATTTTGAAGTGCCAAAAACGACAATCAATGCCGCTACATGAGTTAGAAGTTGGCCCCGCCCTGTATTTTCACGCTCCCTGTATTTGGCCTTTTCCTCCAACGCAAGGTTGTTGGGCCATCATCGCCGTCAGTGACGTGTGTGGTTCACTTGTTAGGCAATCTACCAGCAGTACCAACGGTGAATATTACCCAGCAACCTTGCGTTGCAGGAAAAGGGCAAATACAGGGGCGTGAAAATACAGGGCGGGTCCAACTTCTAACTCATGTAGCGGCATTGCGGGTCGTTTTTGACTCTTCAAAATGCGTAGGCGTTGTTATCTGGGCCATACCATTCCATTTCCGTAGTTATCTCAATCACGTTTACGAGCATGTATGCTGCCTTTAACTCAGAAGTTCTTGAATGGGATTTCTTGATTCATTCCAGCGTGCCTATTCAGATGCACGAGCAGTCTACACTGGTATCGGATCTGATCGCATGCAAAGCCGCAGAGAAGCGAGTTGAGGCTGAGAGGAGCAAACTGCGACAGTATGAGCTGATACGTTTCAAGGAATTTCGGCGTAGTATGTTCGAGAAGATTCGCCATCGGAAGAACACAGGCAATAGAAGGGATAGGATGTCAAGATCAAGATCGACGTCGGGGGTGAGATCAATATAGTGACTACATGAAAGATATGGACACTCCTCGCTCTTGAGGAATCGGTGTTCATGTGAAATCAGCGTTTTTTTCCAGACAGGGATGTCGAATGAAAATTTGAAAGCTGTCAGGTTCCCATCTGAAGCGCGAGGGGTGGATGTGGATGATAAGAGTCATGCGGAGAATGTAAGAATGAATATAGATGTACAGGTGAGGCGATGAAAAGGATGTTTGAAATCACATAACCTGGATTGACATTCTCTAGGTGAGCATCGAATCAGGCAGATGTACCTTACGAACCGCTCCCAAACAGGAAACATCGATGATGATAACGACTGCATTGGCGAAGAAACCTTCAGCGAAGGATTTGCGAGCGAAGGCGTTAGCCCAAACTCAGACAGCGAATTTCACCAGGTTTAGTATACCGAGGTGAGTGGGTTGAACCATATAAGTATCACTAGGTCGACCATATCACCATGGGGCACATGCCACCCAAGTGCAATTAGTCAGGTGAATTGAATCGTCGACAATAGGTTAACCTGCCCGTGATTCCTATTCTATCAATAGGCAAGTGTCTGGCAGGAAGGAGATCGTCGGCGTTCTGTTGCCTGGCTGCGACAGACATGTACCCGTCTGTTGCCCCGCAATTACGGAGTCGCGCTCTACACCCACTCATTGGTAAACTTTGGGAGGCCCGGTCACTGTCAGAATACCGATGCGGAGCTTAGAAGGCCTCATAAAGCTCAGAGTGTAAAAAATGCGAAAAACGATAGGTGGACCATAGAAAATGGACCTCAGAGAATTGCGAAAAATGATAGGTGGATCTTAGAAATTGATTTTTCCACGGGAATTTCGTCCAGGGGTTCTTTGAGGTGCTGAACACGAACGTGAGATTTGCTTTTGGTGTTTCGGCAACAGATTTCGGTAGAAAAAACGGCATCATACTGACCGCAATCTACCGTAATTGTCCGAAAAACAGTGGCCGGGTACATCATCAGTGGAACCATGGTTTTAGAGTGACCGGCCAGACGAGATACTGACGTAGAGTTTCGACAGGTGCCGAGAGTCCGGGGTAAAACTTACCTTTGTGCCGTGGGTTTATCGCTGATGAATGCGGCCCCGGAAAATGAAGCTCATATCTGTGTTCAGCACCCAAATCACCTCCCCCACCCACGGTACGAAGCTTGGCCGCAGAAAAGAATCTGAAATTTTCGGTGTCTTTTCTACTGTTTTGAGCTTGTCTACTAATCCATCTCAACGTTTCAGTCTCGATATGAGGGGATACTACCTGTCGGCGGATAGCGGCTTCCTTCCGGCATCGATAGCAGCTGGTATACCCAACGCAGCTAAGCCGGTGCCATCTGAAACGAGCGCGACACAAGCTTCAAATGCAAGTTTCTATCCTTTGAGACCTGAGTTCCTGGATTGAAAATCGAACACTAAATTTCAAGAGTGCTATCTCACGGAATCGTGGATGCTTCTACCTATCAGCAACTTTGGCGTCTATGCCAACAGAGACCGTGGTCACACCACATCTGGCAGACTACTTGGAACAGGTGAGTTTGGGCAGAATAAGAATGATAGCAAACACGAAGATATACATATTTTGATTCAGGTGTTGGAACCGCTGCCGATTTCGTCGGGAGCTACTGTCACATCAGTTCCGTCCACGGGTGAGCAACAGGAAGGCGTGGCGCATATCGTGGAGATGGATACTAGTGCACTACCAATTGATGTCCTGTTTTTCCTAACTGTTCAAAGCAGTACGATTCGGTTCGATGGACAGCAGCAGGTAGGAATTTGACACAACTTGAAGCCAGATTCTGAAGAGTAGACTGTGGTCGCCATCACGCTTCGAATCGGAGGCGTGCGTTCCTCTTTGGCGTCTTAGGGGAACAGCCGTTATCCGCAGAGGTGCGTTTTGCCTATGACTGTGGTAACCGCGTCCAGCCACCCTTTATGAGCTGGCCAGAGCAGCAACCCACCCCATGCAGGAGTCGCCGCAGAAGAACCTTGACGAGCATGATCTGAGACTCACCGTGGCTACTGAACTTTCTAGTTAGAAAAAAAAAACTAACACTTTGTTCTTCGAATTTGCCTCAGTTCCCACGACAACGTTGCGGCAGTCGATGGCATATTCTCCGAGGTTGATGACGGTTCCATTTTTGGGACGAGTTTCCTGCAAAGCAGCAAACGTTGCATGAAATCAACTGAGAAGTCTCAATTGTGACCCTCTGCGAGCATATATGCTGCCTTTAAAGGGCAGTGTCCACGATGAATATCATATATTTGAGTTCGACTCAAAAATGGATTGTTTGGTTTTGAGCTATCGAATAGTCAAGAATCAGCGAAGAAAAGCGCTCAGTTTAAGCTAAAATAGCGATTTCAAACGTACGTACAGGTCCAGTGCCCGGACGAGTTTACGCGCCCTGCTAGTCTCCGCAAGTGCGCGTTAATGGCGAAATGTGCACGAATCGATCAGGTTGGACGTGGCGGAGCTGTTTGGCAATTTGCCATCGAAAACGTTCGAACCAGCGCCACAAGCTTGTCAGAGTTGGGGGTGGGGCGAGCTAAGCAGGCGTTTTGGGCTAACGAGAACTTCACTTCATGGCCGGTGTTATCGATTTCTGAATCTTTGCCGCTGCTTCTTTCGACCCTATCCCCTCCAGCATCTAACAGCGTAGTGTTTCACACTGAAAACTCGAAGAAAGTACCATCGTGAACGCTGCCTTTAAAGGCAGCGCAGCACACACGCTCGCAAAACTGGATGAGGTCCAGCTAAAATCTGCAGCTTTTAACGAGTCGATGTTGTTGAATCATGGTGGTAAAGTCTGAAATATAGTCTAATCGCTTTAGATTGAAATTGTTTGCAGAGAAGCTCGGCAGCAGACTGTCTCTTGAAACTGCCGTGCTTGTCTCTAATGGCGACAACTAGGCGTACGGTTGGAGACCAGTATATAGGAGGTATCGATATATCAGCAACTCTGAGTGCGTTCTCGCTGAGTATATACAGTCCGCATCAGGTATGTAGATTTTATTCGGCTAACTTCGAAAAGCGATTAGAAGCCGAGGCATAGATTATTTTCAGCAGTCCACGGCTCATGACGCTTTGTCGTTAACACTCGATCACTTTTCATTTGTGATCTCGCGTAGTAAAAATTCGTCTGCTGAGACTGATAATCGAGTAAAGGTAAGGAAGAAATGCGTGCAGCTTCCAAAGTAGCCATTAAAATTGAAGTCTTCAGTTCGTACTTACATCAAACATTGGTGCTGCAACATTCAACTATGACATGCGACGACTCAGTGAACTGATGGCGTTTCCAAAGCCGTGGTATCGAGCCACGATTGCTCGTCGAGTGTTCTTCGGGGATCAGGGTACAGGCACCTATGAGCCGGTCAGCCAGCCAAGTACCGTCATTACGCAAAACCCTCACACGTCAACCCCAAGGTAACTGTGCTTCGAGACACTATATTCGTTTTTTTTTCAGAAAAATGTATAGTTAGGTTCGTGGCCTGTGTCCCCAAGAAAAAACGTTTAAATTCAAACCGCGGCTGGCGCGGCGGTTTAATTCTCAGAGATTGAGATTTAAACCGCCACACCAGCTGCAATTTGTATTTACACGTTTTTTCTTGGGGAACCAGGCCGCGGATCTAACCATACATAAACAGGTAAGGCAATGTTCCTATAGTCCGTTTGAATGAGTTCGTCTGCCCACGCGGTCGGCGTGATTGTCGAGCAGCCGTCACCAAGACTTTTGTGGACGATTAGTGAATAAAATTCCAGTCAGCTGTCTGCAGCTGTGGGAAATCTCGCCCGGAAAAATACCAGCTCCGGCGGCCACTAGACAAGCACGCCTCTCGCGTTGGCGGACAGTCCTATTCGGACAAACTACACGTAGAGGCTATACTTTTACATTTTCAGATTTTTTTCGAATATTCGACTTTTCGAATAATTCGGAATTTTAGAGTTTTCGAATATTCGACTTTTCGATTAATTCGGGATTTTGAAGTTTTCGAATATTTGTTAAGAATAGTAGTTGTAAATCCATTGTTGTACCGTAGCTCTACTAATCTAATGGCCTTGGCGATCTTGTTCCAGTTTAGTACCTGCTTCTTGGCAGTTGGTTTCCTCTATTACCCCGTTCCTGTGCTTTCCTCCTCGGTTTGTTGTTGTCATCATTCTCCGTCGATCGATGGGCGCGGAGGGGTGGATGCGGGGGAGGGGCATCTTATGTATGCCTCGCGCTCTCGTCTGCCCCCGTGGTCTCTCGTCGCAGGCGGGGCCTGCGATCGGAGGCCGCGTCCGCTCCCTTCTTAAGGCGGCTCGTTTAGTTATAGTGGCTCATTTTGTTGTTGTAGAGTGGTACGGAGAGGTGACTCTCCTCAATAAATAGTTGTACCACAGTTCAGTCTACAACACTCCAGTCGATTTGGGGGCCGAACCGAGGCCGAAGAAGAGGACCAGCGATCCGCCCTTAAGCCGTTGTCAAGCGGTTACGGCGTGTAGTCCTGCTCCTACTTGGAAGCAGTGTATCCTCATTCACGCGGTGCGGTCGCGTGTGCGTGCCCGTGTGGTGAGACGCATCAGTGTTATTCACGGAATACACTGTTGTGTTTCGTCGCTGCGTGGGTAGCGTGCGTGTCGATCGACGCCGTCACAGAGTGGGGGTACGTTGTAGTGACGCTCGTCGCTGTTCCGTGTAGGAGCCCGACTACAAATTGATCGCTATTGTCTCGCGGCCGATAGCCTAATCGCCAGTGACGATTAGTGATTGCAGAACAATGCCGTCAAGCAGCAACGCTCAGGAAGAAGGCGTTATGGGAATGCAACGACTGGCGCTGAATGAGCCCACAACATCCCAGCAGCTGGCCGAGATGCGAATCATGATGAATGTACTCATGGACAAGGCCAGCGTGCTCTCTAGCCAGGGTGCCGATAAGGTGAGAAGACCCGAAACGGTCACACTTTCGGAAAACCTTGCTATCGCCATGGAGGAGCAGCGTGAGCAGTCTGCTGAAGTCGACCATTGTCTGCGGCAACTGTCCGAGCTGTTCAACGTCGATGCCACAGAGGTTGTGAGCAAAACGAGAGCTTTCGTGGAGATTTGTAAGCAACATAGGCGATCGGATCAGAGTGATACTACTCAGGGTCAACCAGCCACCGTTGTTGTCACAGATGCTCCAAGCGCCACGGTCGAGCAGCGCACGTTCGATGAAGCTAACAGGAACTTCGTCTACAAAGCAGGCTTTGATCTCATCGAGGGAACAAGAGGCGAGCCAACAAGCTCTCCAAGCGTTGGGCTGGAGTCGGAGTGCTTCAGACTTCACTCGCCTTATGCTTCTCGGGGCATCGCGATCGGATCGCAGCAGCAGAGAGAGACGGATTCGGACTGGCAGACGCGAGTGAACCCTTTTCTCAATAGAGGGTATGAAAATCTCGAAAGTCACCAAAACTTGGGGCATATGTTCGCTGCCATGAGCTTACCAGAGGTGGAGACCTTGGCAGATCCCAAGGGAAAACAGTTCGACGACTTCGTACTCAGGTTTAGGATGAAATATTTGAACCTTGGGTTAGATAACGCTATGCTTACGCACCTCTTCCTCTCCAAGCTCGACGGATTCCCTAAAGCAGTAGCTGATGCGCTGCCAAGAAGCATCCGCGAAGGAAGTCTCGACGGAATCATCGATGGAATGCGGAAGAGCCTGAGTGCTAGCGATCCTGCGCAGCAAATGAAGGCCTATATGGAACTGAAGCACTTGAAGAAAGATGTCGACGTCACTCGATTCTGTATCGAGCTTGAACGACTGACCAGGATGGCTTATCAAGATGCCTCCGATGAAGTGCTGTCGAAGACACGAGCTGTGGAGCTCGTAACACAACTAACGGACTGGCCCGAGTACTTGCAGCTGTACTCAACGCTGGAGGCCGCGCCAGAAGGATGTGAATACGAGATGGTCAAAAGATTGGCTCAGCGCTGCGAGCGAAGTCGAGATGTCGCTTCAGCGATGCGGCAAGCTGCACAGCCATGCCGATCAAAACCGGCCGAAGTAGGCAAGTACATGTTTTCGCCGTCGAAACGAGGAAGTCAGACACATACTAGTCCCGCTAAACTAGAGCCAGCTAACTGTTCTGTAGCTGTGTCGTCAAGTGGAGAACCAAAAAAAACCGTTGAAGTGCTACAATTGTGGCAGGACTGGCCATCTTTCCCTTAAATGCCGAGCTTCTAGAGAGCCTTCGCAGCGTGAAGGTAGTGGAAGCAATGGGGCAGCAGAGGAAATACCAGTGAAGAACTTCACGGCTTCGCTGAACAAGTGGATTTGTGGAGCCGCAGGCTCATCCAGACCACAGGACGAGTTAGTGGGAAGACAAATGTCATGTGAGGTACATCTCCTAGGATTCTCACGACAGGCTTTGTTGGACACAGGTTCCCAAGTAAGCATCATCCCTCTGGAGATGGTGGAAGAAGCTCTTAAGTCAAGGTTCGATTTGGATAACGACGTTGAAGAGATTCCACTGAGAGGATGTGCTCCGGTGTACGACGCTTCTGGGAATGCTATGGTCTTCAAGGGAGCGATAAGGCTTTCCATGCAGATTGGAAACAGCAACAAGCGAAGGATCGCATGCTTAGTGATGAAGGGAGGTGACGGATCGCTAGTTCTTGGCACTAACGCCTTAGGCAAGTTGGGATTTAACCTTAAGCGGTTTAAGAGAGCGGCGATCTCTCCCAGCAAAGGCGAAACCTTCAGTGCAGTTAAGGACAGGCGTACTCAGAAGCAGCGGAAGCAGCCGCAAGACCCTGTTGTTCGGTCTGCTGGTGCAAAAGTCAGGAACAATCGAACGACTCCTGAAGTCCATGCTCCTGTCGCTGACACTTCTGTGGGAGCAGAAGTCTTCAAACAAGGTGAAGACGAAGCACCTTGCGGAACAGCAGACATGGTGCACACAGACAAGGTCGAGTTGCCCAGGAAGATTTTGCGTTCGAACGTTAAGCGGACGCTTGAGGTGAAATGTTGCGCAGCAACAGATCAAGGAAAAGGCGCTGAGAACCATGACCGCGATCAGTCAGGAGCTTGCCCGAGATGGAGGCGATGCAATACGGTCATGCCTGATAGGCGCCGAGATCATAACTCATGCAAGCCTGGGCCTGACGAACCCAGCAGAGTACAATTCGATGCGGTTCAGAGGCTACCTAAAGGGATATCAGAAGAGCCCGTGCAGCCTGTTAGAACTCGCAGGAAGCGGGGGAAGCCCAGAAAGAACCCCTCCGCAGAGATTCAAACGAGTCGGAAGATTCGATGTTTCAAAACGGGTATCGGCATAGAGCATCCACTCAACCTGCGTCATCGATGTGACTACGGCTGTTTTGGGCAGTGTGTTCATGTCGCTGTTCCCAGTCCGACACACCAAATGGCTCGATCAAATAAAAAGGCCGACACGTTTGAACTAGAGAACGTCGCCTCTGTTGGAGAACAAGGGAGCTGGAGTGAGGAAAGGAAGGAGTCGAAGCTCCGAAAGGTAAAATCTACGCATCTCACTCCCCATGGTCCCGCCGCCGCCACGAAGGGTTGCAGCCACCTACACGTCGATTCTGTGGAAGCTGTGGAGGCAGCAACAAGAGTGCGGTTCGAGCACAGAGCCGGTTCAAATGTGGCACTTTGCCATGACGTCGGAGCTAATGCCACGAATGCGATCGAAGTGTGGGAACTTATGAAGCATAGCTGTGGCTCTAACAGTAATATTGTTTTCAGCATCAAACCGGATGGAGGAGATCGACCCAGTTCTAGTGACGTCGGGAACAGTCGGGAAAGTGGTCGAAGGAGCTATGGTATGGAAAACAGAAATGTTCGGAGAGGAGCCTAGTGATATCGTTAGTGATGTGAGTCGGGACGACTCTCCTGTTAGTACGGGCATGTTAAGAATAGTAGTTGTAAATCCATTGTTGTACCGTAGCTCTACTAATCTAATGGCCTTGGCGATCTTGTTCCAGTTTAGTACCTGCTTCTTGGCAGTTGGTTTCCTCTATTACCCCGTTCCTGTGCTTTCCTCCTCGGTTTGTTGTTGTCATCATTCTCCGTCGATCGATGGGCGCGGAGGGGTGGATGCGGGGGAGGGGCATCTTATGTATGCCTCGCGCTCTCGTCTGCCCCCGTGGTCTCTCGTCGCAGGCGGGGCCTGCGATCGGAGGCCGCGTCCGCTCCCTTCTTAAGGCGGCTCGTTTAGTTATAGTGGCTCATTTTGTTGTTGTAGAGTGGTACGGAGAGGTGACTCTCCTCAATAAATAGTTGTACCACAGTTCAGTCTACAACAGTCCAGTCGATTTATTCGATTTTTCGAATAATTCGGGATTTTGAACTTTTCGAATATTCGACTTTTCGAATAAATCGGGAATTTGAACTTTTCGAATATTCGACTTTTCGAATTATTCGGGATTTTGAGCTTTTCGAATATTCGACTTTTCGAATAATTCGGGATTTTGAACTTTTCGAATATTCAACTTTTCGAATAAAAGTCGACTTTTTCAATCGACTGTCGAATGATTTTTCGAATTTTTTTTTATTCGACTGTTTGATTAAGTCAGAAAAATATTTTGTCATTCCCACTACTTTCCAGAAAAAAAGCTAAATTACTTCAGCTAGCATATTCTATCCTTCTTTTGGGACTGAACTAAACTGTCGAATAGAGAAGCAAATTATTCTAAAGTGTGTCCGAATGAGAATGGCGGCCCACGCGGCCGGCGTGCTTGGCAGGCGGCCATCGCATGTGCCGCCCTCGGACGAGTGTTGAATTTCAACGACGGCCGTCTCCTCTCCCCCCCCCCCCGTCTACAGAGCTGATTGATCGGAGCAGGGCTTGCTGCCAGCCGGTGCCGGCCCCGTTCGTAGTCGATGGCGGTGGGGACTTTTCGCATGCTCGTCCGAGAGCGGCGAACGCGACGGCCGCCTGCCAAGCACGCCGGCCGCATGGACAGCCATTCTCATTCGGACGCACCTTATATATTTACGAGACGGTTGGCTATATAAGAAAAAATTACGAATTATCAGGTATATACGTATAAGTATAGTATAGTATATTATCTATGTAACATAACATTGAGTATAGTATATTATTTATTAAGTATACAGGATTGGCATAATCTCACTCGGCAGTTTCTTCAAGACCGCTGGAATAATACCATCCGGCCCTACAGCCTTCGAGTTGTGCATCTCTTTGACCACATTCTCAATTTGCGCGGGGGTCACAGCTTCTGCTTCATTCATAGTGGTAACTTACAGTGCTATCTTACGGTCACTCGATTCTGTTTCCCTCTCTTAGCCTGAGTCATGAAAAAATTCTTTCTGAGAGCAGTTGCAGCCTCCTTTCCCGATTTGAAGGCTCCATTCTCGAACTCGATCGTAGAATAGTTGGTGGAGGTGCTCTTGCCTGAGATTTTCTTGAGAACTTTCCAAGTTGATGCTCCGTCACTCTTGAAATTCATCTTCTCCGTGAATTTCTCCCAACACTCCTTCCTGTGCTTGTCCAGATCTCGCTTAAGCTCGCTATCCAGCTCAGCGATTGTCGGATCCAGGTGATCTGCGACTCTCTTTGCATCCCCTGTCCTTAGCTTCAAGATTTCCCTGGTGAAATTGGCAAAAAAAGGTCTTGACTCGGTCTTCCGGAATGGCTGCTTTCATGGCCTTGCGAATCGCGTCGGTCAAGTGACGTTCTTTCTGGTGCACGTTTCTGTTCCATGCGTAGTCAACCACATGGGGAAGTGCTACCTCCCTGAACAAGCGCCATTCTGCAAGGGAAATATTAAGATAAGATATTCGACTGATACCTGAATAAGGAGCTAGAGAATTAGAGAGATCGACATGAACAAAGACGGAGATATGATAACTGGACAGAGTTGTAGCGGTCGACCAAGAGCAGGCGCTAGAGAGATTAGAAGATACAAGAAATATGTCTGGACTAGAGGATCGCCTGCGAAGACAGCAGAGGGTGAAAGGGAGCAGTCGTACAACTGTTTGAGTGAAGGAGTAGGGTCGTAAGATTGGGGACAGGACGTGGTAGGAGGGATAGAGATATTAAAAAGAGATATAGGTGTTTCAAGAGGGAGATGGATAGGTAGGTATTGAAGAGCACCGTCCTTGGGGGTGTTTGGTATGAGATGAGGCTAGATTTGATAATACAAAAGTAGAAACTCCTCCGCCGAGAGATGACCCTGGAGCATGATAAGCAGTATAGCCAGGAATGGTAGGATGTCGAGCGGTAGCGGAAGGAGACAGCTTGACTTCCTGAGCCATCATAACACCAGGATGATGAGTGCGTGCGAAAAGAAAGAGTTCAGATAGCCTGGCTTGAAGGCTGTTGAGGTTAATATGTACAATAGAGAGGGGGCGGTTGGAGAATGAGGAATTAGAGTTGCTGGGGCAGAACACTGAACACAACGGAATGAAGGATCGTGATGCCTCACAGAACTGAGGCACGAACAGGAGAGGTGCACTCACCTCTGACATCTAAAGCATTGGACACTTTTTTCCATTCCAGGTGACATCCTTGCTGCAAGTGGCACATGGGTACTTCTGAGCGGGCCTTGGATTCCTCTCGACGCCGACCCTTTGTAGCAGAATCTTTAGGAGAGCTGCGACCAGCCAGTGCCTCTCCCATGACAAAAACCCTCTTGAAGGAGGAGTTGACGTCGGTTTGCACGGAGGTGGTCTTCCTTCCTGGTGCTCTTTCGGAATAGGCGACCCACTGAAGATTACAATGAAATTAGCGATTGTTTGGGCATGACCTACCGCTCGGATGGTAACATCGAACAGTTCAGTGTGTTTGAAAAAGTCTAATTCATTCGACGGCTTCCGTGGGATAAACATTTCTCATGAAATTTCTCTCTCTAGTGGGTCGTCTATCCCGATAGAGTACCTCTTTCCTCCACACTGCCACGGCAAAAACGTACGACATCTCGGCAGCACCAAAATGATGGAATGAAAGTCTCTAAACTGCAGCTCTAATCAAAATCAAACTTTGCGGGGTCGCCGGCGACTAAGCCGCGGAGTTTCTAAGGCCACGCCCCCATTTTCTCGCTCGCTCTCGTCGCTCGCACCTTTGTCACTATGCCGGAGCCTTAGTTACAGCGTCGCGTCACGCCGCGAATGAGCCCTGAACGCCCTTATGATGAGGACTCTTTTCGAGTCGCGTGACACATGAGTGAGTCATCATTGATAGTTTCGGTCCACCTTGATTTCGAAACACATCTACGATTTGCGTCAGTGTGCATCCTTGGCGCACAACCTGCTCCTGGGTCAATGGAATGTTTTGGAAAATCAATTTATCCGAAAAAGTCGACTATCGAATTCATTCGAATGTTTCCGTAAATTTTCGAATATTCGACTTTTCGAATAATTTAGGTTTTTAAACTTTTCGAATATTCGACTTTTCGAATAATTCGGGATTTTGAACTTTTCGAATATTCGACTTTTCGACTAATTCGGAAATTTGACGTTTTCGAATATTCGACTTTTCGAATAATTCGAGATTTTGAACTTTTCGAATAATCGATTTTTCGAATAATTCGGGAATTAGCCTTTTTCGAATATTCGACTTTTCGAATAATTCGAAGTCGACTTTTTCAATCGAATGATTTTTGCAATCATTCGACTCGGTCAAAGTATAGTAGAGGCGACTATCCTTCATAATCCCAGATTTTGCCCCTAAGGCTGGACTCTGCTTTCAGTCAAGCCTAAAGAAGTGGTATGCATCATTCTAAGGGTGCAATGACATTTAGAATAGTGAAGACATTCAGATGGCAAGATCTGCTCTGTCAGCTCATAAATTCGTGGGGAAGTTCCCGAGAACGACACCAGAACTTCCCTCGAAACAACTGGGGAACTTCCCCCGAATCGAGGGGAGACGGAGGGGACCTCCGGCTAGCAGGTCTTCCCTTGTTCTCCCGATCGCCAGTCTTCCCCAAGCTGTCGCAACCCAACACCCACTGGTCATTGATTTATCAAAAGTCGCCTGGCCGAAACTCGTTGTTTTTAACAGTTTCCTGTTCTTCGAAAGCAGGATTTGGGTCAAAAACATTCACCTTTGTCGAAAGGTTACGGAGAAGCTTGTTATCTCCCCTGGTAATCTGAACAGAGATACCTTACACCGCCCTTGAGTGGCAGGTCTGCTCCCTCAACCTGCGAAGTGCGAGACCACCTCGCGACCAGCCCGTTTGCATCATCGTATACACTGCGGCTTTGTTTTCTCGTTTATCATACTCGGGGGGGGGGGGAGGGGACATGGGGACAACCGTGAAGCGAGCTTCCCTTGTTCTCCCCCGAGTCGACTGTTTCGAAGGCCTTATCGTTGTGTATAATTCGAGGGGAGAGGAGCGAGACGCCCCCCCCCCGGAAGGGACGTCCCCTTCCGGGGGGACGTCTCGCTCCTCTCCCCTCGACCGAGTGATAACGACCATATCAGGTCTATTGTCCTCGGGAACTTCCCCACAAATATCTGAGAGTGTGGAGCAACAGTTTCGTGCCATAGAAATGTCGAACAGTAGATAAAGAAGAATGTGAAATATTTGTATCACCCCACTATGAGGTACATCGTGAAATCGCAGAAAATGTTGCAGAACAGCAACTGCCAGATCTGACAAGGCATGGGCGGCCACAGTACTCCTCGCTGTGCAGTGGAAAGAGTTGAATGTAAATGCGCAAATGTCGAACACTATGGGCAACACCTCGTGGAGGGCTCGTCGTGGTTTGCTACGGTCTGTGGCTAAGGTGGGTTTCCTTCAACGCTAACGAAATACGACTTTAGAGATGTCGCTTTCAGCTGAATTCTCGGTCGGAGCGGAATATTACTCTCGAGTTCAAATTAGACTCGAGTGAGCTGACAGCCCATGGAGGAGCGGTCAGTGGGGAGATAGCGCTCAGTCGACTGCTTTTCTCGGCCTTGCATGTGCGGCAGGTTGAGGTAAGTTTTTAAAGGTGTATTTTGAAACAGTTCAATCTCAGGGGTAATTTTTGATATTATAGTCCGGCTGCCACAAAACGTGTAGTATTCCTGCCTAGCGCGAAATCTCAATTCGCTCAAATAAACGAGACAAATAGAGGAAAAGTCGACTACGCACCCGGAAAGGAAACCTGGGGCACGCCCACCGACAAATTTCCGGTTTCAATAGGGAAAAGACGCGCGATTTATTTCACTCAAAATTTCTGTTTCTCCACTTGTTTTCGGTCTGGCGTTATAGTGTGGCGTGCCTGAAAGCGATGACTGCGAATAACGATAGAGAACTGACTGGAGACAACTCGTCCGTGAAGTTCTCGCCGTTCAAATTCAAAATCTTTGAGGGACCTTGATTCCGTTAGTTTCTGAGCGATTCTGAAGAAACCATTGTGATCAGCGTGAAATTTTCTCCAACTGAAGCAGAAAAACTGAAAAAAAAAAGATTTTGAGGTTGGACTGTTGGTTTTAAGGCTCATTCCAATCTCGAAGTCGCTTTCCAGCCTTTTCGCTTACTTTGGAGAGAATTTCAGGAGAAAATTTAGATTTTGATCAAAATCCATCGCGCTTCTTCCCTATTTATATTGACAACTTGTCGGTGGGCATGTCCCATTTTTGCTTTCCGAGGGCATGGTTGATTTTTTTCCTCGCTTTTTTGAGCAATTTGAGCGTGGTAGGGTTGCTGTACACGCGGCCGGACTATCATATCAAAACTTGTCACTGAGGTTGGTCTGTGCCTACAAGTGGACCCCCGCAAGGCTGCTCAGCTCATTGTCGTTTGGGAAGCGTGCCCTGAACATTTTCTGATCCCACATCTCAGCAACCTCCTCGTAATGCGGCAAGGATCCAGTTGCGGTGGTTGGCGGCGCGTGTGGAATGGATGAGTCGAGCAGTGCTGATCGGTCGATGTGAAAAGCCGTCCATTTCAGTTGGTGATGAGTTCTCCAGGGAAAAGAATGAGAATGAAGAGGTGGTAATTTGTCTGTGAGGCGAGGAAAAAAATTATGAAACCTCTCGAAATGAATTGTTTCAGTACGTTCGCGCCTGTGTGAGGCTGAATGTGAAAGGATCGTGGGAAGATCTCCAGGTGGTCATTGCCCGATGTACGGTGGACGATATTCAGAAGATCATCAATAAGCTGAAGACGTTCTTTGAGGTGGGTGAAATATCCTATAAGGATTTCGCATTGCGCTAAATCGCAGTGTTTTAGGAACAGCTCAAGAGTTCAAAAATGGTGTGGGGTATTCAAGAGGACAACTCCGCTGCAGGCAGTAGTAATCAGAAAGATGAGAGCGATGAAGTAGCGGCGTTTGCGACGAGGATTTGGCAGAAGGTATTGTCTATTTTGTGGGAGCTGTCCTTGTTGTATTGATTGATGGTGAAATTTAGGTTCTGGATACGATCACTGAGATACAGTATAGACAGAAAATTCTGCCTATACCTCCCCAGGGTGAGACGGTGGTCGGCGGTTTTGTAGGTTTTGAGGCGGGCCGTATGTCACTGGCATGTATGCATGGAGAGATGAGCGCGCATAGGTGAGGCTAACCCTAAGTTGAGAGTAGCTTTGAAAATTGTGCCATGAAATATTTCAGCTGGGCTCTTTTCCACTTGCGTCATGCCGGAATTGTGTTTACGCCAGAATCGAAGTTCTTGTTCATCGACAGGGACGAGGATTTGATTGGTAAGTATATAAGCAGTTCCATCAATCGCCCAGTTTTGTGGTTTCATATCTGCTATATGCTCCTCTCAAAGTTATACATGTATGAAGCGGAAATTGTGCATATTGAGTGTTTTGAATGGATTTTTCAGGAGTTGCGCTGCGTCAGAAATTGGTTATTCGACTTGGACCGAAGGATGCGAAGAGAACGGCGCCAAATAACCCAGTTGAAGTGCCGAATGCGACCGCAGAAAATATGGCAACGGTTTGTAGGGTGCAGGTGAGATTGGCATTAGATGTTTTCTAACGCTTATTGCGGTGAGGGCAGGTAATGCTTCTCGATTTGGCCTAATCGGCTGGTTATCGGCTAGGGGGTCGTGGAAATCCCGCCGTCGAGTGACGCGGCGAATCACAATCTTTAAAGGCACAGGACACCCAGAAAATTAATTTTCAGATTCCATGCTTATCTTGGAGAGAGTCACACTCTGATCACAGTGGTATCTCTGAAATCGTCCAGACCCCCTTTGAAGAGACTTATGGCTCTTCGAAGATGCCTAGATTCTGAGGGTGAAAAATTGGTGGACGAGTTGTCTCAGGCCTGTATTTCTCTTCATTCGCATTCGTTGCGCGAGAGAAATCCAGGATAAGGAGACATTCCGGTAATGGACTGAAGAACGACGACTTGTTGGAATTCATCCATCCATCGAGCCGCTATCGAGTTCGAAAATCTGTTAGGGGGTCGGGCCAGTGGTGGTGAGCGAAGGGGGTCGGGTCTGTGGTGGTCGCTTATATCTCGCTCATTTGGAGGAAATGAGATCTGGAATTTGACACGTGTTATACAGGAGGGGTCTTCTACAAAATTACATGAAAATCTCAAAATTCATATCTGAGGGTGTACTGTGCCTTTAATGTTAAGCGTGAAGCGCCGCGTGATCAGTATTATAGGATTGCACATTGCCGCACCGCTCGGCTGTGGAAGTATAAACGACGCGTAGCGCGGCTACTGCGCATTTTAGCCGAGATGTTGCGTCCTACATAGTAGTCGGCCGTGCTCATTTGTCGCGGTCTCAAGCCATTATTTCAACGCAATCTATGCATCTGTCACTATTGGCGTTTCCTTTAGAGTAAGACAGCGGGCCTTAAAGGCAGCGTTCACGATGAATATCACATTCGAGTTCAACTCAAAGATGGTTTTTTGGTCGTAAGTTAACGAATAGTGAAAAAACAGCTAAGAAAAACACTCAGAATCAGCTAAAATAACGGTTCCTCACCTAATTATCCTCTTTTTCGAAGTGAAATTTATCTCCGTTCATCGCGTGCTTGTGCGCGCGTATGCTGCGTCTCCTTCTCCCCACACGTTCTCGCTGTCTCTACCATCGCTCCGCACATGCTCGCGAAAGAGTAAATTTGGCTCCGAACCAGAGGTTACAGCTTCAAGGGCGGACGAGCTTTTTCGAAATGTGCGGGAATCGATCAGGCTGAACGTGGCGGAGTTGCTTGGCACTTCCACATCGAATATTCGAAGCGGGGGTGGGGCGTGCTAAGCAGGCGTGCTGTGCTAACGAAATGTTCACTTCGCGGCTGTTTTCATCGATTTCTGGCCTGTTTTCGTTGCTTCTTTCGACCCTATCCTCCCAGCATCTGCCAGCGTAGTAGTTCACACTGAAAACTCGGAATCGAGATTCACCCCGAACACTGCCTCTAAAGGTAGCATACACGCTCGTAAAAGTGGTTGAGGTAACTACGGAAATACAATGATATGACTCAGATCACAACGCCTACGCATTTTGAAGCGTCAAAAACGACTCTCAATGCCGGTATATGAGTAAGAAGTTAGCCCGCCCTGTCTTTCTCCGCCCCCTGTATTTGCCTTCCTCGTCCAAAACAGGGGTACTGAGCCGTCCTCATCGTCGTCGATACTTTGGCCTACGTCCAGGAGGCCGTTTCCAGATAGGATTGAGAAACACTCTCAGAGTGTGTTGGTAAAACGATCTGGCGTCCTTATTAGTATCTATCCTAGTGTGAGGACCAGTACAGTTCATATACGCACTCGCGTTCAGTCCGTAATGTGCACGCTTATTGCGAAAGCGTGTTGCGGCGCGGTTTCGAAGATACTCGGACAGGGATGTCGGATCACCCTGGCGGTTTTCGCCTTTCCGATAACCGCCAGGGCGATCCAACACCCCTGTCTGAGCATTCCCGAAACCGCGCCGCAACACGCTTTCGCCAACAGCGTGCACTTTGCGGACTGAAGGCGGTTGCGTAAATGAACTGTAGGTATTAGTACGAAGCTGCATTTACCCAGATTCGATGAACCGCTGGAACATTTGTCTTTTAAGTGGAGTTTGATTCAACGACGTTTCTTTCTAATTATTTAGCAAAACCGTAACACCGTTATGCGACAAAACGCCTCAATTTCGGCTAGTCTGGACTATCTGATTGGTGACGCGTTGAAGCAAGTGGGACTCGCAACAAACTCTGAAGTTAGTGTTTCTCGCCTCATACTGTCTATATGGTCCGTGGCTTCTCTCCTCAAGTAAACACATTCGAATCTCAACCGCGGCTGGCGCGTAGGGTGAGATGCGCCGGTCCGCTAATCGATTCAAGCTGAGAGAAGAGCGCAGCTGATCGGCTAATCGTCAGCCGCGGGTGGGATTTAAACCATCCGCGCCATCCGCGGGTGGGATATAATTTTTTTTACTTGAGGACGCAAGCCACTGAGCTAACTGTATGAGGGCCAACCGGTCTAATTCTTTTCCAAGGTGACCACCTCATCGACATCTTCGAGGGCGCACCATAGTGTGCTGGAGCTGTTCCAGTTTCCAGCTTTGGAAGCGATTTTAGTGTCTGATCAACTGAACGAGTGCGATGTACAGGATATTGAGGAGGATGAGCGGCCTGAGGTAGGAGGTGTAAAAAAAACGAAGAAAATACTAGTTGATCTGGAATTTTCAGGTCCATTCAACTTTTGTCTGTGACTTCTTGGATGCTGTCTGTGTGCAGACGGATTTCAATGCTCAAGTCAGTTTCCTGCCGGAGCTGCTGAAGAGCTACATCCAAGTATCGGTGAGGATCATCTGACTGAATCCTGAACTCATGATTGACTTTTCTATGTGGTTTTGCTTGCAGGATTCTCCCATTCCTGCCCCGAATCCAGTGAAAAGCGACAAGCGACGGTATCTTTGTGAGAAATGGGCGGTGGATCCGAAAATAAGATTTATCGATCGATTCAGATGGAATCCACCAGTGATTGATGAGATATTGAGAAAATTGCAGGTATGACAGTGGTATTGTCAGAAACCAATGCTGCAGAATTCGTACCTCTATGAGAGCTTGTTCATACTCCGCTGTGTGTGAGGCGGCGTCGCACCAGACTTCGCGCTCAAAGACGAAATGAATTGTTTGTCGACTGCGTACAAAAAAAGGAAACAATCTCAATCTTACACGCTCGTATGCAGACATTCATTTACAAGAATGAAAATACAAATTCATAATAAAGAATTTTAAAAATTAATTTCTACATATGGTTGGTACCTTTGTATCAACAGGAGATGTGGACGAAAACAAATACATTCAACAAAACAACGTTAAAGCTGTCGCAAGCGTCGAAAACGAACGAGGGTGACTCAAATTGAGAAATTCTGAGTTGACAGCCTGTGAATTTTACCTCTATAAGCAGCGGAGTGAAAAGCATTATTAAGCCCAATTTATAGCTGGTCGCTTCGACTCGAAGTCGAAGCGATCAATCAACCATACTGCCGCGATACGCTTCGTGCACCGATTTCAAACCGTTCAGCGACTTGGGATCGTTCGTGCTGACGCAATTCCACGTGAAATGGGACCGAGATTTGAGGACATCGCCGCGAGAATTTTCTGTTTGCTCGCATAGATACTAGGGTCGCAGGGAGTGAGTCGCACGACAGCTATAACAACAGAAGAATACTTGAATGAAAAGTTCAAGTGATATAAACAGCTTTAAAACCACTTTTTGAAGTAAAACATGCGATTTTCAATTTCTTTCGATCATGGTCAGTCATTGAACATTTATGTTCAGCAAGATAAATTATAAGCTAAGTAAACATGAGCGACGAAAAGGATGAGAATGATCATTTCGCTGTCATTATTGGATTTCTTTGGAAATTCACGCGTAATGCGTATGAGATCCGCAGTTTGGCGCCGAACACCCTACGTCTTGACGAAAGACTACGGCCTAGTCGCTTCGACTAGACGGATCGCTTCCATCATGGAAGCGACGCGACTAGTCGAAGCGATCTAACAAAATCAAGCAGGTCGCTTCGTCCAGCTGTGAAATAGCCCAGTCGCTCGGCGATCGCGTCTGAAACTGCAAACTGTTCCGACCCGTCGCGACTCTGTGCAAGATCTGTTGTCGCGACTGGTTTTTAAACTTTCAGTGCCGCGACTCGTCGAAGCGACACCACCAGGTATGAATGGGGCTTGAGAGCCCGGTCATTATCGGTCGAAAAAAGCTGTGTCCGCGTGTGACCACACTTGTAGTCAATTAGTGTGAAAATCATGGAAGAGTGAGGTTGAAAAACAACATCCATGTTGCCGACGCGATCAGTATGTACGAAATATGCGGAATGGAATCATATGCAAATTAGTCGGGGTGGCCACACCTCTCGTTTTCCTTATCTTTCCTCATTCATGTCTTTTATGCTTATCGACCGGGCTGGCTAAAGTAGATCGGCCAACTATGACCGGGACCTATTGAGGAATTAGTCAGTAATCAAGAGCAGTAGCTTCATCAAGAAGTCGGAGATAAACAGTCTCACTTGTTGCGATATAACATGTCTATGCACATAACATTCAGTTCCTCCACTCTCTAACAGGCTGAAGGAGACAACGTTTCTATAACCTCAGACGATCTGATGATCGTAGCCCCTGCGGATTAACAAGTTTCCCCATTCTAGCGGACAGCTTCTGCAGCGGCGATTTGCACCAGCACTGGCTGTCGGCCGTATACAGTCGGCACGGTTCCCAGTGATACACTCCTTCCCCATTGAATGTTAGCACAAACTCAGTGCCCCTATGTTGTAGCATATGGCAGACACCGAGTTTGCGCCAATATTCAATGGGGAACGCAAAGTATCACTAGGATTCATGCCGACTCTATACGTCGGTGCACCAGCAAAGCTACGACACTGTTTCCGGTGCATGGGTTGCCATCGGCACAATCTTAATTACGGTGAATGCTCATGTCAAGACTTTGATGACACACTCGAAGGGTATAAAACGCTCACCATCTCTCTGAATTCCCACTCGTCACTTCGAGGTTGACTGTAGAAGGTGGCCTCAGGTCAGTTTCAAAGAATTCTTCGAAACATTTTGAGGATAGGTTTGACTGCTGTGGGGTAGGTGGGCCATCTTGGTTGGTGGGGGTGGCATATGGATGGAGGGATACCCGTATTCGTAAGAAGAGAAAAAGGGTGGGTCTGTCTCTGTTCGTGCCTCTCCCTATTAGTAATTGCCATAGTAGCGTGGGCACCGAGGCCCGTCGCTGGTAGACTTCTGTGCCTGTTACAGGAACGGTGGATCCGCTTTTTTTTCGGTATTGGAGCCTAGTGGCTCGACGGCTCAAACTGCTTTCGGACGATTATTGGTTGAGCGTTCAGTTACAGTCAGGACCGATCATACTGATACTTTGCGTTTCTTTATAAGGTTGGCGCAAGCTCGGTGCTATATGCTGTAACATACGTTCACCGAGCTTGCGCCAACCTGCAATCGGAAACGCAAAGTATCAGCGCGTCCCGTGCCGACTGTATGCACACATTTCTGATGTTATCTGAAGCATGTTGACGAGGATATGTACCGCTTTCAAGTAGACAATTTTATTCATAGTTTTTGCACTTTTTTCATATTCCTCCTTTTCAGATTTTCGATCACCGCACGACAATCCCAAAAGCTCTGCAGAGGGCGTTGCTCGATCCACTGGACCAGGTGGTGGCACGAGCTTTGTTGGAGTTGCTTCGTCTGGTAGATCAGCGGCAGGGACTAGATCGTAGCAGGACAACAAGTAGTAAAAGATTATCAATAACGTGAGCTATGTACTTATATGTGTAGGTATGTGACTCTAAACAGAAAAGTTTCACTTAGTTTTCAATTCTGGTCTCAGACAGAAGTGCTTCAAGGGTTATTTGTCCACATAGGATACCAATTATTTTCTTGTAAATTAGAGCTTAATTTATTCCTGACAGGGTGTGATTTGTGAAAATGTTGAACAATTACGGTCTTGCTCCTTTTTTTGCCTTCGAGCATAGTCATATAGATGCTGGTCATTGTGTTTCCGCTTCCTCGCTTATTGCCACTTAATAATTGTATTGTTGATTTTTCCCGTTGTGAGGTGTCTGTGAAACCATAATTCAATATTGTGTATGAAGAATTGCAAGGAGAGTAAGCTGTTAAGGCGTTACCTTGGTTATTTATGGCTGCGGATGTGCCACAACAAAGATCTCTACGACGAGATTGACGCCTTACATCAACGCTTGACACAAGGGAGGTGCCAACATCTCCCAAGGCCATCTCAAGCGGCAACGGAAGGTCGTCTTCGTTTGTTCGGGCATATTTTAGGAAGACCGCCGGATCCTCTTGTCCAACACGCTCTAAGGATGCTTCCGAGTCCTGTCTGGGAACGGCCGCCTGAACGTTGGCAAAAGTTTTGGACGGATGTGGTGAAGGATTTCAGATCACTTGGCATTTGAAAGCAATTCAGGCGCGATGTTTTACTTTGCGGGAAGTGGAATAGCGATTATTGGATTGTGTTGGAGTTGTGGCTTTTTACCGTGACAAATGGGCACGGCTGACTACTAGGACGGCATACCTCGGTGAAGATGCGGAGTGATCGCGTCAGGCGAAAGCCAACCGATTAGATCAAAATAAGTCAAGTATAAAGAATGACTCTTGCTCCGGAATAATCAGAATAATGTAGTTCTTAAACAGGTTGTTCAATAATTTTGGGCGCGGTGGTGCAGTTCTCGTTCAATGCGGTGTTCTACAGGGTGCTTTCTCAATATGGTGACACGAAGTTAACCGCATAACTCTGTGGAGACTTATCGAGCCACAAACATCGCAGTATTTTTATTAACTGTGAAAAAACTTGAACCTGCCTCTATGCCTGGTATTTCGTCCTCTCCGCTCATTGTCTTTAAAAGCTCGACTTTAATATGTTTCGCGAATTTTTTCCAGCTTCCCCATTATCGCATTCATCTTGGGGCAGAACTAGGGAAGGGTGAGCGGTCTATTGCGGATAGATCCCGGATGAACTGTATCGAAACATTCTCTGCGTTTCAAAACGTAAAAAAATTTGCACTCGTCACCTGTTCCACGACTCGTTCTATTAGCCGTCGACCGCTCCTCATCGCGGCGGGCATCATCAGAGAATTGGAATACAAGCGCGAACTAGACGTTGATGTTGGCGAAGTGCAATCCTTGGGTCAAGTTCGGTGTCATTGGTGACCTTGGAGATACAAGAATGATCATCTGGTTTATGTATTGAATTCAAACGCAGCTACTAAACTGTAGGCCGAATATCTCGTTTAATCGGATAGTTGGCAAAAGCCGTTTAGAATAAACGGCGATAGGAATTGGAATATCATTCGAAAATTAGGATACTCATAGTGAGCTATTGGAGTATTTGGCTGCAGCATAGCTCACATTGTGTTCAAGATGTGGGCGGTAGCAAACCATATTTTGTCCAGGTTTAAGGCTGTATTCACGATAAATCTCGCTTTTGAGTTTTCAGTGTGAAACACTACTTCGGCAGATGCTGAAAGGGCAGTGGTTGAAAAAAGCATTGAAAACGGGACAGAAATTGATAAAAACGGTTGCGACGTGAAGATTTCGTTAGCCCAGTACGCCTGCTTAGCCTGCCCCGCGCCCCGTACTGACGAGCTTGTGGCGCCGCGGACGTTTGCGATGGCAAATCGCCAAGACATTGCGCCATGTCCGGCCTGATCGATTCGCGCACATTTCGCCATTACCGCGCGCTTGCGGAAACTAGCAGGGCGCGTAAACTCGTCCACGCCCTGAGCGTTAGAAACCGCTAGTTTAGTTTATCCCCTTATGCTATCCTCGAATATGATATTCATCGTGAACACCGCCTTTAAAAGGTTTTTTAGGGAGCGATTCGATTGCTGACGATGTTGCGCAACTGAGGCATGGCATTGAAAATCGTGCTGCGCCAATCTTTGAATTTCGCGCAATATACCCGAGCAACGACGCTTTGTTACGTGCATTGCGCAAAAATGCACACTTATTCAGAGACAGTGTATGAAGTTGCCCTTTTTTGGCAAAAATGTAAGCCTTGGGTCCCTCTAACAAGGGAACCACAATTAGTCATAGTGACCATTCCAAATGAAATGTACTTTTCTAGAACCATTTTCGGACGAAAAGTCCGAATATGCCCATCGCAGCTGCCTAGACCCACTCTGAAAAAAGTTATAGGCATTTTTTCTCCGATTTTCGTACTTATTGTACCCTTCAAAAAGCGCATTCTTTTTACGAAAACCCAGAAACTGACCTCATAATCGTGTTCAGCGCCCAAAACTACCCCACTAAGCAAAGTTAGGTTCAACGAACATTTTCCAAGCTTTCCGCAGACTAACAGCGTTTTGGACTTGTACGGATTTTCGGCCGAGCGTTTATTTATACCAATTAGAGGGCTCTCGAAGTGTTTTAGAGAAATATCCCAGATTTGACTAAAAGTTCGCTCTGGGAGGTTATTTGGGGTGCTGATCACGAATCTGATGTCGGTTTATCGATTTTTGGCAGCTTACGATAGATTACGGTGGGTATACGGTAGTTCGGTCAAAGTTTCAGATTTGTCTCAAAGTTCCTGTTTGGGGGTTATTTGGGGTGCTGAATACGATATTGATGTCCATTTGTCGATTATCGGAATATTGAGGCAGGTTTTGTCTCCTAAATGGCATGTTACCTACCGTAACCTACAGTAAACCTCAAAATTTTGGCAAGCAAACTCCAGATTCGTGTTCAGCATCGCAGATTACCCCTACGTACCTGTTTTTAGCGAAATCAGGAGAAAAATTCAAAAACACCCTGAAAATTCCATGGGGGGTACCCTTACCTTGCCGAGAAGCTTTAAAAAACGCTCATAACTTTTTTCAGAGTGGGTCTAGGCAGCTGCGATGGGCATATTCGGACTTTTCGTCCGAAAATGGTTCTAGAAAAAAACATTTCATTTGGAATGGTCACTATGACTTATTGTGGTTCCCTTGTGAGAGGAGTAGAAGCGGAAGTACGACGAAAAACGGCCAGGATGTGAGTGAAAATCTGGTAGACCAGCCAACCTATTGGATTTCCCCGCCCACGTCATATAACAGTTGTCCTGCATTCGTTTCAGGAGAGGAACAGGCACCGAATTTTCGAATATTATTTATCGCCAAAGGTTCTAACATCCCAGCGTGTGCATTGGCCCACTTTTTTTTTTTAAAAAGAGCTTGATACAATAAACAGAAAACAAAGTCACTTGTCTAAGAACGAACAGGGAAAAGAATTTCCGGCGTTAGGTTTGACGCGTTGTGTGCAATCTCCCGAAACACCAACAGACACACCTCAATGTTTCAGATCTCTTTAAACAGTCTTCTCAGGTATTCGAGTGCCCTGAGGTGACTTTTCCCTATTAACCTCTACTTGGTGGACTTACGTACTCAAAAACGTCGGAACCCAGAAAACGGTTTTCTATCATGAACACGCAAATTAAATTACTGTGAGATAGTGGGTTTTCTTTCTGTACAACGTTTCATCAGTTCCGTTTCGTGGCCTAACTGTTGTATAATGCACGTCCATTGGACGTAATAATTTAAAAAATAAACACTCCTTTTAGGCTGCGAAAAGCCATAGATACGAGTACTTTCTATCTTGCTCACTAAAGGGTCGTACCATCTAAGATCTGACTACCATTGTGCTAAATCCCGTCTAAAAACTTTAATATAGCAGGACCGAGGTCGCCTTTGAGAATACTGAAGATAATGAGCCATCCAATTACAAAACAATGAACAATCACATTTGCAAACATAGAATATCTGACTTATCCCCTTGAGGCCTAATTACTCGCACGTGGTCATTCACGATGGTCTGGTGATATATAAAAAGTGTACTATTATTGAAGTCCAATCCATCTCAGGGGAGTTTTGTTAGAAATCGCACTGGTGCGCGTGAACTTCAATTACTGGCCAATGAATAAACAAGGAAATTGAATAGAACAGTTGGTACGAATGCTAGCAGCCCATCCTTTTGTGTTGCCGAGGAACAGTTCGTCCAGATGTACATAACTAGGGTGGACGAAACACGTTTTTCTAGCGGCTTTGTTGTGTGGGCTAGTATGTACTCAGGCGATTCTGGGCCATGAGCCGCACCCATATGGAATCGGAGCCGCCTGACAGTTCAGCTAGCTCTCCCGATCTCCGGGCCACTGCTGTTGCTGTTCGGGCACACCGGAGCAGGCAGCCGGTCAGCAGAAGCTGTGGCCCGGACAGCAAAAGGAGCCGACACGCAGATTGGGAACACGAGCCGAACTTTCAGGCGGCTCCGGGCCGAGAATCGCCTGAGTAGCTTGAACTTCTCGCTATTTAATTGAAAATCATTGCCGAATGAAAGCGTGGTCGGATCACTCGAGCTCTTATATTCATCATCCATGTACAGTCAGGGTCCAGCAGCCCGATGGCAAGGATCTGAACGGAGTAGTGACCCCCCCATTCCCACGAAGGACTTCTCTTACAAGGGAAGTGTTTGAAAGGCATAGTACGCGCTGAAAACCATGTGTCGTTTTTGAGCGTTTTTGAGTTGTTACACCCCTATAGTAACTAAAGTTAGCGAAAAGTCCCCTCGAAAACGTTAACTTTTCAACAAAGAACCGTTTTAACAACCTTCTGCAAATCATTTGAAATTCGCGCCGGCATCGACTCGGGATAGTTACGCGGATGGCGCAAGGAGCAGTTCTACAATTGGTCCATTGGCGCAGCGTTGGAAACAATTCGCCGACGACTACAATGCACTGACTGCACTGACTAACAAAAATGCTCACCTGGGCCCTGCACATCGTCCGCGCTCGTTGTGTGACGAGAAATTTCCAGTCGATAATGCCACTTTCGTCCGACGGTGCGTCAGCGCTCAGTGGCATGCCCTGTACTTAGCGACGCGACGTTCTGCTCAAATATTGCGAAAGTGCCAAATGACTGACGGAAGGGCCGGCCCCTTTTGGCGGAATTCCTTACTTTCCACTTCCTCTATGCTCACAATGGTACGTTTTTGAGCAGCCAAGCTCGTTGTACGTTCTCACAGGGGCTCGAGGAAGGGATTGAGCATAAAAAATGGAAAGTGGATTTCAGCGCGTACGATGTCTTTAAGTGTCAAAGCCCCTTCCAGATTTGCTGACCAGGGAAGTGTTTAGACCGCTTGTTGCATCTGTGAAAACGACTTGTATAGGTAGTATCTCTTAGGCCTCTACAGTTAAACTGCGCAGTTCCCACCCCGAGCTGCATGTTTCAAGAAGTTATGCGTTTATCAAGCTTCGAGAAAAAACAAGGGCATTCAGGCACCAGGCATTTTCTGGATGTTTCGAGAAATTTTCTCGGATTCTGCTCAAAACTTGTATTTAGTGTTCGGTTAGGGTGCTGGAAACAAATTCGGGGTCCAGTAGCCAAAATTCGTAGGTTTACGGTAGGTTACAGTACGTACAACGTCGTTGAAGAGGCAAAACCTACCTTAGTATTTTGAATGTTGACAAATGGACATCAAATTCGTATTCAGCACCTCGAATAAAACCCACATAGAAATGTCCACGTGCGACTCTCCATAAATCTTGGCATGTTGATTGACACTTGTGGTATTCGGTGGTTGAAGCGAGACCATGATTGTACAACCTCTTTATTTGGCTTACGTTTCGGCGATTTTCGCCTTCTCCGGAGCCTGGAAAAACCGAATTAAGATCCAGGATACTACCCTCCCAAACCCCATTTCATTCTACAGAGAAGGATTCACACGGAAGTGAACCAAAAGAACATAAGTCACAGATTATACCAACCTTTGAAGGGGTCTAAGAGGTCGGGGGCGGTAGCCATCGTGTATCAACACCCCCGAGGAGGCGGGAGAAACGGGGGAGGAGCGAGTTTCCTGAATGGACGCAATACGGCTAGCCCCGTATTGCGTCCAATCAGGAACCTCGCTCCTCCACCAATTCTCCCGCCTCCTCAGGGATGTTGATACACGATGGCCACCGCCCAGAGGTCCGACAGCCTTGGATGGAAGTTGTTAGGCGACTGACTAGTAAGAACCCTCAGAATCACCCTCGAAGACCTGGAACCGCCCACGCTCAGACCCGCCCTCAGATTATGATCGGTTGGTCAGAATCCGCACAGGTCAACGTACGGCGCCAACTCCTGGGTCACCGCAACACATTCGTCCTTTCGGTTTATTTTGGGTGTTTTTGCAGCAATCCAAAAGGCCTCAGGAGTTCTGCGCGCTGAGATTTCGCTTTCACGTGCTAAGATCGTAACAGCAACTGAAATGCAATTGTTATCGTGACTGCGCACCCTGTGTTCCCCAAGCGGAGTAGACAATTTAGACTTGTTCAGTCCGTCCATGTGCTCCTTAATCCTGACACACAGCGGTATTCCAGTCTCCCCTATATACTCCTCCCCACACAGACGACAATTTATGCTATATACCATTCCAGAGACCATGCAGTCACCCTCCCTACCTGGGCAAATTACACAGGAGGGAGTAAGGCAGACGCGGTCATACAAGCGATTGCGAACTAATCGCCCCCTAAGATTGGCAGGAGGGATTTAGACAACGGAAACCATTTCTTGAAGATCAGCCCTACGGATACAGGCCCTGATCGCTGAACTGAGGCGGTCCGAGACGAAAGGAACGCGGAACGCTACTTTCGTTCTTTCTTCCTCGTGAACAGCTCCGAAGAAGGCGAAAATCGCCGAAACGTCAGCCAAATAAAGAGGTTTTAACAATCTTGGTCTCGCTTCAACCACCGAATACCACAAGTGTCAATCCACATAGAAATTTTGAGTGAATTTCGGGACCTTGACCAAACTACCGTAGCCCCACCGTAATCTACCGTGAGCGGTTATTAGTCGGCGCAAAGTTTGGAAAATGTGCCTTGACCCAAACTCTGCTTAGAGGGGTAGTTTTGGGTGCTGACCACAATTATGAGGTTCGTTTCCGGATTTTCCAAAGACCGTTTTGGAAGTACAAAACCGTACAAAAAGTACAGAAAAACGACGATTTTAAGCTTGTAACTTCTTGGAACCTGCAGCTAGGGGCGGAAAACTGCACAGTTTTACTACGAGGCCTCGGAGATAGTAACAGTAGAAGTCGTTTACGCAGATGCGTTTACCGCCACGAACACTTTCCTCGTTAGAAAAATTATTTGATCCCTCTTCGATGTGTAAAAATTTTACATTTTTCAACACTGCGTAGAAAAAAACGAGATATAACGAAGGTAAGATATAATCTTATAGCCCCATAGAACGATATTCTTAAGACTTTTATAACCATTTCCGCTTTTTTTTTGATTGAATAACCATCCATAAAAGTTTTACCGCAAGAATTTGCGATTCCCTAAAATAATCAATTCCCCACTGAAAGTTCTACGCTCCACTTGGCAAGCTCCAGTCCTTCTCGACCCTGTACACTATACTAAGTATTCGAATCACTACTTTTCGGATATTCGATCGAATATCCGAGATTCGGATAATCCGATATCCGAAAATTCGAAAAAAAAAACACATTTTCTCAATCGAACCAATATCCGGGAAATTTAAAATCGGCGTTATCTAAATTGAACTATCATCCAAAGGGTCAACATTTTGGATAAAATAAGATAAATTGGTATAAAATCGGATAAAATTCGGTTAAAATTGGATAAATTCGGATTAAATAGGATAAATACGGATACCATCGGAAAAAATAGGATAATTATCGGAGAAATCGGATAATTTCCGGATAAATCGGAAAATCGCAAACTGCCAAGCCCATTTTCTCGTGCCGCCTTCTATTTACTAGTACATCATCCAGGGTTTTTTGGTCGTTTCGGCTCGGAAAAAAGGGCGTGGTCAAGTGAGACGACCAAGAGGCTAGTTGTTCAGTGTAAAAGTTTCCTTGTATAGTTGCTTTGCATACTTTTTACTAGCTAGTTGTCCTGAATTGAAGCTGTGTATGGATAATACTGTGCCTCCCAACGACGATAAAGTAATTGAAGATTTATTTTTATATATTTTTTAATATGCATATATGAAACTTGAAATTTGTATGTTAGTATGCTGCAACAGTAATGAAGTACTACTGTTTGTTCAATTATGTATGTTTTCAAAGGCTTGCCTTGAAAATCTCGTTTATTCTTTACCGTTTTGCCTCAGCTTTGTTCCAAAAACTATCTGAAATTATCCGACCGAATATCCGAATCCGAATCATTGGAAAATGGCATCATTTGAATCGATCCGTTTTTCGAAAATCTTTAAAAGAACATTTTCCGATTCGATCCAATAGCCGGAAATTTTTAAAAGACATTTTCCGAATCGACCCATTATGCGAAGAAACACCTTCATATAACAAGTGTACTGTACACAGCGGTGGAGGCCATCACGCTTTTCCATACCCCAGCAAACTGGATAAGTAAGAGTTATTACTACTTGGAGCTTTTAAGTTGAACATTGGTTGTGCATGCTTCCTCACAGTTGGTCTTAACGTCTCAAATAGCATCCAGGCGGCTTAAATCCTCGACTGAGCTTATCCCAGTGTTTTTTATTCGTAACATCGGGGCGGGAACAGCGCTCAAAGAATGTGCGACGACGCAATGCTTAACCCTGCGCGGCTATATAAGGTGTTGCCGGCTAAACAGCTGTGACGGCAGTGCGGTTCGTTTCGTTTGTCACGAATGGACGTCATCGACCACAAAATCAAGGCCTACCGTTTTGTCGCCTATGCGGCAGTCGGATTCTCTGTGGTGGCCGTGCTTTCGGTCTGTGTCACGCTACCGATCGTCTACAATTATGTGCACTACGTGAGACAGTCACTGCATAAGGAGGCCGCTTTGTGTAAGGTGAGTTCAGGACCTGAGGTCTATTTAAAGGCAGTGTTCACGATAAGAATCGTTTTTCTGCTTTTTCCCCTATCTTGAAAACGGTCCCATTCTGATTTCAATGATGTCTCTGGAATCGTACAAGACCTTCTGGGAACGGAGTTATGGTCCCTCAAAAATTGAGCTAGGGAAGCATGGTGGACGAGTTGTCAGAGGCTGGTAACTTCCGTCTTTTGCAGCCGATGTATGCGAGATGACCTGAGTAGAGAGGGAAGTTGAGAGTGAAGGAAGAACAGGTCTTTTGATCGGATATCATAGCTTACTCACGATCTCGAGTGTTTCATTGTTCACGTCGAGGGGCGGAAAGGGGCGGGACTTGCCCACAGCGGCGGTGTTTGCCCACTTTTCTAAGCCGTTTTGCGGCTCTTGGGTAGCTTTTCGTCCCGTTTCTTCAACGCTGTTTTGCTTCTGAGAGCCACGAGAAGCGTTTCTCATGGAAAATTCGAGGATGAAGTTTATCGTGAACAGTGCCTTTAACAATAGATTTCTGACTTTTTGCATTGCTCAGCGCCATTTTCACACCAAATTCTTGCTAGCTTGATAAGCGATAAACGCATCTGCGAAAACGAATGATATTGTTAGTATCTTTTGGGCCTCCATAGTAAAACGGTGTAGTATCCCGTCCTTAGTTGTTGGTTCCAAGAAGTTATAAACTCAAGGCGGGTGTTGTCTATACATGTTGCACTTTCTGAAACACACAGTAATCTTTCGAAAATGTGGAAACGGACCTCATAATCGTGTTCAGGGCCCAAAATAACTCCCCTCTAGACAAAGTTTGGATGAAAACTTATTTTTCGAACTTCGAACAGGAGCGGCATGCATGAACGCTGCGAAGAAGGTCAGGGAGCCGCTACGCGTCTTCCGTGCGAAGCGTCAAGCTAGAGGTGACCAGAAAAACATGCCGTTGGCTTGACGTTGGGACGCAAATTTACTACGCACAGCAAACCCCACGCTTAACAGCTGTTTTTTGATTTGGTCCTTATCTAGAACGGAATTATTTTTGTGAAACTTTAGAGTCGAAGGGGAAAATTATTCGAAAAATAATTAACTATGAAGAAGAAACCAAAAAAGACCGAAGTTAAGCACGATTAAAATTTAAAACAAAATCAGTTAGGCGGGGAGTTAACCGTGCGTGGTGAGCTTGCGTCCTCACACAAAGGGGACGGCATGTTTTTCGGGTCACCTCTGGCTCGGCGCTTCGCACGGAGAACGCGGAGCGGCTCACTGACCTTCTTCGCATTCATGCATGCCGCCCCAGAGTAACAGCGTTTTGCCCTTGTAGCAGTTGTTGGTTGAGTGTCCACTTACGGTCAAGACCGATCGCAGTGATACTTTGCGTTCTCCATTGAAGGTTGGCGAAAACTCGGTGACATACGTTATAAAATACGCGCACCGAGTTTGCGTCAACCGCCAATAGGGAACGCAAAGTATCAGTGCGACCCGTGCCGACCGTATATGTATTAATCAAGGGGGTCTGAAAGCGTTTTAGAACAATGCCCCAGGTTTGACTTAAAGGCATCGTACACGATGAAAACCGAATTCCAGCTTTTGCGTTCAGTCGGACTAGGAGGTCATGACAATGTCACTCAGAAAGTTTGGAGTTCCGAAATCGCCTCTGAACGGAGATCTACTAACCTGAAAAAGGCTTCCTGGGTTTTTGGGGCCGGCCTTGGGGTCGGTCTGTTGTTACAAGGAGCAAAACTCCGTGGTCGCTGCCGGCGATCGCGCGTTGACGCGTCGTAGGGCGCAATTCACATGCCACTCGATTTCACGTTCGGCATCGATCGAAAGCAGCTGACAGCAATGGACGCAGCAGGTTAGTAACCCTTTTTAGTTTCGTTGAAGAAAAAAAGATCGCTCGTCTGAATGGCATCCTCGGTGAATTGCTTCCGACGCTGCGCCAAGGAACGAATCGTAAGAGTGCTCCTTGCGTTCTTCGCGCAACTATCCCAAGTTGATGTCCGCGGGAATTTAAAATTTGTATTAAGCTTTCTTGAAATGGGTTTTTCTTGAAAAGTTGACGTTTTTGAGGGGGCTTTTTGCAACCGTCAGTCACTATAGAGATATAACAACACGAAAAAATCAAAGACCCAAGTATGGTTTTCATCGTGTACGATGCCTTTAAAGGCAGTGTTCACGATAAAAAAAGTTTTCGAAATTCTACTAGGATTGGGTAGTGGAGGGGCACTCTGTAACGTTAACGTCGAAAGAACGCATGAAAACGAGCCAGGAAGAGCCCCAAAAGAGCCCGAAGTTGCAACTTCGAGCGCATTGAAAACCCCAAAAGCGCATCACACGCCCACCGACGTGAACGAATGAATGCTCGAGATCGTGAGATGAGCGATGATTTTCAATCATTAGCCCCGTTCTTCCCTTCATTCCCAGCTTCTCTCTTTACTCAGGTCAGCTCGCATAGATCGGCTGCAAAAGACGGAAGCTACAAGCCTAGGACAACTCGTCCACCACGTTTCCATAGCTCAATCTTTGAGGGACCATAGCTGCGTTCACAGAAGGTCTTGTATGATTTCAGGGACACCATTGGAATCAGCATGGGGCCGTTTTCAAGATAGGCGGAAAAACAGAAAAACGATTTATATCGTGAACACTGCCTTTAAAGGCAGCGGTCACAATGAAAAATGTTATCGAAAAAACTACAAAAATCAGCTTAGATCAAAAAGAGCTGAAAAACTACTAAGGTAGCGCAGTCAAAAACGGGCAAGAATTAGAGTATTTAGGGCCCAAATAAGCCACTTCGTGCACACGTGCACAGCGCCGACCAAAAAGGTCGCAGTCTCATGCCGAGCAGTCGAAAATCATCTACATCCAGAGGAAGAAATAAATGCAAATGTACCTAATAAAAACAGTTGAACAATGAAAGAAAGCACTCCAGTCAATTTTTTCGACTAGATGTGTAAATAAATTCGAAGGTTCATTGATTGAAATTCACGATTTTTGGATGTTTTTTTGCCGTAACTGCAGTTCAACGTCGCAGTGCACGTTATGGTATGTTTACACAAGCTGCTGAGTTGATCGCAAAACGCTTGGCTCCGGGCGAGGTTGAACCAGCATATTCCCTTTCCGGGGGAGCGCCTTATCGCACTGCACCACCGAAGCCCCAGCGCCGCTCTCACTCAACTGCTCGGTAAATCTTCACCGAAAAAAAAACATCCAAAAATCGTGTAAGACTTAACTAGGCCATCATCTTGACAGGTCTACGTTTGATAGATAGTCTCTGGCGGTATTCCTGTTTCATTCCGTTATGCGGGTGAAAGGATGATTGCTTCGGTGAAGATTTACCGAGCAGTTGAGTGAGAGCGGCGCTGGGGCTTCGGTGGTGCAGTGCAATAAGGCGCTCCCCCGGAAAGGGAATATGCTGGTTCAATCTCGCTCGGAGCCAAGCGTTTTGCGATTGAAATTCAATTTCAAGCCAGCTGATGTTCTTGATATAAGAGGTCATCGATGCCGATGATGTGGAGTGGGCTCATCCACCTTCAAAAGACAAGAAAGTTCAGGTTTCAAATTTGGCCCAAATAGTGGTTTTTTCGCGATTTTTTCTTATAGGTCCTACTACTCGAGACCCAGGTAAGGGTTTAGAGAGAAAAAGACGACAAACATATTTGATTGCGACCACTGCCTTTAAAATTGTCCCAAAGGGGTTATTTTTAGCGCGCTAATCACGGATCTGAGTTTTTCGAGTTTTCGGCTTGGTGCGTTCAAAACTTTCCATCGGGGGAAAATTCTATGGCAATAGGGACATTTTACGTTTTCCGGAATTCTAATTTAGATGTTGCTCTAATTGTTACTTTAGGGGTTTTCTTGGAGTGCTAAACACAAATCTCAAGTCTGTACATCGATTTTCGACAGCTCACGGTAGATTGCGGTGGGTGTACCGTAGTTCGGTCGACGTCCTAGAATTGACCTAAAGATTCTATGCGGGGTTTTTTTCAGGGTCCTGAAAACGATTCGATGTCCATTTTCAAATTATTATGGTAGTTTATGTTCCCTAAATTGCATGGTGCCTATCTTAACTTACTGTATATATCTCAAAACTTCGACAAGGGGACTCCAAGTCCGTTTTTAGCACCCTCAATAACCCCTAGATGCAAGGATTGAGCCAAACCAGAGTAAGACAACGCCTCTAAAAATCTCTGATGGGTACCCCAGCCTTTTCGCGAAGCTTGAAAACGCTTATACCTTCTTGGAACCTGCAGGTCGAGGTGGGGTACTATGCAGTTTCACTATGCAGGCCCAAGAGATACTAACGATATAATTTGTTTTCGTGGATGCGTCTAACGGTCTAAACAATTCCCTGGTCAGCAATTCAGGAAGGCGTCAGAATTTTATTTCCCGATTTGAGATTTGTCAAGTAATTTTTCTATGCGTAACCTATCCTTCTTTTTAAAACAGCTGCGCACGTTCCCACTGAGTGATTTTGATCAGTAATCCTAATTACTCTACCATAACTAGCGTTTTTTTTCAGATTCACACAAATTCCGTCTACGGGGATATGGCCACATTGAAGCAGTTCCACTTCGGAAACAGAACAGTACGACAGACAAAGGATGCAGCTGATATTTATAGTGGAGGCTGCGAATCCTGCTGTCGCCCAGGACCGCCTGGCCCACCCGGCCCACCGGGAAAACCGGGTCGACATGGCAGACCGGGCGCGCCAGGTATGCCAGGAGTTCCGGGACTTCCACCGCCTGACAACTGCGAGCCCGTCTCCATCCCACCTTGTCAGCCGTGCCCACCTGGACAAGCAGGGCCACCTGGCAAACCTGGTTTGCCGGGCGACGACGGTGAGGCGGGATCACTCGGCGAACCTGGTATGGACGGTCGTGCAGGACCGCCAGGAGCCAAAGGGCCAATGGGACCGCCGGGAAGTCCTGGTAAACCTGGCATGCAAGGTCTACCTGGAGAAGATGCTATTTGCGAGCCGGTTGCTGCCGGTGACCAGGGCCCGCCAGGAGAACCTGGTCCTGAGGGAATACAAGGCAGTTCCGGCATGCAAGGAGCAGACGGAGCCCCAGGTATGTTTTTTTTTCTGAAGAATCCTTGTTGGGATTCTTCTCATTTGCAGTTATTTAGGCAAGCCGGGCGACAAAGGGGAACGAGGACCAGATGGCACACCCGGCATTGACGGCAGTCCTGGCCGTCCTGGACAACGGGGACCACCTGGACGCCCAGGAGAACCTGGAATTTGCCCGAAATATTGCGCCATCGATGGTGGCATATTTTTCGAGGACGGAACCCGCCGCTAGATCAAGAACGAGAACAAGATCAATTAATTTATTACGAGACACAGAATCTGCTTGTGGTGTTGTTTCGAATAAAGGACAAGTACCACTTTCAACTAGGAAATGTGTTCATTCCAAGAGCTAATCTTCTTCTGTGTACTTGAATCCCGAATAGTAACCCAGACCAGTCTCAGAATGGGTGGATTAAAAACGAAAGCAGTGAGTTACGCAACGAGTCAGAGCGAGATTCGCCTTTTTGTGACCCTGAAGGGTTGAAAGGCTCTGAAGCGTAAAAAGCCACCATCATTCCAGGCTGCTGTCCACAGGGAATGTTCATTCATATCATTCTGAAATCTCACAAGAAAACGACTTGTAGTGTAGAAGCCTGGCCATTCCGGATGAAATGCTTTTTCCTAGAACCATTTTTGGACGTAGAATCCGAATATGCCCTTCTCAGCTGCTTAAAGATATTAGCGTTAATTAAAGGCAGTGTTCACGATGATTTTCGTTCCCGAGTTTTTTCCACATAAAACAATGCGTTGGCCTCCAAGAGCTACCACAATTACAAAGAAACGGCGAGAAACGCATTAAAACCTCGTATTTTAGTGACATTGATCCATAACATGGACTAGTTGTCCGGTTGGATGAACATATTCGTGGTGGTTGTCATCGATGGAGAATTTGGAGAATTAGGTCAATCTAAAATCGAAGAATATTCAATGCAAAGCAGGATTAGTTAGTTCCCTAAGGAAAGGATGAAGCATCAGTGAGCGGAGAATTGCAAAGGACGGGTCCACAAAAGATTTCATTGTCACAACAAACTCTTCTTGTGAGAGTAGTAAAGAGGTGGGATGAGAGTGAAGGATTTCGTGCCTCCCTGGCGCATTTTTCTCAATTTCTACGTCATTTTAGTTCTACCCGGGAGCCACTTAATTAATATAGCGAATAATCTCAGAATTGAAGATTATCGTAAACACTGGCTTGAAAGGCAGGGTTCGCGATAAAATCGGATGTTGTAAAATCCTCATGTAAAGGTAGATCTGGAATGACAAAAGTGAGAATATGTAAAAAATTGGGATAAAAAACGCTCAGGAACAAGTTACTGCTTGGTGTCCCGTCGCCCTAAATTAACGAGGTTCCTATAAAAGCCTGTTTCGTTAATTTTAAATTTGCTTTCAAAGTGATTTGTGAGCACTTATGAAGACTACTGAATACTTTAACAGCAAAAGAAAAGGCGGATAAACAAACGCTCACGAAAATATCGTTAATTAGTGGCCGGTCGACACTGTGATTAGCCGTTATACCTGGTTTTTGAGCGCTTTTCCCGCAAATTTTCGTGTTATTTTTCACATAATTCTTTGCGATGATTCTCATCGAGAGAGCTTAAAAATCGTTTTATCACGAACCCTGCCTTTAAAGGCACAGTCCTACCTCAGAATCATTTTTCTGTTTTTCTGCCTATCTTGAAAATGGTCACACACTGATTCCAATGATGTCTTTGGAATCGTACAAGACCCCTAAGAACGAAGTTATGGCCCCTCAAAAATTGTGGTACGGAAGCATGGTGGACGAGTTGTCCGAGGCTCGTAACTTCCGTCATTTGCAACTGATGTATGCGAACCGACCTGAATAAAGTAAGAGGCTGGGAATGAAGGGAAGAACGGCGCTACTGGTCGAAAACGATCGCTCATCTCACCGCTGTTAAGCTCGGATGATCGTAAAAGGGGCGTGCCAAAGTAGCTTCCTGATATGGGCGCTCCAGGGTGGCTTCCCCCTATATCTCGCTTATTCGGAGGAAAGAAAAGCTGGCATTTGGCAGGGGCTATATAGGGTGGGTGAACTTCACAATTATGTGGAAATTTCAGATTTCGTCCCTGAGCTTGGACTGTGCCTTTAAAGGCATCGTCTACGATGAAATATGGTTGTCGAGTTTTCCGTTGAATATAGGAGGTCAGAGGCCTACTGAGACAATCGTGCCAAAAAGAGCAGCGAAAAATGCCCGTAAACCGCTTTTCTCTACTAAAACAAGATCGTTTTTGTGACGTTTCATTTCATACATTAGAAGAATTGACCGGTTCGGATGAGTGAACTGTACAATGTAATAAACGTGATAAACGTGATAAATTCTTTAGATAACCAGTTGTTTTCCTTTCTTTCTTGTAACTTTATTCGGAGGCAATTTCAGAACTCCAAAGTTTGTGAATGACTTTGTGAAGACGCACTAGTCCGATTAAACCCAAAAATGGAAAACGGTTTTCATCGTGTACTATGCCTTCAAGTCTAGCGAAAAGCTAAGGCAACTTTTTAGGGTGTTTTAAAATGTTTTTCCTTTCAAATCTTGCTCAAATTCTGTATGTAAGGGTAGTCTAGAGTGGTGAACACGAACCTAGGGTCTAGCCGAAATTCTGGGGTTTACTGTAGGTTAAAGGCATCGTACACGATGAAAACCATACTTGAGTTTTTGACGTTTTCGTGACGTTATATCCCTACAGTGACTAAAAATTGCAGAAAGCCTCTCAGAAACGTCAACTTTTCAAGAAAATCCCATTTCAAGAAAACTCAAAACAAATCTGAAGTTACCGCCGACATCAACTTGAGATAGTTGCGCGAAGAACGCGAGGAACAGTTTTACGATTCGTTCCTTGGCGCACCATTGGAAGCGATTCGCCGAGGATGCCATTCAGACGGGCGACCATTTTTCTTTGAACGAAATTAAAAAGGGCTACTAACCTGCCGCGTCCATTGCTGCCAGCTGCTTTCGATCGATGTCGAACGTGAAGTTGAGTGGCGTGTGCATTGCGCCTTACAACGCATCAACGCACGATCGCCGGCAGCGACCACCGAGTTTTGTTCCTTGTAACAACGGAGCGACCCCAAGGCCGACCCCCCCACCCCGAACCCAGGACGCCCTTTTGAGGTAAGCAAATCTTCATTCAGAGGCGGTTTTGAAACTTCAGGCTGTCTGGGTGACATTGTAACGATCCAATAGTCCAACTGAACGCAAAAGCTGGAATTCGATTTTCATCCTTTAAAGGCACAGGACACCTAAAAAATTAATTTTCAGATTTCATGCTTATCTTGGAGAGAGTCTCACGCTGATCACAGTGGTATCTCTGAATTCGTCCAAGACCCCTTTTGAACACAGTTATGGCTCTTCAAAAATGCCTTAATTTTAAGGGTGAAAAATTGGTGGACGAGTTGTCTCAGGCCTGTATTTCTCTTCATTCGCAATCGTTGCGTGAGAGAAAGCCAGGATAAGGAGACAGTCCGGTAATGGACTGAAGAACGTCGACTTGTTGGATTTCATCCATCCATCGAGCCGGTATAGAGTTCGAAAAGCGGTGAAAGGGTCGGGCCTGTGGTGGTGAGTGAAGGGGGTCGGGCCTGTGGTGGTCGCCTATATCTCGCTATTTGGAGGAATTGAGATCTCACATTTGGCACGTGTTATACAGGATGGGTCTTCTACACAATTACATAAAAATCTCAAAATTCATACCCTAGGGTGTACTGTGCCTTTAAGGTAGGTCTCATGCCTTTTAGGGGGCAAAACCTACCTTAATACTTCGAAAGTCGACAAATGGGCATTAGATTCGTATTCAGCACCCCGAATAATCCCGCATTTGAATTTTGAGTCTAGCCTGAGACTTTGACCAAACCACCGTCCACCCACCGTTATCTACCGTAAGCTATGAGAAATCGATAAACTGATCTCAGTTCCGCGTTGAGCGCTCCAAGTCGCCCCAGAGAAACAATTTGAGCCACATCTGCATATCGTAGCGTTCTGAAATCGTCAAATGTCTTGTTTTGCCTTAAGATTCCCTTCATGGAAAGATTTGAATGAATTTAGTCGAAAAATTGGAAGATGGACAAGTAAACCTCAGATTCGTGATCAACACTCCAAATATACCTCTGCGAGACTTTTAAGTCAAATCTGGAATATTTTTCTTAAACGCTTTCCGAACACAAGGTGTTGAGTTGATCGCAAAACGCTTGGCTCCTGGCGAGATTGAATCAGCATATTCCCTTTCCGGGGGAGCGCCTTATCGCACTGCACCACCGAAGCCCCAGCGCCGCTCTCACTCAATTGCTCACAGCTAGAGCAGCGAAAAACAGAGCCGGGGCACGTTTGATTAGATGGTCTACTGCCCTCGCACTGCGATCTTCAATGACGCCGACTGCCCTGCCCCTACCCCAACCCGGCGCGTTGATGCATCCGGCCCCTGAACATCGTCTATCAGGGATTACGGTATACCTGTTTCATCCCGTTATGCGGGTGAAAGGATGATTGCTTCGGTGAAGATTTACCGAGCAGTTGAGTGAGAGCGGCGCTAGGGCTTCGGTGGTGCAGTGAGATAAGGCGCTCCCCCGGAAAGGGAATATGCTGGTTCAATCTCGCCCGGAGAGAAGCGTTTTGCGATCAACTCAACACCTTGTGTAAACATGCCATAACGTGCACTGCGAAGTTAAACTGCAGTTACGGTTAAAAACTTCCAGAAATCGTGTAAGGCTTTCCGAACACCCTAATTGATAAAAGTAAGCGCGCAACCGAAAATCCGTTCAAAACCTTATCAGTCTGCACTAGGTTTGGAGATTGTGCTTCAACCCAAACTTCGCCCGGAGGGGGTGTTTTGGGTCCTGAACACGATTATGAGGTCTACTTCTAGAGTTTTGATGGATTACTGCGCATTTTGGAAGTTGCATTGATTATGAAAATCAGGGGAGAAACGTCTATAACATCTTGTAGAGTGGCCTTAGACAGCTGTGAAGGGCACATTCGGATTCTACGTCCAAAAATGGTTTTAGAAAAGTACATTTCGTTCAAAATGGCCAGACTTAAGTTCCCTTGTGAATGTCTGTTTGAATTCCTGTACAGCACATGAACAAAAAAGGTTGGCCCGAAATTGAGCAAAGTGATCTGTTTGTGGCGAAATTTCTGCTAAACATTGAGTTCTACCTTCAAGACTGGGATTCCTGAACGCATTGGGTCCCAGCAGGGTTTGGTTTGCTTTGCTTAGCTGCCCCAGCTAGGAGCAACCAAACCAAACCACCACCTCGGAGTTGCGTGGTTACATGGGACCCAGTCGTAGCCCAGTCTTGATCAAACCTAGCCATGATGAATCGCTGGTTTGCGAACGTTCCCAACCAAGCCCTGCTATGAACCCCGGTTTAGCGTTCATGAATTCCAGCCCAGGAAGGCAATGCATAATTTCTGAATGCTGATCTTCTCCTTTTAATTCGAAACCTCATTTCTATCCATGCCCTTCCGCAGAATGGATGAATAAGAAATAAAGGTAGTGCGTCGCGTAGCCAACTCCCGCGGAATGTGTCCTTTCCTTCCATCTGCTCATACCTACTACTTGAAAAGTATCGAATATCGCTAATTTCATCATAACAATGTTTATGATCATTTGAATAATTACGTACAAGTGAATGGAATAACATACGTATATGTAAAGCGAGGAAAGTAGTAACTTACTAGGGAATCACGTTTGTTCGAAAATGTCATAAGCAACAAAATACTGTCCGGGTAATGTACCTCTGGTTCCGAGCCAAATTTACTCTGTTCCCTCGCGCGCTTGTGCGGAGCGAGGGTAGAGTCAGCGGGGAAGTGTGGAGAGGAGGCGCAGCGTACGCGAGCAGACGCACGTGATGAACGGTAAGAAACTTTTTTCGGAAACAGAGGTTATGTATCTAATCCAGCAACACAAGGCAATGCCACAGCAAGGCAATGACACTGTCGACGTTAGCGGACCAATGCGGGGAAGTCTAAAGGCCGGGATCATACTTACAGCGACGAGCGACGCGACACCATGTTTACCATCAATATCGACAAAAAATCGATATGCCTGATGTGCACTGTCGCTGGTCGCGGGAAGTACGATCCCGGCCAAAGGCATCGTTCGCGCTGGAAACCGTTTTCCATTCTCACGCTTAATTTCATCAGTGAGCCCGGTAGACCACACCAGTAAACTTCGGCGCCAAAAACGTAGGGTTATGAGGTTGGGAGGCGTTAAAGATGTGAAAAAAGCTACGGCACAAACTCCAAATGCAGAAAAACTTCAAAAACGATTTTGGCGCGAAATTTAAATTCAATTTTTGCAGTGTGTTTAGCTTGATTTCCCTGTACAAATGGAGGTTTTTCATGGGTCATTTCGTCCTTTCGACATTTTAGTCCACTAAAGAAGCCAAACTAAACGAAAACACGAAAAACTAACATACGGGTTTCTGCGCGTACGATGCCTTTAGAGGAGTGGTTCGCGATAAAAAGAATCTTCGAGCTCTCTCCACGAAAATGTAGGTCCGGTAATTTCAAAAGGAAAAGAAAGTGAAAAAAAAGATAATTGTCAGGAAAAACGCACAAAACCAAGCCAGGACGGCTGATTACGGGTGTCGGCCAGCCCCCCCCCCCAATTAACGAGATTTTCATGCATGCTCGTTTATATTATTTTGTTCTCAAAGTAGCCAGTAGTCCCTGAAAGTGCTCGGTAATAACTTTAGAAAGAAAATAGAAAACGGCAAAATATGCTTTCATAAAAATCTCAACAATAGGGGACGGGAGGACACCGAGCAAAATCTTCTTCCTGAGCGTTTTCTCCAGATCTACCTTTCCAAGAGGATAGCACAACAACGGATTTTATCGAGAACCCTGCCTTCAAGGCCCCTAACGTGGCCTGCCTTGAGACTCGTCTCCAATTCCAAGGAATATCACTGCGAAATTGTTGCGAGGAATAATTATGCTGTTAATCGTTGCTTTGGTTTTGAAGGTGAAGTTCTCAAGTGAAAATCGTTGGTGTGGTATCTGATCTCCCGTTCAAGAAACCTTGCTGGGAGTAGGCCTCAAGAACACCCCGATGTTGCTGGTAAAGGTGAAAGACCAACTGAGTGCAGAGCAGGGATGAGCGGAATTCCGATGATTTTGGGACCTTACAATTTCCTAAAAAAACCTGGAAATGCGGGAGAAGTCGTAAATATCCACGAGATTGGAATTTTTTACACCTTTCCTTGCCAAATTCCTAGGGCGTTACTTCATGCGCTTAATTCAAGTTCGAGGTGCGTTTTCACTTTTCACAAAGCTAGGGTTGAATGCGTTTACATGCAAATTATTCAATAAAGAAGGATAAGCCCATGGTTGTTGGTAAGCACAGTCACCAGCGGGAATTTTCGATTTTCGATGGTTTTTGGCGTTCCGATTTCCGAAATTGAGAAAAAAATCCGCTAATCACTGGTGTAGAGGCTCCGTGCTGCCGTGGTTTCATATCACAAAACCGATTCACAGTGAGTGATCGTATGCCTTTTTTTGATAAAATAATATTGTTAGAATAACAAATCGAGGTATTAAACCACAAACAAGTACTTCGCTATTATTTTACACGTACAGTTTACCGCAGTGTTAAAGGGCGATGGTGCGTTTGCGGCCGACACACTAACACTACGGCGGGAAACTTTGCGCTTTACCTGGGCTGGGATTCATGAACGCAAACCGTGGGCTACGGTTGGGTTTGCCTCAAGAGAGTGCGTGCTTTCTCCGCCGCAAACCCAACCGTAGCCTACGGCTTGCCGTTCGTGAATCCCAGCCCAGATTTCGTCTTGGATCGACAGCGCAGCTGATTTCCTGAGTGGGTTACGGTTTTTCTTTTTTTTTGACGCTTGTTTCTGCTTTATTTTTATTGCTGATTCTTTTAGCATTGCGAAAATAGGCTTTCCTTATTGCATGAGGGGAAGTCGCGGTTTCTTCGGGCTTGGTAGTGTTTTTTTCGAAAGTCTACTTCGAAATTTGTAAAAAAAAAAACGGCAAATTCCTCTCACGCGCTAAGAAAAGCCGCTACTCGCAATATTAAGAGTCAGGAGACAAAATAAAGCAGAAACAAACAAGAAAAATAACAAAAACCATAACTCACCCAAAATATCAGTTGTGCTAACGATTGATGACGAAATCTGGCAAAGCGCAAGTTTTTCCACCGTAATTTTAGTGTGTCAACCGCAACTGCACCATGGCCTTTTAACACTGCGGTAAACTGTATGCTGAAAAGCGAGGTGTGAAAATTTGAGCGGACGATGCCTTTGAACGGCGTTTCAGACCAGTTGTGATTCCCTAGTCAGATCGTTAAGTGTGTTCGAATGAGAATGGCGGCCCATGCGGCCGGCGTGCTTGGCAGGCGGCAGTCGCGTACGCCGCTCTCGGACGAGCATACGTAACGTCCCCACAGCCATCGACTACGAACGGGGCCGGCACCTGCTGGCAGCAAACACTGCGCCGATCAATCAGCTCTGCAGAAGGGGAGGGGGGTGGGGATGGCCGCCGTTGGAATCCTACACTCGTCCGAGAGCGGCACATGCGACAGCCGCCTGCCAGGCACGCCGGCCGCGTGGGCCGCCATTCTCATTCGGGCACACTTTAAGTGAATTGTCATGAGGAATGGCAGATAATGTGTTCAAAGTACACTTATGAACACAGAACCGTTGTTCTTGGGTCAACTTCAACAAAATCAAAACAATAACAATACAATTACATACCTTCCCTAATGGACATACTTTAAAGCTAACAATTATTAGAAATTCTGCTCGATTTTCATTTTCGAGAAGCAAGAAGATCCTCATGTCTATGAGAGTCCTGCAAAAGCTGAGCTCATCATCAGTATATTTCACATGAATTGAGTATGAGCCTATGAGCTGAGCCGTTCATATATGGGACAGGAATGGCTTCCCTGAGGAAACGAGATTGGTGGTGGGCTCATCTATCCTTGCGTGTCATCCTTGCGACCACTCATCGATCGTTCCTCGTATTGCTATCCCTTTCATCGTGGCGGGTGTATAAGCGAGATGTTCAATGTCTCAAAAGATAATCCTTCTGACTGGATCGACGATGGCGCTTCGATATACACGTACGAAGAATATAACAACAATAGGGTCGATCACGGTGTATACGGTGACAATAAGAGGCACAAGTGGATGCAACCTGTAAACACGGGGTTATATAGTGCCGAAGAGAATGTTACACATGTTAGAGGTTCGATCTCGGCTCGAGGGCAACCAAGAGTTCTATGTTTCCAAGAGGAGTGCCTGCTGTGTTACAAATGGGCTCTATGCGCTTCGGATGACGAAATGGGGTTGTTATACTTAAACGAACGTCACAAGAGCTTTTAACTGTTATGTGGCATGTCTGATTACACCGTTGCAGCGATGGATGAGGGTTGATAAGGTACAGGTTAAGATGGCCAAACAGCTATCACAAGCGGCCCTGTAGCAATGGTTGCTGAATGAGGATAGGAAGCTCACAAGGGAGGACGCCCTCTAGCACTGCAACCGATGGCTTGGACCAATAGCTTTTCAAATATGGGATTAGGCCGGAGTCACTCACAGTTTTTCGTTACTCGTTGCATGGTCATTTTCCCTATGTACATAGTTTTGCAAGCCTCCGACTATGCTTGAATGGTTTCCCTCGTAAGCCGGCAGCAGTGGGCTAGAGTAAGCACGCATAATCGCATAACGTACAACCCATCACTTAGGATGGCTCAGGACGCTAATGGCTTACTAGGGACGGCTAAGGCCGGCTTACGGTGGACTATGACGGGGGCCTTGAAAATAACTTTCTCCATGGAAGGTGTTAGGACGCATATCCTCTATAGCTGCTGACAAGCACCAAATTTGATGACTGCGCCTGCGGACTTTCAGAGCTGTTGTACTCTGTTTATCTTTAATTGCACAAAAAACGGTCCGCCAATAGTCCTCTAATGGGCCGGATAATACCGTAGTTTACGTCCACGACGCGTTCTCGGCAGACCCGGGTGTGCACCGGGGTGTGCTGAGCGATCGATTCATCAATGCCGTCACTCGGCCACCCACCCTGCCACTGTGCACACCCGGGTCTGCCGAGAACGCGTGGTGGACGTAAACTACGGTACTACCCGGCCCATTAGAGGACTATTGCCGGACCGTTTTTTGTGCAATTAAAGATAAACAGAGTATACCTTTGTTCGAAGCGTAGAGGTGAAATGTGGGACCCCACTCGTTTCACTGTGAATCCACAGTTCCATATACCCCTTACAAAGCGGTTCCGTAACTACCAGGCCGTCCAATAATTCCTGTCCGAAAATTTTCAAAATTCTATAATTTTCCTTAGAAGTGTTATAATATCAGGCAAGTGTAAGAAGCTTCTAGAAGGTTCTCCAAAGTTCTACGCTAGGGGTATATAAGGCGCAGTCGCCGCGTCTAGCTACCAGGACAAGCTAAAATAACCAAGGTCAAATTCGTACGTTCGTGTACTACGAGTGGCTGCTGGGCAACGACACGGGCACAGCGGTCGCCTACAGCTGCAGAGCGTGCAAGGAGGACGTAGTGTCCCAACGCACAGTTAGCCGCTGGTTCAATCGTTTCGAGAGCGGCGACATGAGCCTCAAGAACAGGGAGCACATCGGGAGGCCTTCTACGGTGGATGATGACGAAGTCCGTCGCTGTATAAAAGAGAAGCCGGAAGCCACCCTCTGTGAACTGGCGACGACGCTTGGCTGCAGCAAGTCCACCATCCACAATCGACTCAACTTACTCGGCTACCACAAAGTTTTGGCCCGTCGGACCCCCACCGTCTGACGGACGCCAACAATCAGAGACGCGTGGCCGTCTACCAGTCCCTCCTCCTTCTTCCGCATCGCAAGGAGTTTCTCGAGGACCTGGTCACTGGGAATGAGAGCTGGGTCCTCTACGACAACGTCGCCCGCCGTGCCGTCTGGATCCCGCGCGGAAAAGAGCCGCCGACGACGCCGAAAGCCGACCTGCACCCGCTGAAGATCATGCTCTGCTGCTGGTGGGACGCCAAGGGCATGCTGTACTTCGAGCTGCTCCCACAAAGCACGGTTCCGCCTCCATCTACACCGATCAGCTCGAGAAACTAGCCGCCGCCATCCGAGAAAAGCGTCCCCGACGGGCCTCGGTCCACCTGCTGTACGACAACGCGCGCCTCCATGTGGCGAAGGAGACCCAGCAGAAGTTGGCGACGCTCGGCTGGGAGACGGTTGCCCATCCTCCGTATTCCCTGGACCTCGCCCCCTCCGACTACCACTTGCTCCGCCCGCTGAAGCACCATTTGGCCGGAAGAAAATTCACCAACTACGACAACCTCAAATCCGACATCGCGGACTTCTTCGAGTCGCAGCCCCCGGAGTTCTGGTCAAAGGGCATCGGCGACCTGCCCAATCGATGGGCCACTGTTGTGGATAACTGTGGTGATTATATTGTTGATTAGACTTGTTTTTCAATAAAGTTGAAAAAAATTAAAAATGGTGAAATTTTCGGACAAGAATTATTGAACAACCTGGTATATCACGCCCCGTAGAAGGGTGAGATGAACGTTGATTCCACGGAAAGTCAGTACGATGCCGACCTGCTGTGTCATTACTGAAAAATCGCACACAGTTCAGAGAAAACGTTCATTAATAGGGTGAAGGGACGCAGTCAATCGGAAAAATCTTGCTCTGTGTTCTATCTTCGCGCGAGTTCATTGGAACAGTAATTCAAAGACTGATTAGCTCGCTTTCCTGCTTATAAAAATCTGTCCTACCTGAATGGAGGGATGCCCATAATAACAAAGAAGAACATCAGAAAGCGAGGCAAATATGATGTACAGAATGGAACAGCTGCCTAAATTTATCTTCATTATCTGCGATTTTTTTCTCATTTTGCTGTATTCTGACCTGCACAACAAGTGCTTTGAACAACTCGGTCTGAAGAGCCTTCGTTTTCTTGCTCATCGAAGATCTTTCGAGGGTTCGAAGCATTTCTATGGCGCAGATGATCATGATTGTGAACGTGAAGGTCATCATCATAACAATGACAGAAAGTCCGATGAGTGGCGTCCAGTAAATTATGGTGACTCCTCCGACGACTTCCTTAACAAGCATGCTATGCTGAGCAAAAGCCTTTGATCTTTAATTCCTTGCCAGAAAACTCACGTAGAGGAACACGCAGAAAAATGTCAGGTTTCTGATACTTTTTACGATGCTGTCATAGACCGGCTCATCAACATATTCGTAATATTGTTCAGTGGCATCGAAGCAGTAATACGTAATAATAGAGTATAGAAACCCCCATGAAAGTATGAGTACCGCACAAGCGATAATGGTGTTCGCTCTGTCGAAAAGACGCAAACAATCTTGCCTGCAGCAGTAATGAGTTCAGGTTGCGTACAGAATGCGGAACGGAAATGAGGGCAATTAACCTGCATAACACAAAATATCTGTAGATGAAGTGAAGAGCCAGAATAGCTGTGTTCATTCCATACATTCCAATAAATATATATAGTAATAGGAATCCCCATGGCTTGGCTTGTGCGAAGAAACCGCTGCTGTATGCCATGTACGAGTGTCCATGTATGAACACTGTCTAAAGATAGCAGATAGAGAATGGTTCCTTGTAGACGTCTAAGTTTCACTGCTTAGGTCATAGCGGAATGAAGTAGATGAAGGGTGGAGACCATAGTTTCGTTGATTAGACCCCACCAACCTTCCCCTCTGGGACGTCATGCAAACGCCAGTGTTTCGAAGGAGTTGGGACCAGGGATGTGCGTAATAGAAATTTTGTAATTCGTTAGTCGTTAGTGGTTCAACCGGCCAAAACCCTCGTTAGTCGTAAATCGTTAAAAATCTAGGCTTCGAAAACAAGCACAGCTGAGTCAGAAAAAAGCCCTTATGAATAGAAAAAAAGGAAGGCATGAGGAGATGTGTGTTATACGAAGCATTCTTAGCCATCAAAGACTCATTCCTTGGCAGAGAGCCCAGTTCAAACTGCAAACCTAAATCTACAAAATTAAAAATAACTTCTTAGCCACTCGGACATCGCCGCATGGAAACCTAATAGTCGAAAAATGAGTGTTTATCGTCTTTTGTAATTTTCGGTCAGAAAGGGAACAATATGGGGAACCTAGAAAGTCTAGAACTCCGCTTTTTCCAGTGCAAATATTGCCATTCTGCGCTGTTAGAGATCTACCCGAGGTGACAAAGCGTAGAGCCGCAGCAACTTTCCACTAATTGTTCTTTGCTCAGCGTCGCGAACCGAGCGCTTACGTGGTTTAGAGCTTGTTCCCATAATGGGAAGGGTCAGAAGAAATTGACAGTGAAAGTGTTACCTTTGAAAGGTCCCAGCACCATTTTATGGAAATCCATATCTCGAATTTATGACTGAAAATCGAAGGACGGCACCCTTTATAATCCAATTATCGGATACAGTTCCCGTTGTTGGACAGTTGTGGCCTGCAGGCACCGCTCCATATTATCACCTCTGATAGTGCCCTCTGCGAAAATCTCCGCTGGAGCGGGTCAGTGTCGGAACCGGTTCAGTGAGCCTACCATAAAGTAGCCCGACCGACACGAGATCGCATGCACGCTGCGCCTAACCTTGAGCAACGTTCGGTTGGGGTGTTTATGTGGGGGTTCCAGAGCTGCGAAGCAGTGTCAGTAGAAATAATAATTACTGAAGGCTATGATTATTTTGTACCATTCACCTAGAACAACCAACAGGGCAATATGTATTAGTCGTGGTGTAAGGCTCAGGTTGGAGCGCGATTTGAATGACCATTGGCTTTCTAACGAATTTCGGGATTGCTTACGAAAATATTTTCAATTTCGTTAGTCGTTAGCCGTTAGTCGTAACACCCGAAAAGCCCGTTAGTCGTTAAATTCGTTAGTCGTTAGTCGTAATTACGCGCATCCCTGGTTGGGACAAGAGTTAGGGCGTCAGCGCCTTTCATGATTGCCCTGCGAGTGCAGGAGATAATCAATAATTGGTGTCTCAGCGTGGCCACGGCTGCCCCTCCCTCCCAGGCAAACTCAAATGTCGACAGCAGGTTGACCCACCTCTTTCTCGAGTAACCGGCGATAGCAGGTTTTTTTCGGGAAAAAAACATGGACCTGTTATCGACCTGCTATCGAACTGTCGATAGTAGGTTCACAGCAGGTTGACAAGGCAACACATCCCATAGCTGGTGATTATTGATCGTCCGATTCTCCGGATGCTTGGCGAATTATTCAGCTGGTGGCGCAATTGAAGAACCTGCTTTTATTTTTTTTGTCTCTCGTAAAGCACACCTGTTTTTGTCCAATAACGCGCAAATCAGTCCTGGTATTGAATGGAATTAATACTCAAATAGTGTTCTAGAAATTTTTTAGGTATTCTTATATTTTATTGACTCTTGGGATTTCAATATGCGTATTTTTTCAAACACTAGGTTAATTTGAAATCCTGAAATATCCTTTTTTTGTATATTCGATTCCGTCGTGATTTTTAACTGCTTTGCTTCTCGACTTAGCGGATGTTTCATATGTAGTTTTTGCCTCTCGAGTGTTCCATTCCTTTGGGAATTCCAAAATATCTTTGCTTTCAGTCAGGTTAAAATTCCGTTCGTTCGAATATTTGTCTCAAATCAGCTTACATTGCCCTTCAGAAAAAAAGTTGTTCATTTGTACAAGTTGTTAATTTGAAAGACTATTTCAAATTCGAAGTCGAATAATTGATCGAATATTTGTACAAATGTTCACACGTAATACAATTAAATCGGGTATAGGATATATGTATTTTTGAACCTATTTATTTGTTAGAAAATTTCTGAAGGACTCAGCCCATGTTTTAGATTCATTGAGAGACATTATGAAGATCATAGTGGAGAAACTCTCCACATTCCTCATTAGATCTAGTATATTGATGCTGTAGTTGAAGGCAGGGTTCGCGATAAAAACGGTTTTTAAGCTTTCTTCATGAGAGTGTAGACTTGGTCATTACAAAAGTAAATATAAGTGGAAAAAAATTTGCGGTAAAAACGCTCAACAACAAGGTGTGACGGCTAATTACCGGTGTCGGCGGGCCCCCAATTAACGAGATTTTCATTGATACATGTTTATCCGCCTTTTATTTTGCTCTTAAAATAGTCAATAGTCTACAGAGGTGCTCAGAAATTATTTTAGAAGCAAAATAAATGTTGACAAAACATCCATTTATAGAAATCTCGATAATTGAAGGCGGACGGACAAATCAATAACTTGTTCCTGAGCCCTTTTTCTACAACTTTCCACTCATTTTAACATTACTGATGGTCAGATCTACTTTCTCATGAGGATAGCACAACAACCATTTTTATCGTAAACCCTGCCTCTAATTAATAAACATGGGCAATCGTCGTATTGGTTTTAAATGGGTCAATAATTCAAATATCGCGTTTTCAGAACGCCTCAGATGAATGAATTATGTGGATAGCCACTATTAAAAAATTTCTAATGAATAAGTTTTTCGATTGTAACCACTTAAAAATTATCGAATGTGCGAATAAATTCCAAGGAGACATTTGTAGAATTTTCGGATGAATTCAATCCTCGAATAACGCGTTTTTGAAATTTCGGATTGAGTGGATAAATTCGATCAAGGCCTTTTTTTGACTAAACGATTGTATTTAAAAACCTGTCTTCTATTCGAGGCGAATGCATACTTGGAAAACAGGAAATTTGAATGTTGTGACAGAAAATTGGCCTACTATTCAGAAAATCCAATATTCAAGCCACTCGAGCAAACCGAATATTCCGAAACCCGAATGATTTTAATTTCTGAATGAATCGAAGGTTTGAAAAAAGCAAAAACCGAAATTCCCGAGCGAAACGAACATTCGAAAAAAATCAGAAATCGGAACATCTGGTTGAATCGAATACTCAAATACTCGAATCTTCTAATTATTTAGATTTATATCACTCAGGCGCCCTTAGTCTGGGTCAGAAGTGCGGGGGCACGCTGCTTGAGCATCTTTCATAACCCTGGCCGCAAGCGCGCGGTGGGATATGAAACTTTTCACAGTGCGGGGCGTGCGCGACGCGCTTGTCACCCATCCAGGGGTAGCATGCAACGCGCCGAGCGCTGTGCGAGTGAATGGCGAGCGCGGAGACCCATACGAGGAGCCAAGAACGAGAGTGAGCGCCCAGCTCGGAGTGTCTCAGATGGCGTACAGAGTTTTCGCGGAGCGATGCGATGGTATATGTCAGTGCGCCGCGAAAATCGCGTAGGGGTTTAGGTGTGGACAATGTGCGAAGGCTGGGCGATTACGCGCAATCGCGTGCGTACGCAATCTCTCGTGAGCAGGCAACAGCAATTTTTCTCTGAAATTAGCAGCAGTTCTTTCGTGTTTGTTTCAGTGCAAGCGGTCCTTAATATGCTCCATTTAATGTATTCATTGTTAGATTTGAATGGGTTAACGAAAAAAAAACCCTAAAGAAAACCAGCAACCAGCTTGCCTTCTCGTGACGACCATTGCTGCGCGACGCGATTGACGCGGAGCGATCATCAATTGCGCATAAAATCTGATGTATCGCGCCACTTCACTGTGAACACCTACCGAAGACGCGACGCGACTTCGCTTGATCGATACGAAGGCTAATTATAACGTCGCGTGGCGAATGAACTCTAAACGCCGCCTCACGCACGGAATTTCCAAACCCCGTCCCAGCGCGTTCCTGCATGCCGCCCCAGTACTCCCATGTCGGCGCCGCCCGAATCGCCTTTGCGGTGTTGCTATTTGCATCATTACTTGATGCTCAGTTCAAGTCTGCTGTATCTAAAATAATTCTACCATTATCCTACGCTACCGTGTGCGCAAACGCAAGCCTAGCATTTTCGTGCATGCCACAATTTTTGCCCAGCTTTACTCCGCACAGTCATTTCGGCGCTGCCGAGGATTTCATAGTTGCTTAGCGTCCGTCCTGCGCGGTAACAAGTTCCATAGCCCACCGCTCGTTCCGAACGTCACGCGCATTCCGCGCTTGCGGTGAGGACTATGAAATATATCTTACGCACAGATCGGCGGGTTTCCCCTCCTGCGTATCCTCTGTAAAAATTTTAAATTCTGATCATTCAGGGCGCCCGCAGCGCGCGCGGTGCTGCTGCTTCCGTCGGCTCTCTGCTCGCTCGCTGTCTCTAACCTCCGCTACGCACCTGTCCGCGCCAAAATCACGAGAATTTAACTGTTTTGCAGTCTAAATGTATCTTTTTAGCTAATATGGTATGCCTTTCGTAAGCGCAGCACCTTCTCTATCTTATAGCGCCACCCGAAATCCCTACTTTCGTATTTCACATCGACGTGTCAGGGGAGGTTCAAGGAACCGAGAATATTTGGATACACATCGTTCTCTTCTTTCAACCCATTGACTCTGTTCAAGATCGTAGAATATATGAATTATGTGAGGACTGAATCCTAGTACCAAATCGACTTAGAGGAACTTTGTCTCAATTTAGCAAGTTTCGCATTTCTTGAAATGTTTGGAAAGTACGATTCCCACTATATCTTCATCATCCAGCGCCTTCAAGCCAATAAACTTCTAATTTGATAATTCTGCACAATGAATCATCCTTCTGCCTAAATTCATTTTACAATATATCAACCATTTTTCAGAGATTCGATTTTAACAGTTTTCGAGGGTTTTTGAAAAGAAATAACCACAATCGGGAAACTATTCATAATCAGACAAGACATTGTGAATAATACCTACACCCGTAAATGTGAGGTTCGGTTGAGGAAAAACCGTCGGATAATGAAGCTATGCTAGGAGTTCCTATTTCGAAAAAGTCCCGGAAACTGAGAATTTTGCCCAATGGGAGAAATTTGATTAACCGGTTTCAGTATCATAATCAAGTCCTCACATAGTTTAAAGTTCTATATATAGTTATTTTTCCGAAATCTCTTGGTTTTTAAATCCTAGCTTCAAATAAAGCCGGTAAAAGTGGAATTGGTTCGAAAGTAAATCAATTATAATTTTTAATTTTTTCTTGTACCTGTTGCGAAATAGCCCAAACATTGAGTTAGTAAGAGCTACAGCTCGAAAACAAGTACGGCAGAAAAAAAACCGAAATGCCCATGTCCAAGGGCAGTCGAGCATGGGGACTGTTACAACAACATCTGGGTATCGTAATAAAGCAGCAATAGTTTTTCAATCCTGCGAAGGTTCAGTTCGTATAACTTTGAAGTTGGCCACCCTGTTAATAAAAACCCTTCGATAGGACGTCTACAGCAAAATCCATAAATCCGGCGGTAGCAGGTCAACAGCTGAACCTTTCGGGGCTTCGGTTAAGCCATGCCGCCGTCTCCTAATCCGGCGCTAGGAGGTCTACAGCTGGACTTTTCGGCGTGATACCAGGTTCTCTCGCTCCGAAATCACCAATTTTTTCGTGTCCTCAGCTGATGTGCTCTGTGACGACACCTCAGAAACCTGCTGTCGACATTTGAGTTTGCCTGAGCTTCTAGGTAGGACTGGCCAGGGCACGATTTCTCAGTGCTTCCCCTACCCCTTTTCAGCACTCGCACTGCTATCGTCAAACGCGACGACGCCCCAAACCCTGCCCCAACCCTTTCGTAATACTCGAGATCGTGCATGCCGCCCCTGAGCAGGTGAAGGTTCCCCCCACCTTCACCTGCTCAGGGGCGGCATGCACGACCTTCACCATTGGGAAAACCGGTAACGTTCGGGGCAAAGACCCGAAACTCAATCAAAGTGACCCGTCATTGGTGCAAATCATTCTCAATATGGGATGTGTGCCATTACTTTTTTTCTGTTCATAAGTTTTTAACCCTTAAAGGCAGTGTTCACGATAAAAAATGTGTTTCAGTTCACACTAGGAAAGCGTAACGGAGGGGCGCACTGTAACGTTGACCTCGAAAGAGCGCGAGAAAACAAGCCAGGAAGAGCCTTAAAAGAGCCCGAAGTTGCCACTTTGAGCGCAAGGCAAACCCCAAAATCGTAATGTCCGCCGTCCGACGTGAACAAATGAAAACTCGAAATCGAGAGGTGAGTGATGGTTTCCGATTAATAGCCCCGTTCTTCCCTTCAATCTCAACTTTACTCAAGTCAGCTCGCATACAACGGTTGCAAAAGCTTTGATGAGGGTAGTGTTTGAAGTTCTCATGAACTTCTGCAATGAATAGCGTCTTCAGGTTCAAAAAAAATACTTTCCGATCTTCCATCCGATTTCACTTTATAAAATGCAATTCTCCGTGCCTGAAGCTGGGTTTTCCGTTTATAGCTTTCTTACCGTTTATGACAGACCTTTGGTGGAGGGTATTTTCAGAGTTTTCTTAGAATTTGTCGTCGAGTAGTGCTTTCAGATCGGAAAAATACTCCCCCGATCTTTCAGCCTAATTCATTTTATGAAATTCCAGTTTTTTATAATTCATAATTTCAACAAACCTTAATCCTATAAAACTTCATTTAAAAACATTTAAAATAACAATGCAAGAGTATACACAACAATCAATATTCAGTCTAAAGAACACACTACTAAACCCAGTCCCAAACGTGATGGGAAGGGAAGAGTCCAAAGAAGTAGCGCTCCCTCCGCGTCTCTGACACCCTTGGGTCACGGTAAGACGTCGCGTGCGCAAATCAGGCAGCATGTTATACCGTAATCAAAGAAAAAAAATCCAGCTCATGAAACACCCTACCTGCCACGTGAAGGGTTCTGTCACAGCGGGGGGGGGGTCACTAAGGTATCGCACTTTGCCAAGCCCTTTTTTTTCGTTTTTTCTTTCTCTTTCAAGGACATTCCCGATTTTGGCAGGGAAAGAAAATCTCTGGTAGGTGCTCAAATTTAGTGCGGCACAGTTAAATGGGTGTGGCCATTTGAATCGCGCCATCTCTGGCAAATTGGGGGACCCTCCGCGTAGGACTCCCGATAGGAGAAAAAGAAGTTTTTCGCTTATAACTCTCAAACCGTCAAGGACGGAGAGGGTCATGGCGAAGGTTGTTTATCTCCGCGGAATTCTGCGGAGACGATACTTCGGTTTCCTGGATTTACTCGCTCCGCAAGCTAGCCAGGTCGATGGGACCGAGCCCCATGCTTACTATAGTTGTACACGAAAGAAATTTTCAAAAAAAAAAAATTTCGAATATTTTTTCGTTCGTTTTCGTTCGTTCGAAAATTCGTGGAACGAAGCCTTTTCATTTTTCGTTCGTTCGACATTTCTTTCGAAATTGTACAACTATAATGCTTACCTGCATAGGGTGCTCCCATCACTATGATGTAATCGAGAGACGCAGAGATTTACTAAAGCTAACAATGGGGCTCGGCTCCACCGACCTAGCTGGCGTTAAGGCAGTGTCCAAGAGAAAAGTCTTTCTCTCTGTTTTTTCGCCTATCTTGAAAACGGTCTCATGCTGATTTCAATGAGGTCCCTGGAATCGTACAGGACCCCTTGAAACGGAGTTATGGCCCCTCAAAATTCAGCTGGGGAAGTATTGTGGACGAGTTGCCCGAGGCTTGTAACTCCCGTTTTTTTGCAGCCGATGTGTGCGAGCTGGCCTGAGTAAAGAGAGAAGTAGAGAAGGAGGGGAAGAACAGGGCTTTTGATCGGAAACCATCGCTCATCTCACGAACTCGAGTGCTCATTTGTTCATATCGGTGGGTGGAACTGAGGCACAGGGCGGTTCTGGTTCACCAAAACGCTTGTTCGTAGCGGCTATTTTGCCGCTCCTGGCTCGTTTTCTACCGTTCTTTTGACACCGGGAACCTAGGAACCTCCTCGCCTATCATTTCACAGTGGAAAGTCACAGAGGATGATCATCGTGAACGCTGCCTTTAATCTTCTAAGAGGGACCCAAAGCTTACGTTTTAACTAAAAAATCGTGTAACTTTTTCTTCGTGAACACTGCCTCTAATTAGAAGGCTCTGGAAGCGTTTTGGGAAAAAATCGGAAACCATCGCTCATATAACCACAAATTCAGGGCAACTGTTATAGGACGTGGGCGGAGTGGCCCAATGGGTTGGCTGGCCCACGAGATATTCACGCACTCACCGATCGTTTTTCGTCGCACGTCCGTTCTTAATCTTCTCAGAGGGACCCAAAGCTTGCGTTTTAGCCAAAAAACGTGCAACTTTTTCTTCGTGAATACTGCATTTAAGGAGCTAAAAAAGTTAGGAATCCGACACATCATTCGACGCAAAATTTCGAGTTTCACGGAGATTTCGAAAACAGCCTTCAAAACAAATCGGTCTGATCGTAAGCTTTAAAAGTTATGCGCGAAAAACTTGTATTTCATAAGATGAAATTAGGCTGAAGAATCGAGAGAATATTTTGCCAACCTGAAAACGCAAGTGGACGCAGAATTTTATGTGGATCCAAGAAAGGAACTACTTCCAGAGATCCATCTTCAAGGTCGAAAAATCTATGATCAAAAAAATAGGTGGTTTTTTGAATTGGTTTGGATAAAAAACTCAGAAAAATGTGACTCCAAGACAGCTCAAAGGGAATTATTCACGACTTCGTTATAAATTTACAAAGCATAGCAGTTCTTAAAAGGCTATGAAAAGTTATGTTATTATAAAATTATTAATCAAAAACAAAAATACATTGAATGAAAAAAAGAGGATTACGAAAACATAAAATTTTGAAGTAGCAGGTCTAAAGGAAACGTTCAGCATTCCCCAATCGGGTGTCCTAAACAACCTTCACCTCTCGGACCACTGTCTCCACCCCAACGAACCTAGGGTGGAAACTCCTCACGCCCTTTTCATGCTTTTGCCACCGCGGTAAACGCCGCTTTTCGAGCCACAGGGAGGTCAGAGTTCTGGAATATTACGAAATCAGGTGGGAATGGGCACGTGACTTCGTTGAGTATAAGAATGCCGGCAAATAACCTAGTCAGGCAGTGAATTGTGGTGCGCGCGAAGCGCGCACCAGATTTGGCTTTAAAGGCACAGTACACCCTCAGATATGAATTTTGAGATTTTCATGTAATTGTGTAGAAGACCCCTCCTGTATAACACGTGCCAAATGTCAGATCTCATTTCCTCCAAATAGGCGAGATATGAGCGACCACCACAGGCCCGACCCCCTAACAGATTTTCGGACTCGATAGCGGCTCGATGGATGGATGAATTCCAATAATTCGTCGTTCTTAAGTCCATTTCCGAACAATCTCCTTATCCTGGCTCGCTCTCGCCCAAAGATTGCGAATGAAGAGAAATACAGGCCTGAGACAACTCGTCCACCAATTTTTCACCCTCAAAATCTAGGCATCTTTGAAGAGCTATAACTCTGCTCAAAGGGGGTCTCGGACGATTTTAGAGATACCATTGTGATCAGCGTGTGACCCTCTCCAAGATAAGCATGAAATCTGAAAATTTATTTCCTGGGTGTCCTGTGCCTTTAACTCGCCCACGCGCAACTCTGCGATTACGAAATCGGCGTTCGGAGTGACTGTGGAAATACGGTTTTTCCTCCATTGGGAAGAGCGTAAAAAGCTGGGGTATACACCAGGGATGTGCGGCAATTGCCGTTTGCCGATTGCCGTTTGCCGTTTGCCGGCCATTTTTGGACGATTTTTGTCGATTGTCGTTTGCCGTTTTTCTTCTCACTTTTCGACAAAATTCGGCAAAAAGTGCGCAATAGATAACAAACGCCGCGATTAGCACACGCATGGTAAACCCGATAAGCCTTGCAGCGACCAGCTCGAATGTAGAGGGACAGACTATACGTACTCTAAAAGTTCAAACCAGTTCATGTAATCTGCCTTGCGGTCACGTCAAAGCAATTGCTAGTACTGTAGTGTCACGCTCGTCTGGGCCCTCTTGTCTGGAAGAGCACCGTATTCCCCACCCCCTACTTGTTGGGGCTTGAGCAATTACCGTAGGGCTCTTCGGGACAAGAATTAGCATCCTGAACATTTCCAGGAGAGGGCATAAGGGTTCAGAAAAATGCTAAATGGCTCAATTTCTTGCTAATACTTTTCAAAGCGTCGTGTAGAGGATGTTGAACTTCACTGGCCGTCTGTGGGTTTATGCTTTTTGCCATCTGCTGTGCTCACACTTGCGCCGAAAAACATGCAACCAAGTTGAAAGTTGGAGTTCTGAGTTGAAAAAGTGGGAGAGGGTGTAAACGGCGTGGAGAACATCCGTTTTGATTAAATTCGCTGCTTGACTATAAACTGCATGCACGGAGGCGGGGGTGATCAGGTGGGAAGGTGGCGTACAGTTTGGGAAGGAGGTGGTTTGAGGTAATCGTGGTTTTTCAGGAGTCGTATTTTTTGAAAGCTTGAAAAACTGCTCAATTGTATTTGAATTGTCTGCGTGCAGTTGGGAAGCAATTTGAAAGGTTGGAGGGGGAGAGATGCCCAAAGATGGAGCAGTTTTTCAGGAACGCTTCCAAGACTGTCCGAAAACGTGCGTTTAATTTGCATTTGTCCCCGTATGTAGTTATCTTTTATCTAAATAAGGTCAAATACTAAACACACCGTGAGGCACGCCGAAGAGTACGCCGCAAACTCAGAGAAAGTTTGCCTCGGTTGTGCCAAGATAGTAAGGCGACCCTCAACTGTGCTGCGAGAGTTACGCGGTAGTATAGCAGCGACTCCGCAATCATCACTGTGCCGATACGATTCTGTTGCAGTGCTTTGAGCCTCGACAACGCCACGACATTGCCACGATAGTACCGCAGCGGTACCGCGTTACAACCACACCGGCTCCGCGAGGATGCATCAGCGAGCCCGCGTCGACTACGATGCACTGTCCTATGTAGTTTTTCCTGTTCAGTTTACCAAGTTTCATTACCCGCGTCCCGTATCTCCTTGCCCGCAGTAACGGGGATACTCTCTGTTCCTATAAGACAGAGGAACTAACAACCGTAGGTGCGCATTTTTTTCGAAGGCCTCTCCCAGTTGTACTATGACTCATAATTAATTTCATACGAGTTACCCTCAGTTTGTAAAGGCGCAGCCACCAATCCAGAGCCGCAGCGGCACTATCGCGGAGCAGCTGTGGTGCCTGTAGAAACCGGTGTGGCTTTATCGCGGATCCGCCGCTGCGATTTCTACCAGAGAAGCGGCGCGGCTGCCACGCTCGTTAGAAAATAATCACCTAGAGTAGAAGCACAGTGAGCTCTTCATCTCTTTGAATGAATTTTAAGTGCTCACCCTCTTAACTTGGATTGCGCGATACTTTGAATTTTGTGAATGGAATTGAAACACGAAGCAAATGAATGACTACTACATATTTCGAGAAAGGTCGACATTCGAGAACCTCGGAAAATTACCATTCTTTAACCACAACATTTTTATAACCAGTGTCCAATAGAATGCTCTTTAATTTTCATTAACAGTGTTCAATACAATGCTCATTCCGGTGCCCTTTTTTATGTCAGGTATTGTTCCAACGTTAGAGGTTCAACTTCTTGTGGTATCATTGAGACACCATTTCTTGTCTCGTTATTGAAATACCAAATAAGCATGAGATCAAAGTATTTTTAACCGGTACTTTTAGAAAATTTGTATTGTTTTTGTACAAGTTTTTTATTTTGCCGTTTGTCGATTGCCGATTGCCGTTTGCCGGCCATTTTTGGACAAATTTTGTCGATTTCCGTTTGCCGTTTTTTCAAAATCGTTTGCCGCACATCCCTGCTCTGGAGGCCCTACACAATCGCTAGCGGCCTGGATGACGGCCCGGCGACGTGCGCGTCGCGTGTCAGTGTGCCGGCGGCGTTTCGGTAAATTTTGGTTACTTCTCATTATTTCTCGGTAATTGATCGGCTGAATATTCTGAGACTGTTTCTCGAAAAGCCGAGAAATAACCGAGGAACAGCCCACTAGAAGCCACGACGGAGCTCTGTCCAAACTCTCAGGGAATCCCTGCCGGAACTGGAGCCTCAAAAAATGATCTGTTGACTGCTGTGGGGTGGAGGCGGGGGGGCGGAAGAGAATAAAAGAAACAACTTGACGTTTGTCAGATTTCCTTCAAGGCAGTGTTCCCGATAAAAAACCGTATTATAATTTTCGATGTTTTTGGGTAGTAAGTCCACTGAAATTTCTATTACTATAGTTTGTGCTGGGATCAACCCCTAGTTAGTTACGTAATTTTCTGCAACCGCGTTTCCGCCATAGCTCAAAGTGCGGCAATTGCTGCGGCGGCAAAGGTATCAAAAGGGCGTTAGCAAATCACCTGCTCCTCAGCGATCATTGAGCAGCAATCAGCTATTAGTTCATATTGAAGTGTTCCAGTTTGAATTAGAAACACTTACAAGGGAACCACTATGAGTCATACTAACTATTCCAAATGAAATGTACTTTTCTAGAGCCACTTTCAAACGAAAAGTCCAAATACGCCCATCGCAGCTGCCTAGACCCACTCTCAAAAAAGTTACATGCATTTTTTCTCTGATTTTCGCACCTATTGTGCCCTCCAAAAAGCGCATTATTTTTACGAAAATCCGGAAACGGTAAGCATTATCGTGTTCAGCGCCCCGAACTACCCCCCTAGGCAAAGTTTGGGAGAAGGAACATTTTCCAAATTTTAACCAATTAGAGGGCTCTCTAAGCGTTTTAGAAAATAATCCAGATTTGACTTAAAGTTCGCTTTGCGGGGGTTATTTGGGGTGCTGATCACGAATCTGATGCTTATTTGTCGTTTTTCCAAACTTTTCGACTAAATTCGTTAAAAGCTTCCCATCAGCAGAAAAAGTTGACGGCAATATCGGCTTTCAACAATTTCCGGAATGTGGCGACAGATGTGGCTCAAATCGTTCTTCTCGGGGTTACTTGAAGTGCTCAACACGAATCTGATGTCAGTTTATCGACTTCTGATAGCTTACTGTAGATTACGGTGGGTATACGGTAGTTTGGTCAAAGTGTCAGATTTGTCTCAAAGTTTCTATGTGGGAGTCATTTGGGGTGCTGAATAGGAACTCGTTGTCCATTTGTCGATTCTAGAATTACTAAGGTAGGTTTTGCCTTCTAAACGGCATATTACCTACTGTAACCTACAGTAAACCTTGAAATTCCGACAAACCAACCCCAGATTCGTGTTCAGCGCCTCAGATTACTCCTACATACATGTTTTTAGCATAATCCAAGAAAAAAAATCTGAGAACAGCGTAAAAATTCTATGGGGGGTACCCCAACCTTGCCGCGAAGCTTTAAAAACGCTCATAATTTCTTTCAGGGTGGGTCCAGGCTGCTGCGATGGGCATATTCGAACCTTCATTCGAAAATGGGTCTAGAAAAGCACATTCCATTCGGAATGATTTCTTTGACTTATAGTGGTTCCCTTGTTAGCACTTAAAGGCAAAGTTCACGATGATTTTCGTTGACGAGTTTTCCACTCAAAACAATACGTTGGTCACTAAGTGTTACCAGAGATACGGAGAAACTGCTTGAAACGCACTGAACCGTCTTATTTTAGTGACATTATTCTCTGGCCTGGACTACAATACCGCTCGTAGAATTTGTTCAGAAAGCGAGCGAGGTCGGGTTTCCGCGTCTTTTTCGTCTTTTCTGTATAACTCGCTTCAAACTCAACTTTGAGCCAAATTAGGAAGATAATCATGATCCTGGCGCTGAGGGCTATCCATTGGTCAAACCTTTGTGGTGGTTTTGTTGAGAACTATAGAAGTTTCGCTATCAACCAGGTTTGTGATTACGGTACCGTGGCGGATGGGGCGCTACCGTCTCCGTCTGGGTTTCCATATGTCTCCGTATGTTGAGAGCTGGTTGATTGCGAAATTGCCATGATTCCTGAAGAAATCCTGACAATGGCTATACCGTTGGATAGCCCTCAAGACCAGGATCACGAATATCGCTTCAGTTTCGCTCAAGGTTGACTTTGAAGCGAGTTATACAAAAAAGACGAGAAAGACGCGAAAACCCGACCTCGCTCGCTCTCTGACCAAACACTACGAGCGGTAGTGTAGTTGTCCAATTGGATGAGTATTTTCACGGTGGTTGTCACCGGTGAGAAATGGGGGTAATCAAAAATGAAAGATTTTTTGTGCAAAACAATATTAGCTAGGGTTCGAAGGAAAGAACAGAGCAACATAGAGTAGAGAATTGCAAAAGGCGGGTCCACAAAAGATTTCATTGTCACAACGAACATTTCCAGTGAGGGTAAAAAGGTGGGGTGAGAGTAAAGGATTTGGTGGCCTTCTGGGCGTTTTTCTCGATTTCTTCGTCATTTCAGTTCTACCCGTGGGCAAACAATCGATTTAGCGATTAATCTGAAAATCGAAGATTATCGTGAACACTGCCTCTAAAGAACCACTTCGGAAAAATTAGCAGTGAAAAGCCTTACTGGTTGGCAGACGAATTCTGCAGATGTGTATACGATGTTGCAGACTGCGAAGCAAATCATCATATTTCTGTACGTCTTCCCAATACATCGTCGAGTTCTTGTTATTGCTACAAGGATGAAGAAGGTGTTCAGAGCAATAGCTAATGCGAATACGCATGTTGAAGCAATATGAACAACACCATGCATCCACCTGAATGTATTGCTTTTCGATGATGCGTACAATTAGTGTTTTTAGTGATAAACGCATCTGCGAAAACGACTAGTATCGTTAGTATCTCTTCTGGGTCAATAGTAAAACTGAGCAGTATCCCGCCCCAAGCCGAAGGTTCCAAGAAGGTACAAGCGTTTTTCCGACTTTGTGAAAAGGCAAGGATGCCCATCAGACATTTTTTGGGTGTTTCGAAAAATTTTCTCGTATTCGGCTCAAGACGTGTACCCTCTATACTTTAACTTAATCGGTTGGCTTTCGCCTGACGCGGTCATTCCGCATCTTCACCGAGGTGTGCCGTCCTAGTAGTCAGCCGTGTCCATTTTTCACGGTCTTCAGCCACAATTTGAACACATTCCATCCAGCTGTCACTATTCCATTTCCTGCGAAACGAAACATCGCGCCTGAACTGTCTTTCGATGCCGAGTGACTTTAAATCCTCTTTAACCACATCCGTCCAGAACTTTCGCCTACGCCCAGGTGGCCGTTTCCAGACAGGATTTGGAAGCATTTTTAAAGCGTGTTGTACGAGACGATCCGGCGTTCTTCTTAGTATATGCCCGAGCAGTCGAAAGTCGACTTTCCATTGCTGCTTGAGATGGCGTTAGGAGATGCTGGCACCTCCCTCGTGTCAAGCGTTGATGTACTGCGTCGATTTCCTTGTAAAGGTCTTCGTTATGGCATACACGCGGCCAGAAATATCCAAGCAAACGCCTAAAGCTTCCTCTCCGTGCAATCCAACCTTTCCATCTGCGTTTTCGGTGCTGCCCACGTCTCCGATCCGTACATCATGATAGGGCGAATAGCGGATAGGTAGACGCGCAACTTGACTTCCTTCGCGATGGTGGTAGACCACAAACACTTGGTTAGAGAATTGAATGCAGACGTAGCTTTCGCACATCGTTGTCGAATATCCGCTGCATAACTACCATCGTTCTTCAGCAAACAGCCCAAATAACAGAAATCGTCCACCAGTTCGATACGTTGTCCGTCCACACAAACTCCAGTTGAAGGCCTCTGAGAGACCCACATCTGCTTGCATTTGTCGGGACGAAGACGAAGTCCATAGGCTGCGGCATACTTCGAAACAGGTTCACAATCCTTTGCAGTTTTGCGTTGTTTTCAGCGAATAACACAATGTCGTCGGCGTACTCCAGGTCGACAAGGGAGCGTCCTGATGGTGTTAGGATCACATCCGCAGGAAACTGTTCTGCAACTCTACGCATGATGTCATCAACGGCGAAGTTGAAAGAAAAGGTCCTGCAACGGCTCCTTGCCTTACTCCTGTTTTCACCTCGAAAGCTGACGTAAATCCGACAGGTGTACGAACTGCTGCTGTTGTTCCTTTGTTCATGTCCTCGATTAACCGAACATACTTTTCCGGGACTCCATCTGCTCGCAGAGCATTGAGCAATCGATCACGATGAGGAGAGTCGAACGCGGCTTCAAAGTCCAAAAAAGCAAGCTGTAATGGCTTCGAAAACCGCTGCCACGATTCAATTACTCTTCTCACGACGAACACTTGGTCGATGGTCGATCTTCCAGGTCGAAAACCGGCTTGCTCATCTCTGGTCGTTCCTTCACGATGTTTGATAAGTCGCTCGAGAATGATACGTTCTAAAACCTTGTACATGACACGAAGTAGAGAGATTCCTCTGTAGTTCTTAGGATCCGTGACGGATAGCTTCTTGTGAAGAGGTACGATGATCGCATGTCTCCACGAATCGGGTATCCTTTCGCTCATCCATATGGCACGGATGGTGTTGGTCATTTCCACGAATCCCAGACGGAGGAAGAGCTTTCAGCATTTCAGCAGTGATGTTGTCATCTCCACCTGCCTTTCCATTCTTCATTTTCCGGACACAATCCAAAACTTCAGACTCAGTCGGCGGTTCCTCACTGACATCGTAATGTGCTCTCTGAACATGCGGGAGCTCAGGTACTGATGGCGCTGGACGATTCAGTAGTGAACTGAAGTAATCCTTCCATATTGGCAGCGTCGCATCACCAACTGCAACTCCATTGGTAGTGTTCAAGACAGGAGAACATCTCTTCATCTTCCCGCTATACTGTCGCAGCAACGTGTAGGCTTTCCTCGGATTCTTCTCCTCCCAAGCCTTCTCGAACTCCTTAGCTCTACACGTCCACTCTCGTTCGCGGTCACTTTTAAGCTGCCGACGCAACTTCCTCCTCAGACGCTTCTCCTCCACGAAGTTTCCTGCAGTTCGGAGAGCACATACTCTGTTGTAGGTAGATGTTGTTTCTTCTGAGACGTAGGCGAACTTCTTCTTAGGCTGTACAACCGGGAGTGCCTCTTTCGAAGCGTCCTGGATGCATTTGACAAAAAGAATCCGCGTCGCAAAGTTTCTTCTTAGTCCGTACTCCGATGTGAATAGAAACGCGTTGTCGGAAATTCCTTCTGCACTCTTTCATCTCTGAGACTTGTCATGTCAATCCTCTGGAGAGGCTGAGCCCCTCGCTTCCTCTTATGAATCCTCGCAGTGAAGTTCAACAGAACAGGACGGTGATCCGAATCGAATGCGACATCCCACACAGCTCTAGATCTTCGAATGTCCGATACTGGAATATTCCTCGTCAGGACATAGTCAAGCTGTAGTTTCAAAGTTGTCATCTTCCGCTTCCGCTGCTCTTCTGGAGATAGCCGGGTTGGTCCCTGCCACGTAAGCTGATGGCGGCGATGATTCCTCTTGAATGTCGATGCAATAATCAGACCACTGCGTTCACAAAAGTCGACAAGGCGGTAGCCATTGTCCGATGTTTGCTCCACTGGGTAGAACCATTTACCGAGTACTTCGGATTCCTGATCAAGTCCCATCTTCGCATTTGCGTCAATCCCCACGACAACAGCATGTTGACAAGGTATCCTGGCCAGCAACGTATTGAGTTCCTCATAAAACGCATCCTTCGAATTGTCTTCGGCGGTTTCAGTGGGCGCATGAGCACTCACTATCCACAGATTGAATCCTCTGTGATCCCGCAGTCGTACGAATGCATTCCGACACGACGTTGAGCCGAACTCCTTGACCATACCATTGAAATCCTTCCTTACAGCTATTGCACAGCCTCCCACTCTCCTATCGTCAGCGTTGCCGCAGTAGATGGTGTACTCTCCGACGCTGATGACGGGTCTATCCTTGAGGCGGGTTTCCTGCAAAGCAGCAAACGGTGCATGGAAATAGCTCAGAAGTCTGGATAGCGCAGTTTTTTGGATATCACTCGACAGCGATCGACAGTTCAGGGTGGCGAAATTGTGGCTTGTGGCCAAAGACTCCATGACTCCTAGCTACGGATCCTAAGGTGTTATGGACCAGAGGCCTTAGTGTGTCGGACGGCGACACCTTTATGCAATGTGCGGGATACTTTCGCGATATAGTTGTGCACGCTATATCGCTCGAACGTTCCCTGTGTACACTCAAACGTCTGCTGGGTTCAGTAGAAGCAGGGGCACCAACGAGCAGGTACCAACAGACTTGTATACACACCCCCTACCCTCTATAAAACGGCGTAATTCACATGCATCAAGGCGCGAGCGGCGCGCGCGACGCCTGGGTTCCGTCTGCCCTTCGCTCTCTCACTGTCTCTAACCTCCGCTCCGCACCAACACGCGTGGGAACCAAAAGAATTTCGCCGTTTTATAGCCTGTATGTAGAACACAACTATGTAGGGCGCTGAGAACGAATTTGGAGTCCAGTTTTTCACAATTCTCAGGCTTACTGTAGGTTACGGTAGGAAGAATGCCATTTAGGGGCAAAACCTGCCTTAGTATTTCGAAAATTGGCAAATGGATATTAACCGTATTCAGCACCCCGAACAAACCCCGCATACGAATTTTGAGTAATTTCCGGGACTTTGACCGAACTACCGTGTACCCACCAAGCACCGTGAGCTGTCAAAAATCGATAAACGGACTCCAGATTCGTGTTCAGCACTCCAAATAACCCCCGGTATGACAATTGGAGCAATATCTACCGTAGCACTGCGAAAATCTCGAAAGTGGCGTTGACGAGTTTTGTCGCGCGCGGTTGAAACAGCGAATATTATCAACAAAACAGTTGAGATGGAGAAGCCGATTTATTCCTACAACGTGTACTGGGGCGTTCTCCTCGTTGGAAGCATCAAAAACCAGCCAAAGTGACCGTATTAGTACTATCAACCTGGACGAGTTTGTATTTTGGGGCGGGGTTGCAGAAATTTTTCGATTCGCATTGCTGAAATTTAGTAGTTTTGACTCATTTTTGACGCTTCCAACGGGGTGAGCAGTCTACTACTCAGAAAAATGAAAACAAGTTACTTGTAGCATAAAAGGCCGAAAACAAGTTACTTGTAACATATCTGAGCCGAAGTAAGTTACTTGCGACTTATCTCAGGTCGTTTAAGTTACATGTAACATATCGGTGGGATACTGCGTGGGGTGCCCCTCCGATATGTTACATGTAAGTTAAATGACTTGAGATATGTCGCAAGTAACTTACATCAGCTTAGATATGTTACAAGTAACTTGTTTTCGATTTCTGAGAAGACAATGCGTGAAGTGCGCCTCCGATATGTTACATGTAACTTAAATGGCACAATAAAGTCGCAAGTAACTTAAATTGGCCTAGAAGATATTTACCAGGGGGATGTACGACGCACTCGCGGGGTCAGGCTTAAGACTGGCGTTCCTGTTGGTTCAATTACCCAAGTTTGAGGTACTTGACCCCCCACCAGCAGGGAAGGCCGTGCACCGCATTTTGTTGCGTAGTGTGTGGTCTGGGACGCGCCCTCTGTGTCGCGTGTCGTCTGCGTCACGTGATGGCCACCCATAGTGAAAATTCGAATGTAAGTTACATGTAAGATTAGTGTAACTTACATGTAAGATAAGTGTAACTTACATGTAATATAGATGTAAGTTACATGTAATATAAATGTATGGTACATGTAATATAAATGTATGTTACATGTAATATAAATGTAAGTTACTTGAGACATTCAAGTAAGTTACATTTATATTACAAGTAACTTGTTTTGATTTTTCTGAGTAGGAGCCATACGACTCCAGAAACGTAGTTACCTCAACAACTTTTTCGAGCGTGTCTGCTGCCTTTAATATAAATAGACGCCTAACTGAAAATACGTACAAATCCAAAACGCTATCAATCTGTACAAAGTTTGGAAAATATGCATCCACCCAAACTTTGCTCAGGGAGTTTGTTTTGGGCCCTGAACACATTTACGAGGTCCGTTCCAGGATTCCCCAATGACTAATGAAAAAAAACGACCGTTATATGCTTGTAACTACTTGAAACCTGCAGCTCGGGGCGGAATACTGCGCAGTTTTACTATGGAGCCCTAAGAGACTCTCACAATACATGTCGTTTTTTGCAGATGCGTTTACAGCCATAAACATCTCACTTGTTAGAAGGCATTCACACGATTGCGAGAACGACTTATGAATGGAAATCAAATGATTTGGATGGACGCCATGAAGGTACCCCATTTTGGGGAAAAGCGCAGGCTGATCTCAGAGGCATCTCTGAAAACTTTTGAATTCCGCTACAGACAGATGTATAGCTGCTTAAAACGTGCTCAAATTTCGGAGAGGGAGGCTATGTGGACGAGTTGTCTCAGACCTCCATATCTCTTTGGTAGTCGCCATACAAGAGTTGAAGGAAATGGGATAGGGTCTCTCTACACACAGAGGGAAGAGTTGTCTCCTTTTTGCAGTTCGAAACATCACACTATTCAATTCAAGTTCAAATGAATAGGTCCCGAGTTGAGACGGAGCCGCAGAAGGCGAGGCAACTCCTCCCTCGACTTGTAGAGAGCTCTACCCCAAAGGAAATGAAGGGAGAGACTGACAAGAAAGTGACAACCGAAGACGACTGGGATGGTAGTAATGTAGCCAAACCATGATGTTACAATAGACTTCTAACATTGATATACTCTACGAGGTTTTTAGTCTTCACTGAAAGCGGTGCATTAATAATTAGGGCCGTAATAAGCTACTATGAAACTCTTAAAGCTAAAGTTCAAAGTTAGTACTCGCGAATCGCCTTTATACGCCCCAGAAACTCAGGTACGCGAATGTTGTTGATGCTTTCTAATTAATCAGCGCCTTTCACAGGCCAACAATGAGAAACTGCGCCATTTGATGAGTTAAGGGTTAGGTGATAACAAAACCCTTGAGAGGACCTTTCTCCTCTTAGGTTGATGCAATAGTTTCCGGGCTTCTCACGACTTTGAACTAAAACATTTATTCAGAAACAAACAAGGCTCACCCAACAGAATTATTTCCATCGCATTCAAGGATCCTTCGCCACCGATTGGACAGATCAGAGACGCACGACGCGTAGAACTCTGGCTGTTTCGAGTCAAAGTATTCTTCTAATAAGGCCATTTTGACTTCGTAGTCGTTGATGAACTGCTTTCCATCCAGAAAGTGCAGCATCGAGCGGAACAGATGGTAGTCGGAAGACGCAAGATCCGGGCTATATGGAGGGTGAGGAAGGAGAAAACATAAACAGGTAGCAGCGACCGTTTATCCATACGTGTTCCATCACACTGTTTTGCCAGTAGAGGTGTTCTACGAGTTTTGTCATGTATCAACGTACCAACTTCATGCGTATTCAGTTTGACAAACGATGTGGATAAACGGTCGCTGCTGCCTGTTTAGGAGGCCCCGTGAGGAAGAACTCCCCAGCCCAGGTCCAGCAGTTTCTGTTCGCCTTCTTCACGACAATGCTCGGCCAAACGTATCTCGGATAACCCGACAGAAACTGCTGGACCTGATCTGGGAAGTTCTTCCACACCCCCCCCCATATAGCACAGATCTTGCTCGTTCCGAGTACCATCTGTTTCGGTCGATGCAGCACTTCCTGGATGGAAAACAGTTCACTAACGATGACGAAGTCAAAATGGCCTTAGAAGAATACTTCGACTTGAAACAGCCTGAGTTCTTTGCGCCGGGAATTCATGATCTGCCTAATCGGTGGCGGACCTTGAATGTGATGGAAGCCACTTCGTTGGGTGAACCTTGTTTGTTTATGAAATAAATGATTTTTATTCAAAGGTCTGAAAAGTCCGGAGACTTTTGCATCAACCTAATAGTTGCTCCTGTCTCCACACGATTGTCGATTTCACCTCAGGGCACGTCGATGGCTTTTTCCGGTCAACTCGACAGACCGATCGCAAAGCTTTTCCCTATTGAAATCGGCAGATGAGAGGAAGTTGGATGTTGTATTGTGTTAGTTTCATGCTCTGCTGCTACTGCAATAAAAATTTCTGTTTCGCCCCCTTCTTCAAAAATTACCATTAATGTTGATTTTTCTTGCAGTGTATTCTTTCCGATGTGCTTGCTGTTTTTCCCATCAGAAGAATTGTCAATAAACTTATATGTAAATGTCGCTAACAACGTTTGCTTCAAAAAGCCGCATGGAAAAATTTTGTTCTGCACCAAGGAGGACTGTAGCACAGGATTCTCTGGATGGAAGTCTATAAGCTACGGTAGCTAAAATTAGTTATACTTACCGTAAACTACCGTAAACACCTGAAAACGCTAAACGAATTTCAAATTCGTATCCGGCACATCAAAAAACCCCGCCGGCAAAGTTAGGGGACAATTTTTTTACCTCTGGAGCCTCATATGAGGTAGCCCAATCCCATTTTTGATGTTGCGGAGATCAAGGAAAAATTTTCAGCCGAAAGGTCCCCAACGGGGGTAATTTGGGGCGTAGAACACGAATATGAAAATCGTTCATTTTTCTCGAGATTATGACAGGTTATGGTGACCTGATGGTAATATGCTTACAGGGCTCTTCACTTTTTGGTTCATACCTTTTTTCACTACTACTTGGGTAGCTAGATTGGGGCTTTTATGATTACCCAGAAGATATTCGATCACAAAAAAACGTGGCTTTATGGGTAGTTCTAGCAGCCCGGTCCGGTCATTCCCTTGTAAGTGGTTTGGAGAATATTCTTATTTTTTCTAAAAATTCCACGAGCCCCCCCCCCTAAACTTTCACTTCTTTTTATAAACGACCTTCAAATCTGAAGACCGTTGTTTAAAACTCCAGTTTGTGTTCGGGACATTCCGTTGTCAGATTATGGAGATATTCTATGAGGGCAGTGATCATTATAGTTGTGCCCTGGACGAAAAGACCGGATATCGAATGGATTTCAATGACACCCTTTTTTAACATCTGATTTTTGCATAGATTCGAATATCCCCATTTTTTGAAGTCCGATTTTTGAATACAATCAAATGCCCCCTCTTTTGAGCCCCGAATTTCCAATATACTCGGAAGACGCCTTTTTTGAGTTCCAAATTTCGAACAGATTCGAATAAATTCGATTAGACTATATTCATTCTGAATAACTTCGAATCGACAAACTGAAAACAACCCATTTGAGCAGTCAGTATATTCTCTATTTCGAGCGAATCTTACTGCCATTGATCGTGAGCGTGTGCGCGCGTATGCTCTGTCCCCTTCGCCTCACAAGTCCCCGCCACGCGGTCCGAAAACTTGAATATGTTGTGCCCATCCCAGCCACTTTCCTGTGGCTACCGAGGAAGTTGGTGGGGCGAGCACACAGTATTCAAAGTTTCGAGGCCGCATATTGCTATTAGTTGATCGTTTGAGCCGGTTTTTAACATTGTTGTTGCAATGGGCCACGAACCTTACGATTTCTGGTGAAAAGTTGAATGTGGTTTCCAGAGTGTGGCCTTCAGAGAGTTTTTTTTTTGGATTTTTGGCATTGCTATGTAATGTAAGGGGTTAGGAATTTTATGATTAAAAAAACTATTGGAGGTCTCGAACAACGAGAAACTTGAACATGCTCCTATGATTCCCTAGTCGAAACATTATTAGTTACATACATATTCACTGGGTACAATTACACATTAAATGAGGTGAAAAAGCCAAACAATCATTTGTTACAGTGCTGACGAACAAGAAACTGCGGTGAGGACGCACACCAAAACATGTTGTTATACCCAATTTTGCACGCGGCGAGGCGCCAAGTGATTTTGAAATCATTCGACGTGTTCATACCTGCCAATGGAATACACCATCTACCGTACACCTTAAATAGCGAAGACGGGGCAGATTTATCGGAAACTATTCGAAATTGTAACTATTCGAATGTTCATTCGAATAGTAGGCTTCAAATATCGAAAAGATTCGAATGACCATGTTTTTAAGTCCGATTTTTGAGTAGATTCGAATGGCCTCTTTTTTGATGTTCGATTTTTGAATAGTATTCGAGCGGTGCGATTTTAAAAATTACGATAATGAGTGCGAAAATTACGATAATGTTATGGCTGAGAGATCAGGAAGTGATCTGAGAGAAAGAGTCCGTGATCGGCGAGGCTAGAATGTCGATGACCACCCAAGTACTCAGATAAAAACAGCCCACTTCCCGCCGGCCAAGTCGGGCTAGTCGACTTCGCGCGGCCCCAATTTTGTGGGCGTGTCACAGCGCCCCACTTCCCGCGGAGAGTGAGGCTTTCCCATCTTCCCGCGGAGTGTCGACGAGCAGTCGGCTATTCCTGGCGGTCATCGAACACTCACTCACCGATTCTCACTTTGATATCATCATTGCACCACCCACTAGAGTGGAGCCAATGAACGATTGCTGAGCAGAGAACACTGTGTTGAGTCTCTTTCCAAAACCCGCGCTGTGTGCGACGCTGGTCTTGGGCAGATGAACCACTGTCCGTTAATGGCATCCTCGAATAGGAAGACTGCAAGAACCAGTAAGTGTAGAAAGCTTCGCCGTAGAAGCTCACTCCTTACTTGTCAGGAGCAGTTCAAACTGAAGTTCCCACAAGGGAATTTTTGGAATTTTGTTTTAACAGATCTTTACTCAAAGGTGATTTCCAACTGTGCCGCAAACTGCTCTGGGATTGTCTTCTGTCAGTCACCAGATTAGCCGTAAGGCGGTGGGAGAATGGCCGCAGAGTGCTTGTTTACCACGTACAGGCAGTCAACGAAACGGCGTTGCCGACTACCCGCTACCGATCTACATATTGGCCTTCCGCGGGAGGGGTTACGGGACGTCGGCTAGTGGTACCGCGGGAAGTGTGATGTCTACATCTGAGTAGGAGAGGTGGTCTCCCGTTGAGCAGATCAGATGAGTGATCCAGCGGGAAGCGGACCGCATAAAAGGCCGTTGGTGAGGGCCGAAGACGTGTCAGCTCAGCCGCAGTTCCCCGCTCATCCCTGGTGTTCAACTCTGGTGTTTGGATTATTGGCTACTAATAAACTCTACTGTATTCTCTCGTCTCCAGTGCAGCAGTAACGGTAGCTCTCGCCTGTTAGAGAGAGCGTAGAACTTGTATTCTTCGGAATACAACATTGGCGATCAGGAAGTCCGCTTGCTTGCTATTGGAGCAGCAGTGGAAGAGCTCAGACAGAGTTTCCGAAAACGATAGAAGGAAAGTTTTCGGAAACTGAAAGAAGGCAGTTTTTCGGAAACGAAAGAAAGAAAGTTTCCGAAACTGATTGGAAATTTGCAGAAGTGGTTGCAGATTTCTGAAAAGAAAGGCTGTTAGCAGGAAGCCTAGGCCAGATGGAGGATTCAATCATGAATACTCAACTAGATATGTCGATGTTCGAAGAATTATTGGAGGAACAGAGAGAAGCTGCTGAGAAACAGCAGAAAGACATGATAGAGCTCGTTTTTAACAGAATGTCAGGCACAAGTGGAGTCTAGAGAGAAACTGGAGAAATTTCAATTCCAAACATGATGTCAGCTCTGAGTAATCGAATAGAAAAGTTCATATTTGATCCGGATATGGACATGAGTTTCTCGAGATGGTTTTCTCGATACAAAGAAGTGTTTGCTGATGATGCAAAGCAGTTTCCTGAAAGTGCAAGGGTCAGACTGCTTTATGAGAAATTAAATTCGGTTTCATTTGAGAAGTATCAGAGGCAAGTTTTGCCAAAGTAGGTAGTTGAAATCGGATTTGACGAAACAGTGAACATTCTAAAACAGCTGTTCGATCTCAAGGCATCATAGTTTACAACGAGATATCAATGCTTGAAAGTTGAAAAAATGGATTCTGGAGATTATCTCACATATGCCTGAGTTACGCAATCGCGTTCAGTCCGCAAAGTCTCATTATCACAATCGTAGAAGCGAAGCGGTTGTTTTGAGCATGATTTCTTCATTTTTATCGTTGAATTTTTAAAAGACAACCGCTTCGCTTCTGAGATTGTGATGATGAGGACTGAACGCGATCGCGGAACTGAACTATACACAGGTAGGGTAAATGAGATATGTGAAAATGCGAAAATCCACGAATTGGATTCGGATGGAATAAAGTGTTTGCAATGGATTTTCGGACTGAAAACTCAAAAAGAAGCCGAGATAAGGCAGCGGCTCATTGGAGTGCTTGATAGGGAGTATAAGGCTGAACTAAAAGTTTCAGTCCAAGAGTTGCATATGGAATGTGAGAACGTTTTGAGTTTGAAGAGAGACAGTGAAACTATCGCTGGCAGTGTGGAGTTCGTGGAGGAAACCACCAAAGTGGAAAAGAAAGGAATTCAGTGTTGGAATTGCGACGGTAACCATTTGGCAAGATCCTGCAAGTCAAAGTCTTGGTTTTGCAAGAAGTACAGGTAAACTGGGCATAAAGAAACATTCTGTGAAATTGCATGTCAACGGCAGGCTGTGGAGAAGAAATCGGAACAAAGAGGCTATCAGGGTGGAAATCATAGAGAGAACACGAAGCAAGGCCTTAAAGGCACATTCCAAGCTCAGGGGCGAAATCTGAGATTTCCACATAATTGTGAAGAAGACCCACCCCATATAACACCTGCCAAGTGCGAGCTCTCAATTCTTCCGAATAAGCGAGATATAGGAGGAAGCCACCTTGGGGCGCCCACACCTGGAAGCCACTTTGGCACGCCCCTTTTTCGATCTTTCGAGCTCAATACTGGCGAAATGAGCGATGATTTCCGGTTAGTAACCCCGTTCTTCCCCTCTATCTCGGGTTCTCTCTTTATTCAGGTCGTTTCGCATACATCGGTTGCAAATGACGGAAGTTACGAGCCTCGGACAACTCGTCCACCATGCTTCCGTAGCAAAATTTTCAAGGGGCCATAACTTCGTTCCTAGGGGGTGATACACGATTCCAGAGACATCATCGGACTCAGCGTGAGACCGTTTTCAAGATAGGCAGAAAAGCAGAAATACGATTCTGAGGTTCGACTGTGCCTTTAAGCGCAATGTGCACGTCGTCAAGATTGCAAATGCAGCTGTCGAGGTCAACTCCGCACGTGTCTATGTGGAAGCGATCGTGAATAATCACCGTATAGAGTTTCTTCTAGAAACAGGGTCCGATATTACGTTAATAAACGAGGATGTTCGGAGAAAGATGAGATCTCCAACCCTGCAAAGCACGAGTCTTGTAGTGAAGAATGCCAGTGGGACTCCCATGAAGGTTTGTGGGAAGCTGAGATGCGAGTTTGAGCTCATAGGGTCAAAATCAGAAGGTTATGCTTATGTGGCGCCTTACAACTCGCTAATGGGTCTGGAGTGGATTCAAATGAATAAAGACATGTCGTATCATATGAAAATGATGGTGGCAAATTGAAAGTCCAGTGTTTCCCGATGTGGGAGAGCAATTGAAAAGGACCTATCCGACGGTGTTCGAGGAAGGTCTGGGATGCTGCATAAAGGAGAAAGCCGAATCGGAGCTCATACCAAGTGAAAGGCTAGTGTTTCGTGGTCGCAGACCTGTGGCACACGCTGCGATCGAGACGGTCGACAAGGAAATTAATAGACTGCTGGATTTGGGTGTCATTACGCCAGTTAACCATAGTGAATTGGCTGCACCAATAGTATGCGTGAAGAAATCAAATGGAAAATTGAGAGTCTGTGCGGACTTCTCGACGGGTCTGAACAAGGCATTGCAGTCATTTGATTATCCCCTGCCAGTGCCAGAGGATATTTTCGCGTCTGTGAATGGTGGAACTGTGTTCTGGCAGATCGATCTCTCAGATGCTTATCTGCAGATTGAGTTGTTTGAAGAAGCGAAGAAGCAGGTTGTGGTGAACACTCATCGTGGATTGTTTCGATACAACCGTTTGTCATTCGGAATAAAGACTGCACCGGGAATATTCCAGCAGGTTATGAACAAGGTGGTCTCAGGACTGAGAGGTGTGATTACGTTCCTGGACAATATTTTGCTTTGCGGAAAAACCGAACAAGAGCATAAAGATAATTTGCTGGCTTTGTTCGAGAGGATCGGTGAATACGGATTCAGAGTGCGCTTGGAAAAATGCGCATTTTCCAAACCGGAAATCCGCTACCTGGGGTTTATTGTTGATAAAAATGGCAGAAGGCCTAATCCAGAAAAGATCGAGGCAGTCAAGAATATGGCTGTACCAAAGAATGTTGGTCAGCTACGAGCATTTTTGGGCATGGGAACGTACTACTCAGCATTCATACCAACGATAAAAGACCTCCGTATTCCATTAGACGCAATGCTGAGAAAGGATGTGAAATGGGAATCGAAATCTCAACATCAAACAACGTTCGAGAAGTTGGAGGCAGCATTGTCTAGTGAGATAAACTTGGCTCACTACGATCTCAAGCAGAAGATTGTGGTCGCAGCTGACGCTTGCGACTATGGAGTTGGATGTGTAATCTCGCATAGGTATTCGGACGGCACAGAAAAGCCTGTAGCACATGCTTCGCGTTCTCTGACGAGCGCAGGGAAGAATTACTCCCAGATCGAAAAGGAAGCCCTGGGACTTGTGTTTGCAGTGAAAAAGTTCCATAAGTACGTATACGGAAGGAAATTTCTGTTGCTGATTGATCACAAACCGTTGCTAAACATCTTTGGGGACAAGGATGGAGTTCCAGTGTACTCCGCTAATAGGCTCATGAGATGGGCAACTATACTGCTAGGTTACGACTTCGACATCGAGTATGTAAAGACCACGAAATGCGGACAAGCCGATGGATTGTCAAGGTTGATGCAGACGCATAAACTCGAGGAAGAAGACACTGTGATCGCAGCAGTTGAGAAAGATGTGTCTATGGTCCTTGATGATTGCATCAGGAAGTTACCAGTAACGCACAGGGACGTTGAGTTGCTTAGGGAAAAAGACCCGTTGCTGAGTAAAGTTGTGCTGTTTGTGAAAAGTGGAAGATGGCCGAAGATTGAGGGTGATCTGATTCCATTTAACAACAAGAAAGAGAAACTGTCAGTTGTTGGGAACTGTCTCATGACTGGTGAAAGAGTGAAGATTCCCGCGAAGCTGCAGTCGCAAGTTTTGAAAGAGCTGCATGTTGGTCATCCTGGGATTGTAAGGATGAAAAAGGTAGCCAGAAGCTACGTGTACTGGCCTAATATTGACAAGGACTGCGAAAATGTTTATGCTGCAATGCGAGAATTGCCAAAATTGTGCAAAGAACCCTCGGAAAGTACCACTAGAAGTTTGGACGGCGGCAACTAATGTTTGGCAGCGAGTTCATGTAGATTTCGCTGATTCATTGCATGGTTTGTACTACATTGTGGTAGTGGACGCGTTCAGCAAATGGCCTGAGATGATCGAAATGGTGAGTATCTCTGCAAACCAGACCGTCAAGGTATTGAAAAAATTGTTCGCAAGATATGGCTTGACGGAGACCATTGCGAGCAACAATGGGACGCAGTTCGTGTCGGAACAGTTCAGGAAAATGTGCGAAGAGGGAGGAATCCAGCACGTGAGATTTGCCCTCTACCATCCACAGTCGAATGGGCAAGCAGAACGCTTTGTAGATACTCTCAAGCGGGGTATCAAAAAGCTAAAAAGGGAGGAGAGGCCAACAGAAGATACGCTGAACGTAGTGCTGCAAGCTTACAGAAGCACGCCTAACGCTTGTCTTACTGAGAAATCTCCTGCCGAACTGTTTTTGGGTAGGAAAAAGAGAACGAGACTGAGCTCGCTGATTCCAGGCAAAAAAGAATGTGAAGATCCGCTCGCACAGGATAGGTGGGCCAGAGTGAAGGAACAGTTTGATAGAAAAAACGGAGCTGTTTAGAAAGAGTTCTAGGTCGGTGCTCTTGTGTATGTCCAGCGTTGGAAGGCACCGCAGTTCATATGGGTCAGAGGCAAGGTACTGAAACGCCTTGGATCCGTAAACTGTGAAGTTGTTGTGGACGGAAAAGTGGTTAGAAAACATGCAAACCAGACGCGCCAAAGGGAAGATGTGAATGCCCCAGATAGAGAGGGGGAGGCGCTTCGAACTCTGCTCAATGTACTTGAGCTTGATGATGTGATGAACAATACGTCTGCAATCGAGCCGAACCCAACAAGCGACAATGACAATCCTCCGATGCTTAATCTACGTCGAGAAGCCGATGATGCGGAATTCAATCACCAACCACGACGTTCCATCAGAATCAGACGGCCTCCTCAACGATATGGAATCAATACTAAGATTATATTGTTACTGGTTGATTTTGCTTACTTTGATTGTATTGTCGTTATTTTTGTAGTAGATTCGTTTTGAATTTTCGTAATAACTCATCTACTAGGGGAGGTGTTATGGCTGAGAGATCAGGAAGTGATCTGAGAGAAAGAGTCCGTGATCGGCGAGGCTAGAATGCCGGTGACCACCCAAGTAGGAGAGGTGGTCTCCCGTTGAGCAGATCAGATGAGTGATCCAGCGGGAAGCGGACCGCATAAAATGCCGTTGGTGAGGGCCGAAGAGGTGTCAGCTCAGCCGCAGTACCCCGCTCATCTCTGGTGTTCAACTCAGGTGTCTGGATTATTGGCTACTAATAAATTCTACTGTATTCTCTCGTCTTCCCTGCAGCAGCAACGGCAGCTCTCGTCTGTTGGAGAGAGCGTAGAACTTGTATTCTTCGGAATACAACAGAATAGTATTCGAATGGTGCGATTTCAAAAAAATTACGATAATGAATACGTATTCGAGTGGCAATTATTCGAATATATCGATTAGAATCCATTCAAATGGCACAACTATAACGATCATACCAATCAGAACACTCTCTGTGGGTTCGTTGCAAATAAGAAATTCATATACTCAGTGGACGCAGAAAATATTCACTCGTGTTAGAAACGGAGGAGACAGAAGGAATATGGGAGCGAAGTTCCGCTAACAACAAGTCAAATGAAAATTATACATTACAGTGAGTATGAAGGATATCATTAGGAATAATAGAGCGGGTAGGATTTCAAATCAATCACAACAGTACAAATTCAGAGGTTATCGGGTAGTCCTTGGTGACTGATAAAATCCTAGAAGAGCCCATACTCATTTTCGAAGTGTTACCAATAAATAAATTTAGGATTATGAGAAAAGCTATTTCTTTGGAAGAACTTCTTGGGGGGCCTAGCGTTAATCCTCGGTTCCTATCAGGCCATAAGAAAAATTAGCTTGACGATGTTATAAGACCACATAATTTTTCGGAATTGAATTGTAACGCGATTAGAGCGGATGCCAGAATTTGAAAAATTTATCATCCCGACACGCAACGGGAAACGAAACTCGGGCTTAAAGGCAGTGTTCACGATGGTTCTCGTTTCCAAGTTTTCCACTCAAGACAATGCGATTGGCTACCAAGTGTCACCAAAATCACGAAGAAACGGTGAGAAATGTTACCAATGGCAAGGATTGGCCGTGGGTCACCGTGTTCCGATGACCAGTAGAGGGGCGGGGCGACCGAGATCGTCCGGGAAATGGCCACCAATGAGGAACCTGGCAGCGAGCCAACGGAATGGCCATAAAAGGGCCTCTGAAGAGGCAACGAGAGCTCTCTGGTCGACTCTTCCTTCGTTCCCTGGCTAGCGCCATTTTTTTATTGTTTGTTAATAAACGGTTTGTGGACTAGTTTCTGTGCCGCATTCCCAAATCTCACCTAGTTTCTAAGCACATTCTCTCACACAAGACCGAGATCCAAGGCCAACCCCTGGTACATGGGGGCCGAACCGACCGGTCTTATTGAGTGATAGTGCTAGAAAGCTGGGCGCGGCTTGGTTTTCAGGACAGCGGTGGGCTCGGAAGCAGATTGGACGGTAGGAGCAAAGTGGTGGTTTGTAAGCGATTCGTCACTACCAAACGAATTTTCGGGCCGTGTACTTGGTGGAGAGCGAAGGACAGCGAGGGTGGCTTGTACGCAGAGCGTCGCCACAGAGATAGAAACACTGTGATTTGTACGCAAGGCGTCATCACTCTACTTGAGGACTGGAGGAGCGACACGCTGTGATTTGTACGCAGGGCGTCGTCACAATTTCGGAACGTTTCTGCAAAGGAAAGGAACGGAAAAGTGGCTTGTACGGACAGCGTCGCCACTGAAATAGCAAAGGATTTGCAGTGCGAAGCAGGCTGGTACGAGGGTCGTCGCTTGCTAGAAGGAATAGAAGAACGCGGCGAGACCAGGGTGCTTATCGAGCGACATCAGAGAAAAATAAGGATCGGTTTTCGCTAGCAATTAGGATCAATAGGGATCATTGCAAAGAGGCAGCCAATAGCAGGCACAGTGATTGCATTTAGACTTACTGCTTATTGAAAAGCAATAATCACTTCATTTTTCCTGACATTGCCTGAGATTTTATCTGGTTTCATTATTCGAGATCGTTTCAAATCGCGTACAGTTTCGTGAAGCGGCACAAAGTCATACTATTATTCCAGAAATATGGATACTGACAGCCGCACCGAACAGATGCTGCTGGACTCGCCAACGAAAACAATCGACGGACGAGACCAAGGCGACAATGAAGTCGCGATCGATCAAAATGTGAGTTCTCGGATGTTAGAATGTAGAAATGATTTGATCACGCAGTTAAACAAAAGCCTGGCGCTCATTCGCATCGAGCGAGAAAATTTTGAGCAAGACTTTCACCACAACTGACCCAATCAGAAATGATGTAGTGGATACAGTTGAGAGGCAGATTAGGATTGCAAAAGAAACTATTGTAAGTGCAATAGAGCGATTTTGGCAGGAGCACGCTGGCATGAATTCGGGAGCAGCAGACACCCAGAGAATTGAGGAAGGGGTACTGGAAATTTTGGAAGTGGCTAAGTTGACCACAACTGGTCAGTTGGAGCTGTGTTTGGATGAAAAGATGGCAGACAGAGAAATATTGGAAAGCGTTTGTGAACAGCTGAGATGCAATCCGAAGGATATAGAGAGAAAATTGAAAGATATTATTGAAAATATGGAAAGGTCTGAGGATATGATTTCTAGGCTGAAAGATGAAATTGAAGAAAAAGAATTTCAGATACAGTCACTGACGAAGCAAAGGAGGATCCTGGGTAAAGCCTCTACGACGACGCAGGAGCAGCGCATGAACAATGGAGGTAAATGGCAACGATATGCGTCCGTGGGTACCAAAAGTACAAATGAAATTCAGGAAGCAACCACGCGGATTTCGCAAGCTGGGACGCCCATCAGCTACTCGCGCGAGCCAAACCGAAGATTCGACGGAAGAAGCACCGGAGTCAGGGATACATTGGCCACAGGTACCGATAAGATGGGTTCAAACAATAATTATGGGGCTGAGATGTTGGCGCAGGAGAATGCAATAGTGGAATATATGCGAACAGCAGCGCTTCCCACCCTCGAACCCTTTTACGCTAACGAAGATAGGAGTTTTAGGAAGTTTTTAAATGAATTCAATATTCGATATCGCAGGCCCCAATGGGACGACCACAGCCTTAAACAGCTTTTTGAGAGTTTTCTGCGTAAAATTTTTGGTGGTATTCGAGACTATTCCATCGCACATAAAACGAGGAACTTTTGAGGAGGTAGTTGAAACAATGAGGGAACGCTTGCACGAAGATGGTAGCGCGGCGAGGATAAAAGCTATGGCGCAACTCCGAAGTCTGACTATGAAAACCGACCAGACCGTGTGAGATTTTTGTGTATTCCTAGAAAAGGTAGCGAATAAGGCGTATCCAGATGTACCACCGGAGGTCGTGTCACTGCAAAAAGCTCAAATCCTTTTCACACAGCTGGCTCATTGGCAGGGTAGTTACTCACTATCTGAGGCAATGGAGACTAGTAGCAGCGAGAAAGCTTACGAGCACGTCAAGGCAGCGGCGCTTAGGTTAGAGCGTAATAGAAACGTAGCAAGAGAACGATCAAACGGTAGTGAACAACAGAGATTATCCCCTCAAAATAATGTATCGACAGGCAGTTTTTCGCAAATTTCCGATCTTAATGAGAGAGATGCTCGGCTTTCATGGCGAATGGAAAGTGGACCAAACCAAGGTAGCAGGCAGGGTCAAAATGCGCTCCTGGATAATACGCATATGTCACGAAATTTTAACGGAAGGCCACCCATACAGTGTTTTATATGTGGTGAAAGGGGACATATGGCGAAAGATTGTCTGAGTCGCACCACATCGATGAGTCAGAATCGACGGGAGCACCAGCAAGCAAGTAATGGTACCTCTCAAAGCGACGATGTAAGGCAGCAAATGCAGGGCGGAGCTTTTTCAGGCTTTGTAGACAGACTAGTAGGTAGCGCATCAAGAGATGGGGAATATGAGAGTAATGGAGGACTTTTCGGCCCCAAATCACTAACTACAGTGCGCATGATAGGGAAGAATGTTACGGCGTTGCTAGATACCGGCTCGGAAACATCAATAATACCACTGGGAGTGTTTGCTGAAGCGCGCCGGGAGGGAGTAAACTTGGACGAATATGTTGAGATGCTTCCAAACGTCGAAACAAGGGTTCGTAATGCATCAGGGAATAAAATGAACTTTCTAGGCACGGTGAGATTAGCGATTACTGTGAACAATGAAACAAAGCGAGTATCGTTCTATATAGGCGAAGACACAGGAGAAATGGTTATATTGGGGACAAATGCACTGGAACATTTTGGTATCATATTGGCTTCGAGGCATAGCGTAGAACCACGGAACGGCAACTCGGGAACTCCGCAAGCAGTAGTCAGGAAAGGAGTACTGATTCCACAACACAAATCACGAACTGTAGCGTTAGTAACCACGGCGAAATCTGATGACTGCCTCTTTCGTGATTGCACCAAGGGCCTAAATGAGAAACATGGGAGAAAAATGAAGAAAAAACATGAGAAGTGGAATGACGTAAATGTAAACAACATACCGAAGGGGGGAGACAGAGTAGATATGGTGCTTCCTGGAGAAAACACAACGTCCGAAGATTCGAAGCTCAAGGATAACTCGAGCGGTCCATGCAATGTTCCAGAGCTTAACGGAAGCTCAACCTTAGTAACGAGTTTATGTGAATCTAAGGAGCCAATAAGGGTGCAGAATGATATGCTCGTAAACTCACCTCATGAAGTCGGTGACACTCCTGCACAGACTAGAAACAAGCGTGCGAAACGTGGTAGAAAACCAAGAAAATGCAGTGGCGGCCATAATATTAAGCTGTTTTACAGAGCAACGACGGCGAAGAACGCAGAAATTGCCGACAACAGTGCTTTGGGAATGCTCTACACGTGCCCGATGGCAAGCAAGAACATCGACGATCAGCAGGAAGAAGGCTTGAATGGTGTGATACATGATATGACATTTGCTGATGTTGTTCCTTTTGAGCAGGATGCAGTTATTAGGTCGATCAAGTTTTCATCCGTCTACTCCCTAGCCAAGCTTATTGCCGCATACGAGAACGAAGTGGACGTGGACAAACGACGGTTGTTCATGAAGAACAAGTCGCACAACCTGCTAACGAAATCTGCAGTTCAAAAAGCGTACTGCTTCTTCAAAAAGAATTGTGATCACGTACTTAACGCCCTACTTCATCACGACGGAAACAGATTAGCAATGACAACAGTTCAATCGGATGAAATTGATTTGATACAGCTCAACGACATGATGAATGCGAGCATTGCATATGCAACAGAACACTCCTGGGATGATGTTAAAGTTGGAGGGCCAAAACTCACGACCCTTGTTTTGTTACCAAATGGATTCCGCGGAAATGGCAGAGTAATCAAAACTGGAGATGGAGTGAAGGTGGCTGTGTATCGAGACCTACGAGAAGCCACTACGGAGATCAGGAATGCTGAGGATTTGGGAAACCTTGTGTTCGTGACGCCGACTACCGATAAGGAATTCCCGCCTGAAGAGTGGCAGATGTTGTCAATGGTTATGACAACGGCAGTGAGACAGGGATGCAAAATAATCGCCTATAGTGGACCACGCGGAGAAGTAGCATGGGAGAAGAACAGAAAGGACGCACGCGATATGATGCAAGTACTGCGGGAAGCCTCGCCGACTCTAAAGCGCAACATCATCACGATGTTCGGGGTAGTGCCATCGATGGAGGAGCCGTGTGGAGTGCTAGCAGCAACGAATCGAGACACCCCAAAGGGAAGCTATGCCGCCAACATTATACGAGCGTTCATGGTGGCCTTGGACAAACAACTGAAACCGTACGTCAGAGGGAAGTTATTCGATTTCCGAGAGGAGACCATATCCCGTAAAGACGCCTACGATGATAGAAGACGAGCACGAAGGAAAAAGGAGAGCCGCTGACTAGGGCGGATCCAGTAGTTCCCCAGGGAGAGGTCGCTACCACCCGTATTACCAGCACAGTGAGGTACAATCATGTGCGCGATAGTGAGTACGTTATCTTCACGATGAGAGACTGTAAGAGTGTTTTAGTTTTTGTTGTAAAAAAAAAGTTTTACCTAGGTCGTTGTAGTTTTGTTATGTCATATGGTTTATAAATATTTGTTAAGGTACAATTGTCTAGCTTCGGCAGGGACGCCGATTTCAGGAGGAGGGAGTTGTTACCAATGGCAAGGATTGGCCGTGGGTCACCGTGTTCCGATGACCAGTAGAGGGGCGGGGCGACCGAGATCGTCCGGGAAATGGCCACCAATGAGGAACCTGGCAGCGAGCCAACGGAATGGCCATAAAAGGGCCTCTGAAGAGGCAACGAGAGCTCTCTGGTCGACTCTTCCTTCGTTCCCTGGCTAGCGCCATTTTTTTATTGTTTGTTAATAAACGGTTTGTGGACCAGTTTCTGTGCCGCATTCCCAACACTCACCTAGTTTCTAAGCACACTCTCTCACACAAGACCGAGAGCCAGGGCCAACCCCTGGTACAGAAACGCTCTAATTCGTCTTATTTCAGTGACATTATTCAATGACCTGGACTAGTTGTCTGGTTGTATGAACATGTTCACGGTGGTTGTCATCGGTAAAAAATGGGACTAATCGAAAATGGAAGAATATTTTGGGCACAACAGTCTTAGTTAGAGCCCGAAGGAAAGAACGGAGCAACACAGAATGGAGAATTGCAAAAGGCGGGTCCATAAAAGATATCATTGTCACAACGAACAGTTCCATTGATACTTAAGAGGCGGGCTGATACTTGAGGATTTCGTGCCCTTCTGGTGCGTTTTTCTCGGTTTCTTCGTCATTTCAGTTCTACTCGGGGGCCAAACAATCGATTTAGCGATTAATCTCAAAATCGAAGATTATCGTGAACACTGCCTTTAAGTAGTACAACAAGAACGTGGAAAAGAATAGTTGCATTGAAGGAACAGAACAACATTTTCAGATATGTGAAGGTCAAGCTTTCAGACTCGACTGAAAAAGGAATAGGAAATTTGGAGCAAAAAGAGCAAATCACGGTCGTTCTGCTTTAGATAATTCTACCACGAAAATTGCTCCACATCTAATCTAGTTCTCTTTTACGGTTGAACGCTATTTCAATACCTAACAACACTTGGCTCCTCCCTAGGAGTGCACTTCTTGTGCTCACCAAAAATCAGACAATAACTTTAAAGCAAATACTAAGCTTCTTTATTGCAAGCAAAGCTGAACACCTGCGTTAGTGCAAGATCAATGCAAGGTCGGGCACTTTAACTCTCATTCAACTCTGAAAGGGTCTGCAGAGTTGCAGCGACGGGCGAGTGGTCACCGAGCGTCAACCTTGACGCGGCGACAAAAATGTCTCTGAACATTATCGTCGCAGCGTTGGTTGCCGCTTGCTGGCAGTGACGCGCGACGGACGCGGTGTCGAATCACTCTGCGGTGCCCCCCTCGTTGCTCTTCACGACGCGTCGATCACCCTCGTCGTCTAATGTAATCGATAGTGCATCATACAGCGCTATTCGTCGCTGCGAGCAACGCCGCGACTTCAACTCTGCAGACCCCTTGAGGCCCGAATCCTACTCTCAGCGACCAGCAGCGACATGTTGCGATGTCTACCATCAATATCGACCAAAAGTCAATATGCCTAATATGAACTGTCGCTGTCGTTGGTCGCGCGAAGTATGATCCCGGACAAAGGCACAGTCCAGCCTCAGAATGGTTTTTCTGTTCCACTGCCTATCTTGAAAACGGTCCCACGCTGATCCGAATGATACCTCTGAAATCGTTCCAGACCCCCTGGGAACGAAGTTATGGCCCCTCAAAAATCGCCTAGAATTGAGCTACGGAAACATGGAGGACGAGTTGTCCGAGGCTTGTAACTTTCTTCATTTGCAACCGATGTATGCGAGCCTTTCTGAATAAAAAGAGAAGCTTAGAATGAAGGGAAGAACGGGGTTATTGATCGGAAACCATCGCTCATCTCGCCACTATTAAGCTCAAAAAATCGTGAAAGGGGCGTGTCAAAGTGGCTCCCCGATGTGGACGCTCCCGGGACGCTTCCTCCTATATCTCGCATATTCGGAGGAATCGAGAGCTCATCCTTGGCAGGTGGTATATGGGGTGGGCCTATTCAACAATTACGTGGAAATCTCAGATTTCGTCCCTGAGCTTGGACTGTGCCTTCTAGGCAGAGCCCGAGGAGTCCTTTAATCTTCCAGTCGCGTTTATGCATGCCGCCACAGGGTACCTCATTGACAGAACAGATCCAAGTAGTTCACCTTGAACGTCTTCAACCCTAGCTGCCCTTCGCGCCGAGTCTCAACGACATTTCGGCGTCAAATGAATGACAAGTACGTGATCACAGGCTGGTTAGCAACCCAGTTTTGCTCAGACTGTAACAAATTAAAAAAAAAGACCCATTATTAGGTTTATAGGCTGGTATACTCCTGGTCAAAGCGGTGAGACTGACTCCACTAGCTTCCTGTAAAAATCGTTTTCAGAACAACAACAAGGATATGTACATATATACAGTCAGCATGGATCCCAGTGATACTTTGCGTTCCACACTGAAGGTTACCGCTAACTCGGTGTGCCTATGTTACAGCATATGGCACCGAGTTTGCGCCAACCTCCACCAAGGAATGTAAGGTATCCCTAGGATCCATACCAACTAAAAATACATGAAAAAAAAACCAAAAAAAAGTCATAGTAAATTAAATTGTAAAAAATTACAGAAGAGACCCTCGATACAGGTTGAGAAATTACCTAGAAAACCCAAAGTTCAGAAAGAGCAATTAGAGGAGGAGAAAAATTGTAAAAGTCAATTCGGAGGCGAAAGGTCAACGAAAGATACAAATTAATCAGCAATTTTCAGGCTCGCAATTTTAGGTAAAATGGTATGTATTACTGATCCCAGAAAAATTATTTGCGCAGATGTGCTGTTGCGAACGCCGCAAAACGCTGATGCTGCTGTGGTTCATAGAGCGCCACCGGTCTCGGCGGCAAAATCATAAAAAGAGCTTCATGAGGATTTCCTAATCGATCATGTGTAGAAGAAAAACTCCTAAAAACAGGTGAAACGACAATGTGAAAACAGCTGATTTTAGCAATTATAAAGAAATTTACAGCGAACCTACAAGGGAAGTAGATGTTCAAAGCGTAGGTCGCATCTGCGGAAACGAATTAAATTTTTTGTATCTCTTGGATATTTTTAGTGAAACTGCGAAGTACCCCGCCCCGAGATGCTGGTTTCGAGAAGTTATAAGCCTAAGACGGTCGTTTTTTGTACTTTTTGTACCTTCCAAAATGCGCAGTAGTCTTTCCAAAACCCGGAAACGGGCCTCATAATTGTGCTCACCGCCCAAAACAACCCTCGGAGCAAAGTTTGTGTGAAGCACATTCTCCGAACTTTGCACAGACCGGTGGCGTTTTCGACTTTTACGGTTTTTCGGTTGAGTATATCAAATAAGGTGTTGTAGAAGTGTTCCAGATTTCACTTGAAATCCTCCCAGGGGGGGGGGTTATTTGTGGAACTCTTCATGGATCTGGGGTTCATTTGTGCTTCTTTCCAGAGTTTAGGACCTAATTCGTTCGAAGCATCCCAGCGGAGAAATCTTGAGGACAAATCGCGACTTTCAATTTTTCCGCGTCTCTATGACAGATATGGCTCAAAATCATTCTCTGAGGGTTATTTGATGAGCCTCACACGAATCTGAGGTCCGCTAGCCGATTTCCGACAGATTGTGGTAGATCACGGGAAGGTATACGGCGGTTTGGTCAAAGTCCCAGTTTAGACGGAAAACTCATGTGCGGGGTCATTGTGGGCGTTTAATACCAATTCGATGTCATTTTGACGATTTTTGAAATACCTATGTAAGTTTTGCCCCCTGAATGGCATGGTAGCTATCGTAACCTAGAAAAAACCTCAGAAATTCGGCAAACGGAGCCCAGATTAGTTTTCAGCTCCCTAGATTACCCCTTCATCCAAGTTTTGAGCAAAATTAGAATTTTTTCGAAACACCTGAAAAAATGTCTGATCGGTACCCTTACCGCTTCACGAAGTTTCAAAAACGCTAATAATTTCTTCGAACCAGCAGCTTGGGACGGAATACTGCACAAAATTACTCTAGATACCCAAGAGATACTGACAATACTATTCGATTTCGCATATGCGACCTACGCTTTGTATTCATCCCTTTTTAGTATGTTGTCTGCGACTGCACCACCGCCTTCATCCGTGGCGGTAGCATGGATGAACCTGATCTGTATGTGCCTGTGAGATTGAGCAGAAGGTTGATTCACAGCCAGGGCTGGGCACACGTCCCTGCATGGCGATTCTGAATATGCACCCCCCTTAGCTCGGTAATTTTTAGGCACCCCCTTATGGGAAATCGAAATCGGCTGTTTTCCGAATAGTTGGACAGCCATGATCTTGACTTTCTGATTTTGATAAACACGAATTTAAAAAAAGCACTGAATAGAGAATATTCCGAAAATGGCAACAAAAAGGGTAGCGTAATTTCTGAACTTCAAAACAACCCCATGAAGAAAATTTGTTAGTAAGACGGTAAGTTATTACAAAAGATAAAACATTTTTCAATACAAAACAATTGAACAATTACCAACAACAGAACTACTACTATTGCGATAATTAATGTTTCCTGTCGAATGTTTTCATAAACCTATGAAGGATTAGTTAATCTGTGTTTGATTGTTCTGATGTGGAAATCAGAACTATTTTGTGTTGTGGAACAATGTTAGGGTTCATGTGATTCGTAGGGAGTAGAAAACCCGAGTTTTACCCACCTAGAATGCTGCAATCCCTTAAAAACCGGCTTGCCGTGCAATACGGTGTTTGTACGCAGCTACACAGCGCACACGGGAATGGACGCACACACAATATTAATAAAAAATGTATTTTATTACAGACCGGGGAGGAGAAAAGGATTGAAACTGAAGGAAATGGAAGATGGTAAAGGTATTCTATTCTGGATGTACCCATTTCAAAAATTTAATGTAAATTAGCAAAGTTAGAGCGGGTGCAAATATTTAGCCGTGACAAGGTTCATTCAAACGAACCTAGTTGATCAAAACTAGCATTAAGCTGAGAGCAAAGAATTCTGTGAGAAAGAGGAGAATCTGGCAAACATTTTAGCATCGAAGGGACCGGTTTTTTATGTGATTTAAGGACCTTAAATCTCGTCCCGGTTTCACCCCGAAAACCGGGACAAAACCGGGACTAGTTTTAAGGTCCTTAAATCACATTGAATATGAAACCTATTGCTGTTATACTGCTGCCAGACTCTCCTCTTTCTCGCAATGCTCTTAGTTCTCATGTTTATGGGTATTTTTAATCAACAAGGTTCATTTGAATGAACCTTATCACGTCCAAAAAATTCACTCCGCTCCAGCATAGTTTGTTTACATTAAATTTCTATACTGTATACATTGAAAGAATCCTATTTCTGCCTCCTTCCATTTACTCCAGTTTCAATCATTTTCTCCGCCCCGTTCTGCAACAAAATACATTATTTAATTAATATTGCGTGCGCGTCCACTCCAGTGCGCGCTGTGTAGCTGCGGACAAACACCATATCGCACGGCTAGCCTAGTCTATAAGAGATTGCGGTATTCAAGGTGGATAAAACTCGGGTTTTTATGTACAGGTTACTTCTCAATGGGTCATTTGCTTCTTTCATAGGAACTTGCAGTCTTCAATTTTTTCAGTTGGCTCTCTTCATAAGTCACATTTTCATGAATAAAAATCTATTGACTAGTTGTGATGCTGACTGTGCTATCTGTACTTTTAAACTGTCGAAATAAATCCTAGCCTGCTCGGTTGAGTCCGGGCGGAGTATGCAGCGTAGCGGTCGGTCATGGCAAAATAGAACAGTGATAAGGGCATTTTGACATGAAAAGTCCGATAAGCCTTGCTTCGACCGACTCAAAATGAGCGACTTAGGCTATACATCAGTTCGCTAATCTTTTTTCGAACCTGAATGATAGTTTTCCTGGGCGCTGTCTTTGTACTGTGCTTATCTGGGTCAAATTCCGGTTCGCAATTGCGTCTTGACACGCTTTGCGGCCGCACGCGCTTGAGTCAATCGAGTTTCCAGCTCCAAGGCCGACACGATATGGCTTTTTTATACAGTTTTCTTCAATTTTGTTCGGTTTCCAGCTTCAAAAACCCACCTAGAGTCAATAGATCGGCAGCTGCGGCGCTGGAAACTCTTCCGACTCGGGAGCGTGCGGCCGCAAAGCGTGTTGAGACGCAATTGCGGACCGGAATTTGACCCAGATAAGCACAGTATTATATTTTTGCCTCGAATCGGTAGCCACCCGCGTAATCAATGAACGTTGCACTAAAGAAACATGACACCACACCAATCCTTACTTGCTACAAGATAACAGAGTAGTGTTTATTCCTTCATCGAAACAAACTTCGACAGCAACTATGAATTATTGCGAACACAACCTGCATCTCTATCAATAAATTGAATTCTTTTAGTGTACGACTCAAAAATCGGGGAGGAAGATATGACAAATCAGAATGATAGTGCGTATTATTTTTTTCCTGAAGTTCGACAGAACATTCACTTCGTCATTTTTTGGTGTTCGGTTTAGGCACCCCCCTTTGCCCTCTCTGCAACGTCTAATATGCACCCCCCTAAGGTTAACCGGGACGCGTGCCCAGCCCTGTACACAGCTAATCACCGAGGCTACGGAGCGGACTTATCGCGCACAGAAATTGTCGAATAGTACTTACCGCGCGCAGGTACCGTTTCTACCGCGGGCGAAAATCCAAGTAGAACTGATCGCGGACAAATTGCGGTTGCTCGATTTCTTCGCGCTGTGTGTCCGGCAGAAGTGCGAACTTATCGCGCACAGCTACAGGTAAGTAGAACTTACCGCGGCCATAAATCGTATCTATCGCGTGCAGCAATCTAATTAGGATTGATCGCGAGCAACGGCACATATCGGGCTGAATAGCCGCAAAAGGCGGGACAACTCCTCCCTTAGTGTGTAGAGAGCCCCTGTCTCGCTGATCGCCGTTGAACCCGCTTTCGCTCCTGCGTCGCGATAAGTTCGCCCCAATGTCCGAGGGAGAGCTACACATTAGTAGTACTCATTTTCAGGTTGTCAACAATGAAAGCAAGCACTTCGGTCAATGTTTTTGACTAGATGAGTAAAAATATATTTGAGCAGGTCAGCCCGAAAGTTAATGTTCATTGATTGAAATTGAATTTCAAGCCAGCTGATGTTCTTCATATTAGAGATCATCGATGCCGATGATGTGGAGTGAGCTCGTCCGCCGTTAAGAGACAAGAAAGTTCAGGCTTCAAATTTAAACCGAAACAGGGGTTTTTTCTTTCGCGAATTTTCCTCATAGGTCTTACTACTGTAAACCCAGAAAAGGGTTTAGAGAAGATAGCAAGGCAAGCATATTTGATCACGACCACTGCCTCTAAAGACACAGTCCAAGCGTGGATAAAACTTGAAATTATGGTCTGGCCGCTATGTGTAGCAACGCTGCTGAATGCAGAATCTCAACTCCTTCGAATAAGCGATAAAAATCGAGCACCGTTTCCCTCCGCGCCCCCCCCCCCACAAATCAGACCCATTCGCTCCGCCCACTTCATGGTTTTCGGTCTCAATAGGGACGAGACGTTCCATGGATGTTGAACAAAAATCTACGTTCTATCCCTTGTTATCGGTCTAGCTTCATAGTATGGTCTGCTCCGGTGCGATGGCTGTGAACGGCGAGGAGAGACAGGTCCAAAACCACTTGTCCACAAATTTCTCACCGTCCGCTTCGAGAGGCCATAACTCTGTTCGCACTGGGTTCTGAGCGATTCTGAAGACAACATTGTGATCATTCCGGAATTCTCTCTTCATGATACGCAAAAAAAACTAAAATCCGATCCTGAGGGTGGACAGTGCCTTTGAAGCAAGTCCCGTCAGAATCAGGGGCGATAGTAATCTGGCTTGATATGCAACTTAAATCGTTGATTTGAGTTGCATCTGAGCGACATCTGTGTAACAGCTTAAAAACTTTGTGTGATGCATAAGGATGCTCTAGGTGAAGTCTTGACTCTTAATGAGCAAGTCAGCTCCAAATCAGATTCATCTTTATCTCAAATTTGAAGGTGTCGCTGATTGCCAACATCAGCGACAGATGGCTGTCGCTGATTGTGTGGTGGTGAGAGCGCACGAGACAGTGCGGCGAACGAGAGGGCGCAGCGCTTTCAGATCGATCTTTGCTAAATGTTCTCTCTGGTACATTTGGGACTCCCGTTGAAATGATTCGGCGACCATGCCGGGAAGCATCCCGGACGGGGTGAGTCGCTCACACAGCGTGGTCGCAAAATCCAAGGTCGACGGAGTGATGCCTGCATGGGTAGCACCGTCAACAACCCACCCTACACCAAAAGGAACGGACCGAATTGAGAACATCATCGCAGACGCCACAGTAAACAGAGTGACCCCATCTGAAATAGACGCTCGTGAGGTCAAGAAAAGCCTCCCTTCGATCAATTTTGAAATCTTTGATGACTTTAAGGTGTGTTACGAAATACTATGCTTGTCTTCATCCTTCTTACCAATTTTCACCATTTTTCGCATATGATTTGTTGATTTTCCATAAATCTACTTACAGTAACGCGCAATTTTTTTTCAAAATGCGTCTTGCAGCGTTTTTTGAGCTCAAAAACAGCCGCATCGCCATGCCTTGCTTCGAAGTGGTCCGATTTCAATTTTGAAGTCATTTCTGGATTGCTTTCTCTGAGTCCTACACGATAGTGTTACAAAATAATAGATTAAACTTGTACACGAGCAAAAAAATTCTCTAAAGGTTTGCCCAAAATTTTTTCGTTTGTTTTAGTTCGTTCGTCGTTCGAAAATTCGCCGAACGAGTTTTTTCAAATTCGTTCGTTCGAAATTTCGTCGAACGAATTTTTTTCGGTTTTCGTTCGTTCGATTCTTCTTCGAACGAAATTTTTTCAATTTTCATTTGTTCGAGATCTGGCTTTTCGATTTTTTTCTTCGAAAATTCGTTTGACTCAGAAAATGCTTCTCGAACCTTAGGTTACGATGTTTCGTTATTGCTCGGGCCGGATTGTCGTGGGCGTGCTCAACAACGCGCCTGCGGTAAAATATAGCACTGATTAGGAGACTTCGACATATAGGCCCGATGAACATCACTTTAAACTGTTCGAAATGAGGGAGAGAGGTAACACATGCTCGAATTTGTGTGGAATATTCATTCACTGACTGAGAGGTGTAAATAAAGCGTTGAGTCCGGTTTCCGAAAATCTGAAATGTTGAAGGGGTATCGAAAAAAAGTTTCTGAACTTACATCTCGCCAATCACAGGGAATTGAGATATCGCTCTTGACAAGAGTTGTAGAAGAGAATCCTTCTACAGAATAAGATGCAAATCAAAAAAATTCATGTCTGAGAGTGTGTAATGCTTCTGAGTATATTATGTGATGCTCCAGTGAGCCTGATGGCTGCATTTTGCTTTCCTCAATGCGTTGCACCACTACCTAACGTGCCTGGTCTAGCGATGGACAGCTAGCGCTATGGCGCAGTGCAATGTCGCGCTGCTCTCGTTGCAGTCCTGTTGGCCTGGTTCGCTTCTCACAGTGTGTGGTAAGTTTTGTTTACAGCGTTTCAGATCCTCTCTCAACATAGAACTGGCTCCTCATTATTATGGTTGTCTACTAAACATCAGTGAAAGATGTTCATCATCACTAATTCCCACTTAAAGGCAGTGTCCACGATAAAAACCATGTCTGATTTTTTGATGGAGATCGGCAGCTGCGGGGCCTAGCGGAACCCTAACGTTGAAAAAACTGGAAAGAATGAGCTCGGAACGGTCCCCTACGGCCCCAAAGTTGGAGACCCATCAGCTCGTCACCCCCAGATGCACTTTCCACGCCCACCGGCGTGAACAAATGAATGCTCGAGATTGTGAGATGAGCGATCGTTTCCGATCAATAGCCCCGTTCTTCCCTTCATTCTCAACTTCTCTCTTCACTCAGGTCAGCTCGCATACATCGGCTGCAAAAGACGGAAGTTACAAGCCTCGGACAACTCGGCCACCATGTTTCTTTAGCTCAATATTTGAGGGACCATAACTCCGTTCCCTGAAGGTCTTGTGCGATTTCAGAGATATGATTGGAATCAGCATGGGGCCGTTTTCAAGATAGGTGGGAAAACAGAAAAACGATTTCTATCGTGAACACTGCCTTTAAGGCCAGATTACTACCGCCCCAGACTGCGGAATACCTGGCAGTGGTCGCTATGAAAAGTTGTAGAGAACACTATAAAAATCAGATTGGTTAGCGAACGGTTGAAAAACCATCAAGGTTACGGGGCAAGAATTGGGCCACAGCTCCGCCTAAAAAGGGTGGAGTCTCGTGTGAATACTTAAATTTCATTGACATTCACAGGCAGAAATTACATGCAAGTTTAGCTAACAAAACAGTTGAACAATGTCAACAAGCGCTTCCGCCATCAAAAGATCGTAAAGTTGACGCCGCACACTCGGCCCAAAGTAGGTTTTTTTCGCATTTTTTTCGTATACCAGGTTGTTCAATAAGTTTTGTCGTTCGATAAGAGAGGGCGTTGCTACAAGACCATTTTTTTTGTTTTGTTGGCACACTCTTCATATGAACGTATGTGAGATTTCATTCCAATCTGGCAATTCATTCTTTGTGTACAAGCCATTTAGTGTCGCCGTGTCACAGCAATGAAAAAAAATGAATACCGTGCAGTGATAAAATTCTTATTTTTGGAAGGTGTAGCACCAAAAGAAAATTCTAAACGAATGTTAAAAGTGTACAAAGATTGTTTACCTACAATTAGAACAGTAGAAAGATGGGTTGCTGAATTTAAACGTGGTCGTACAAGCCTTGATGACGATCCACGTGAAGGACGTCCAAAAAGCGCATCAACACCAGAAATCATAGCCAAAATACAGGATATGGTTTCGTAAGGTCGTAGATTGACTGAGAGAAATTTAGTAGAGGCTCTACACATCTCATTAGGCAGTAAGAGCCATATTTTGAGTGAATTTTTGGGTTTTAAAAAGATGTGTGCACAATGGGTGACGCATTCGATAACAATGGAACAAAAACACATTCGAATGCGACTTTCTCAGCAACACTTGGAGCGTTTTAAAAAGGATAAAGTGGATTTTGTGCGTCGATTCATCACTATGGATGAGACCTGGGTCTATCACCATGATCCTGAATCAAAACAAGAAGCTAAAGAGTGCTGTGAACCTGGTTGTTCGGCTTCGAAACGAGTTCGTGTCCGGAAATCGGCCAAAAAGGTTATGGCATCAGTTTTTTGGGATGGTAAAGGAATTTTGTCTATGGAATACTCGAAAACTGGTAAAACAATTAATTCTGAATATTACTGCAACTTTTTGAAGCAGTTGAAGGAAAAAATTCGTGAAAAAAAGACCCGGTTCCCAGAAGAAAAATTCTTTTTCATCAGGACAATGCACCGTGTCACAAGCGCATCTTGGCAATGGCTAAAATCCATGAATTAGAGTTCGAATCGTTGGAGCATCCACCAGATTTGGCCCCCAGCAACTTCCATTTGTTTCCAGAACTCAAAAAATTTATGCGTGGCAAGAGTTTTTCATCAAATGAAGAGGTCATAACGGCTGTTGAAGCGTACAATACCCGCGCTAAGTTTTGTAAAAACGGGGAGCATCTAGCAAACTTGGCAAAAAAGCGTCCGATGCATGTAACTTTGCTGAATGAAGACTTTTTTGAATTCTCAAAACGCTATCGTGTTCACAAACCAAAGTGTTACCTAATTATGTGACTTGTGTGCCTTAGTTCCCTAAAAGCGCTTTGTTTTTTGAGGAAATAGTTTTTGCAATCGTTTAAAAAAAACGGCGCGCGGCGAAAGCGGCGAAACTTTGAGCAGTGTTTTCACAAGTAATCGAAGAGCAATCGGTATGTTTTCTTCAAGAATTAGGGCCAGGTGAGAGCATCTCAAGGTTTGTTCAGGTTGAATTTTCGAAATCCTTCATTAAACAGGATTGAGAACTACCTGAAAAGTCGGAGTTTTGTTGCGAAATACCCGGACTCATAAATGAAGGATTTCGAAAATTCAACCTAAACAAACCTTGAGCTTCTCCCACCTGCACCTATTTCTTGAAGAAAACATACTGAATGCTCTTCGATTACTTGTACAAATACTGCTCAAAGTTTTGCCGCATTCACCGCGCGCGACGTTTTTGAAAAACCATTGCAAAAACTATTTCCTTCGAAAACAAAGCGCTCTTAGGGAACTTCGGCACACAAGTGACATAGTTAGGTAGGAATCTAATCTGTGAATATGATAGCGTTTTCAGAATTCAAAAAAGTCTTTATTCCAAAAAGTTGCATGCATCGGACGCTTTTCTGCCAAGTTTGCCAGATGCTCCCCGTTTTTACAAAACTTAGCGCGGGTATTGTATTTTGCAGACCTTCCGGATTCTCACTTCAGGGATGGGATCCACAGATTGGAGGATCGTTGGAGCAGGTATCCTCTGGTTCCGTGCCGGATTTACTCTGCTCCTTCGGCGCTTGTGCGGAACGAGGGTAGAGACAGCGAGAAATTTCTGAAAATTTAGCTTCCTGGCAAAAGTAACGATTTGGCAATGGTGGAAAAAGCTTCAGAAATATCTTGAAATATCTTAAAAAATGATTTGGCGTAAAATGGCCTGGAAATATAAAAAAGCTAGGAAATGAAGTGAAATAACCAAAAATGCGATTTGGTGGTCGATCATTTCACAAGCTTCTCCGTTAAACTTATCAAAACGAAATCAAGCGCGCAACAGTAAGCCATTTTTAAAAGCTGTAATAAGGGAATCAGCAAGGTCAAACTAGGCAAACTCCATTCCATATCGCGCTTGATTTTGTTCTGATAAGTTTAACGGAGAAGCTTGTGAAATGATCGACCACCAAATCGCATTTTCGGTTATTTCACTTCATTTCCTAGCTTTTTTATATTTCCAGGCCATTTTACGCCAAATCCTTTTTTAAGATATTTCAAGATATTTCTGAAGCTTTTTCCACCATTGCCAAATCGCTACTTTTGCCAGGAAGCTAAATTTTCAGAAATTTCACATATTTTTCCCGAAGGTTCCCTTTCTAATTTCAATTTTGCTCAACGATTTCCATTTTGGAATGATGAAACATCTAACAGACGATATTGTCGTATGAGTACAATTTCTGAAACTTATGACTCAAAACCATAAAAAATACCACTCATTGCCGCATTTTGAGCATTATGTGAGAACTCAATATTATCGATAATTGAAGAAAATCTAGTTTAATACTTGATCTTGCATGATGAGAAGAATTTCCCAGACAAGTGACTTAGAGCCATCAACAATCAAAAATCATTGCGGCATTTTGTGCAACAGGCGAAAAAATCAATATTATTGATTGGTATTTATCGATAATGACTGATGAGCAAAATTCTCCAACCAAGAAAACCAATCCCATCAGCAATCACCACTCCTAGCCGCATTTTTGTGCAAAAAGTGCGAAAATCGATAATGTTGATTATCGATCGATGACGTGTCATGAGTACGAATTGTGACAAGTTCGGTACTTACCTCCGACGACCTGTGCTGATTGGCTGCAGATTCACCCACACACTCCGGTCTCCACAGCAGTAGCAGAAAAAATCAGTTTTCGTGCTCCACGGCTACTTTAGTATATAAACCCACGATTTTGAGGTACCCTTCAAAGTTAAGGTATCAAGTTCAAATTGGAATAGGAGCGACCTGCATCCATTTCCAGCCTCCTGTCCAAAAATGAGCTCCCTAGCTCAATTTTAAGTGTACCCGCAAGATCGTGAACGCCGTCTGAATAAAAAAAAGGAGATTAACAACAAAAACGAGCGGTCTTTCAATTTTTACTCGAAAACCAGCGAACCGTTCTGAACCATTTTCGGGCACATCTGCCAACTTTTTGCGCTCTTTTTAATGCACTTTAGCTCTAATTCCTACGTTCACTCTGAACTGAGATTTTGAAAAAGGGGTTGCGCGCGTGCCCAATTCAAAACCAAATCTGGTGCGCGCTTCGCGCGCACCACAATTGTGGGGAGAAGGAGACGCAGGGGACGCACGCAGACGCACGCGACGAACGGAAATAAATCACACTCGGAAACAGAGGATATATTAATGTTCAGGGGGATTATACTGAATAATAAAGTCTATTTTGAACCATAAAATTGTGTTTTTCTTATCGAACGACAAAACTTATTGAACAACCTGGTAGGTCCTACTACTCCAACTCCAGGAAAGGGTTTAGAGAAGAAATGAAGACAGCTTTTTTTTTATCGAGACCACTGTCTTTAAGCGCATGAAAATTTGCGTAAATTACGTCTTTGATTGCAAAAGCCTCCAAGTCTTATTTTCATACGTTAAGCTTTATAACCCATGAATCGATAGCAGGTTGACGGTGATGCGTAATGATGATGACATAGTGCTCTGAGAAATATCGATAAGATTGATGATAGACGATTGTTGCTGTTATTGTTATTGAGAGTGATTGTGACTGATGGTGTTATTTTGATAAGTGGCCTATAAAAAGGTTGCAGTGCGGGTCGCACTTTGCTAACTTTCTGTTGTGGCTTGGAAATCTGAATGAAGACTTCGAACGCAGCAGAGGCCAGTGGAGGGGCACCGTCTTGCTTCTAATTCAAGATCGCATTTCTACGTAGACATGGCGAAAACATCAATTTCATGAAAGCTTCGAAGAATAGCATCACTTTCAAATATGGTGACGAAACTATCCAATATTACCGTGTCTACATAGGCCGTTGATCACATTGTTGAAGCTGTTTTTTTCAGCAAAACTTGCTTTCGAAATGTACCAATCTTCGGAGAGCGAAAGAAATGATAAGCGGAAGCACAGTAAAACTCGTCAATGGGCTGGCTCCGGTAATCTTTGATCTTTGGGGAATAAGACCGGGAACATCTGCCCCAATGGGCCATTTTGAAGCAAAGGGTGACTGCTTGAAAACGAATCTTAGCGGAAATCCTTGGGCATTCCATTGAAAGAAGGCGAGGGTGAATCGCAGAAATCCAATTTCGGGTCTGGCCAGTGCTCACAACAGCTGCCTTCGTGCCACATTTTTCGTTTCAGGGAAAATGCAAAAATAACGAAATTGTGGTAGCGCTGAAATTGGCAAAGCGCACGTATAATATTGAGCATTCGGCTCTCGTGATCTTTTAGAAAAAGATTCGAGGACTTCAGCCATGCTACGTTTTCAAGCAGACACCCTCTGCTTTAAAATGGCCCCACTGGAGCGATTCTCCAGGTTCGCACGCCGGACGTAGGAGAGTTTATCAAAGACGACTACAGGGTGATTTATTTTTGGAGGAATTGGAGACCCCTGAGGCTTCTGTCCACCCCTTATTGGGTTGGCAACTAAGTCATTGCGGATTTTTTTTTAGAAAATGAAAGACAATTTTTCATGCAACAATATAACTTTATCCTGTAATGTATTGCTCATTCTGAGCAATGACCTTTTGCCATCCTTCAGGCAGCATAATAATTTCACGTTTATAAAACTTCTGGTTTTTATCAGCAAAAACTGAACCATGTACGATTTGACATCATTATCATTATTGAAATTTTTACCATTCAGGAGTTTTGCAAAGATCGAAATAAAAAGTAAATAGATGGTGCAAGGTCAGGACTAAAGTGTATCCGAATGATACTGGCCGACCACGCGGGCGTTGTACGCGGCAGGCGGCTGTCGAATGCGACTCTCTCGGAAATCAGATTCAGACATGTTGAAAACAAGAAAAATCAGTCACCAAACACGTTCCAATTCACAGCTGAGGTGATAATCGTCACTATCAATTGCGTGTTTCGCAGAGGAATTGGTTGGCGCTGGGGGCAACCGGACTCAGTGGGACTCAGCAGGTTTTTCCACCCCGGACTCATTCGGACTCAGCAGGTTTTTCGACGAAGTCTGACCGGGGCCTAAACTGTGCTCAGGCATGCCAAAAGGAACAGTTGTCGCAGAAAAACGCGCCGGCAGCCCGTCCCGAACCGTTAGGCCTTTTTCAGAGTTCGATCGCCAAGCGACGCGATGGGATAATAAACATGAGCATCGATCGAGATCGCGTCGCACGTCGATCTGCATTCAAAACATGTCATCGCTGCGATCAACGACCGCACTCTGAAAGAGGCCTTATACACGCCGCGGCTCTGTATACTGTATCGCTGCGGGACCTTCACTGTTGGAAATTTGCCAATTTCCACCAGCTGATTATTTTTCAGATTTAAAATCGTGAAAACATTACCAAAACGATATAAAGAGCGCTGTTATGACAAGAGGAATCGGTTATCAGTGGTATCACGCAATTAACAAGTGATACAAGCGAAAAAAAAACATTAAAATACAATTGAAACACCTGGAAAATTTTAGTCTGCATTAATGCGTCGAAGACGTCAAAGACGCAACATTGCAGGCGAGTCCCTGATTCACGCAGCAATCGGCGGCAATGTCATCGCGAAACGTTTTCATTCCGCTTGTGTATAACTAGGGCCTAATTGATTTCTTGCTGCCAGCCGCTGCCAGTCCCGCTCCTAGTCTATGGCCGAGAGGGCAGGCTCACTGTCATTTCCCATGCTTTTCCGAGAGAGTCGCATTCGACAGCCGCCTGCCGCGTACAACGCCCGCGTGGTCGGCCAGTATCATTCGGACACACTTTAGTCCTGACCTTGCACCATCTATTTACTTTTTATTTCGATCTTTGCAAAACTCCTGAATGGTAAAAATTTCAATAATGATAATGATGTCAAATCGTACATGGTTCAGTTTTTGCTGATAAAAACCAGAAGTTTTATAAACGTGAAATTATTATGCTGCCTGAAGGATGGCAAAAGGTCATTGCTCAGAATGAGCAATACATTACAGGATAAAGTTATATTGTTGCATGAAAAATTGTCTTTCATTTTCTAAAAAAAAAATCACCAATGACTTAGTTGCCAGCCCAATAAGGGGTGGACAGAAGCCTCAGGGGTCTCAATTCCTCCAAAAATAAATCACCCTGTAGTCGTCTTTGATAAACTCTCCTACGTCCGGCGTGCGAACCTGGAGAATCGCTCCAGTGGGGCCATTTTAAAGCAGAGGGTGTCTGCTTGAAAACGTAGCATGGCTGAAGTCCTCGAATCTTTTTCTAAAAGATCACGAGAGCCGAATGCTCAATATTATACGTGCGCTTTGCCAATTTCAGCGCTACCACAATTTCGTTATTTTTGCATTTTCCCTGAAACGAAAAATGTGGCACGAAGGCAGCTGTTGTGAGCACTGGCCAGACCCGAAATTGGATTTCTGCGATTCACCCTCGCCTTCTTTCAATGGAATGCCCAAGGATTTCCGCTAAGATTCGTTTTCAAGCAGTCACCCTTTGCTTCAAAATGGCCCATTGGGGCAGATGTTCCCGGTCTTATTCCCCAAAGATCAAAGATTACCGGAGCCAGCCCATTGACGAGTTTTACTGTGCTTCCGCTTATCATTTCTTTCGCTCTCCGAAGATTGGTACATTTCGAAAGAAAGTTTTGCTGAAAAAAACAGCTTCAACAATGTGATCAACGGCCTATGTAGACACGGTAATATTGGATAGTTTCGTCACCATATTTGAAAGTGATGCTATTCTTCGAAGCTTTCATGAAATTGATGTTTTCGCCATGTCTACGTAGAAATGCGATCTTGAATTAGAAGCAAGACGGTGCCCCCGCCCATGCCGTTTCCTCTTCCGAATACGGACATCAAGTGTGAGCAGTACGATCCGACCTGATCGTTGCTGTCCACTGGCCTCTGCTGCGTTCGAAGTCTTCATTCAGATTTCCAAGCCACAACAGAAAGTTAGCAAAGTGCGACCCGCACTGCAACCTTTTTATAGGCCACTTATCAAAATAACACCATCAGTCACAATCACTCTCAATAACAATAACAGCAACAATCGTCTATCATCAATCTTATCGATATTTCTCAGAGCACTATGTCATCATCATTACGCATCACCGTCAACCTGCTATCGATTCATGGGTTATAAAGCTTAACGTATGAAAATAATACTTGGAGGCTTTTGCAATCAAAGACGTAATTTACGCAAATTTTCATGCGCTTAAAGGGCAATCTGCATGCTTTCGTCATAAATTAGGTGCAGGGTAGAGAATCTCAAGGTATGTGTTGGTTGAATTTTCGAAATCCTTCATTAAACACGCTTGAGAACTAGACTCTGAAAAATCTCTAGTGACCTGTCCATATCGATAATCTCCAGCAGCGGAGCGGTGAGCCTCGGTGAACAATAATTCGTGATAAGGAGGTTCCGACGAAAAAGCCACCGCTCCCCGCGGTGATAATCGAAAGCATGAGTTCACTTGAAATGAACCAAAGTCCACCTGAAAAGTAGGAGCTTTGTTGAGAAATCCCCGGACTCTCAGATCTTTTGAAGGATTTCGAAAATTCAACCAACATGAACCTTGAGATTCTCTCACCTGCACCTAATTTATAAAGGAAGCATACAGAGTGCTCTTCCATTACTCGTACAATTACTGCTCAAAGTTTCGCCGCCCTTTGCCGCGCACGACGTTTCTCAGAAGAATTCTTGAAAAAAAAACTGTTCCTTTCAAAAACAAAGCGTTTTTAGGGAACTTCGGCACACAAGTTACATAGTTAGGTAGCAATTTGATCTGTGGATATGATAGTTTTTTCAGAATTTGGAAAAGTCTCCATTCGAAAAAGTTACATGCATCGTACGCTTTTTTGCCAAGTTTGCCTGATGCTCCCCGTTTTAAGAAAACTTAGCGCGGAATTGTATGTGCGGAGTTTCACCCCTAGAATTCCGAATTCTGCGGGCTTTAGGGATTTTACCTAGTTTTTGTCCGAAACAAGCGTAGTCTGAGTTCCCTGAACTACTCCAAACATCCTTCATCCATGGTTTGATAATCAATGAAGATTCATGACTGCTGCGATCCAGGAAAACGCATGTGTTTATGTTGAAGAGTACAGTACAATTCACTGTGAAGGCAAGAAAGTTATCAGAAGCAGGACTGAACTCGGACCTGTAAGGGAGGTTAGTTGAATTCTGATTGAGTTGGGCTGCTCAGTCTGCACTACGAACGATTTTAGAATGGTCTTGTCTATCAGTCATTTGGTTGATTGGAGCTTGTTTAGTTGAGATCAAGATCTCAAGGGCAGATTTCACGCTAAACCATTGATGGTGGGTTTTCGGTAGAATGTGAGGACAGGCGGGCAATGAGCCAGCCTAATCACAAGGATCGTGATAAATGGCGGGGAACTGCATTTTGGCATCCGATAATCTGCGGCAAAACCTCCGTTTTCAACTTCTAGCGATGTGGTAAGTACAAAAGGCGCTATCGATCTCACAGAGATCTTTGTCAGATTCACATTAATCAACGAATAAAGAGGCTAAACTATGTGAGAGAAACGAAATGGGCCCATTACCTCACCTTACCATACCATTAGCTGACGGCCTACCGAGGCTGATCTCACAAGGGAACCACAATAAGTCACAGTGACCATTCCAAATGAAATGTACTTTTCTAGAACCATTTTCGCACGAAAATCCGAATATGCCCATTGCTGCTCCCTGGACCCACTCTGAAAAAAGTCATGAGCGTTTTTTGAAGCTTTGCGGCCAGGTAAGGGTACCTACCTCCTATGGAATTTTTAGAGTGTTTTTTAATTTTTTCTCCGAATTTTGCTGAAGACATGTATGTAGGGGTAATCTGGGGTGCTAAACAGGAATCTGCGGTTAACTTGCCGAATTTTTTAGGGTTTACTGTAGGTCACGGCAGGTGACATGCCAATTAGGAAGCAAAATCTACCTCAATATTCCGATAATCGACAAATGGACGTCGAATTCGTATTCAGCACCCCAAATAACCCCCAAATGGAAACTTTGAGACAAATCTGAGACTTTCACCAGGCTACCGTATACCTACCGTAATCTACCGCAAACTGTGAAAAATCGATAAACTGACATCAGATTCGTGTTGAGTACTTCAAATAACTCCCAGAGCGAATTTGAATTTAAATCTGGAATATTTTTTTTGGAAACGCTCCGAGAGCTCTCTAATTGGTATAAATAAACGCCCACGCGAAAATCCGTACAAGTTCAGAACGCTTTGAGTCTGCGCAAAGTTTGGAAAATGTTCCCTCACCCAAACTTCGCTTAAGATTTTCGTAGAAACAATGCGCTTTTTGGAGGGTACAATAGGTACGAAAATCAGAGAAAAAATGCCTATAAGTTTTTTCAGAGTGGGTCTGGGCAGGATGACAGTATTTGACCATCCCTGTCACGCACGCCCGTATTTTCTCACCCCTTCGAGTAACAGAACGAAAAGTTAAGCTTGAGAAAACATGTGATATTTGGGAGTGATAGCACTATCAAATGGGAGTGCACGAGAGAAACAGCTCGATTTACCTGGATATTTCCTGTCTAAACTCCTCAAACTCTCATCCACTTCCGAGAATGCCGCTCTACTCTGGATGGCTTTTGAAAATGGAGGATTTCATCAGTGCACAAACATGTAATATCCCGGTAAATCGAGCTGTTTCACTGGTCCACTCCCATTTGATAGTGATATCACTCCCAATTATCACATGTTTTCTCAAGTTTAACTTTTCATTCTGTTACTCGAAGGGGTGTGAAAATACGGGCGTGCGTGACAGGGATGGTCAAATACTGTCCTCCTGGATGGTTTTCAGCGCTTCAAACGTCGTTGACGACATGGTAGGGGCCGTTCGGGCCTATTTATGCTGATATCTTGACCAGGGGTGTGCGGGAAATTCTTTTCGGTAAATTTTTTACCGAAAGTTTTTACCGAATTTTTTTCTCGGTAAAAACGGAAAATTCGTAAAAAATTCCGACTTCGACTTTGGTACATATCCCATACGATAGCACAAATAAACAATATTATTTATGCATCATTTTTTAAAGCGCATGAGGATCATGCAAATAATGAGCGAGTTTTACATATTATACTGAGCTCAATGGCTGAACCCGATAACGGGACGTTGATTTTGAGAAAGAGTAACATTTTCAAATTTTCTGTCTCCAAGGCCTTTTTGTAGTGACTCAAAATTAGGCCAGCTGAGGAAAACATCCTTTCCGCCTCAACTGTGCCAGGAGGCGCGCACAAGTTTTTATTGGTGGTACTATGTGGGATGGGGGAAGGGCACTGTGGTTCGATGCACTTGACCACGCCCATTTTACCGTGCCGCACTTAAATTGAGCCTCTACCCGCGGTTTCCCTCTCCTGCCAAAATTAGGTTAGTCGTTGCGGCACGGAAAAATGGGCGTGGCCAAGTGCGATACAACAGTGCCCCCTCATCCAACAAGCACCTTATTGGTCAGTGAGGAAAGGTGTGGATACGATAAATTCACAATGCAGTCATCCCAGAACTGCAGTAGATTCAGTGTTGTGTCCGGGAGCTCGAAAAATTTTTTCCACTTCCTGAAATATCTGCTTCAGGACTCTGCTGCGTTGCGAGCCTGTTTAGATTTCTAAATAAAGTATGTATTTCTCGTAGTGGTACATATCTCGACAAGAAGATGCACTTAATATTAGGTCTAGAAGTTAATTTCCGCGTTTTTGTTGTTATTGATATTTTGTAAAAAATAAAATTATTTTTATATAACGAATTCTATGTTATAATGCTCACTGTATTATCAGCTTTCTATTGATATATAACTTGCTTCACGTACCTTATAAAAAAGTATTATTTTAGTTTCAGAATATGTCAACTTTTGTGCCGGAAAAACGCCATTTGCGGGAAGCTCTCCTTTTCCTTTTTCATCTCAAGAAGAAAGCCACTGACGCGCACCAAATGCTTGCCCAAGCTTACGGGGATGCTGCTCCATCCATAAGAACCTGCCAAGAATGGTTTCAGCGTTTCAAATCGGGTGATTTTGACGTTAAGGACAAAGATCGACCAGGACAGCCAAAAAAGTTCGAAGACGAAGAACTTCAGGCTTTCTTGGATCAAGATTCGGCTCAAACGCAAGAACAGCTCGCGGCATCTCTCGGCGTCACCCAAAAAGCAATTTCTATTCGATTGAAGGCAATGGGGAAGATTCAAAAGGAAGGAAAATGGATCCCCTATGAGCTCTCAGAACGCAACAAAGAGCAGAGAAAAACAACTTCACAAATCTTGTTGGACCGATTCCAAAGAAAGTCTTTTTTACACCGCATCATAACTGGCGATGAAAAGTGGGTGTACTACGACAATCCGAAGCGAAGAAAATCGTGGGTTAGTCCTGGTGAAACAACAACTTCGACCGCAAAACCAAACATCCACGGGAAGAAGGTCTTACTGTGCATATGGTGGGATCAACGCGGTATACTGTACTATGAACTTCTTCAACCTGGCGAAACAGTTACTGCGAATCGCTATCAGCATCAACTAGCGCAATTGCGGCATGAAATCGAAGCAAAGAGACCAGAATGGGCGAGTCGACACGAAAAAGTCATATTGCTTCATGATAACGCTCGACCTCATGTTGCTCGAACGGTAAAGGATACGCTAAAAGAGTTCAAATGGGAAGTCTTACCGCACCCGCCGTACTCTCAGACATCGCCCCGTCGGATTATCACCTTTTCCGGTCAATGGCGCATGGTCTAGCGGAGCAGCGCTTTCAAGATCGTCAAGATGTCAAAAAATGGCTCGATGAATGGGTGGAGGCCAAACCAGAAAAATTTTATTATGATGGAATCTATAAGTTACCCAAACTCTGGGAAATGGTTGTTATTAATGACGGAAATTATTTTGAATAAAAATTTTGTTTAAGTATGTCCAGTTTTCAATAGTGTAAAAAGCGTAAAAAAACGCGGAAATTAACTTCTAGACCTAATAGAAAGAGTGAAGAGATCGTTTGAATATTCAGAAAGTAAGCCAAACAGTTTTGAAAAAGAGTAACAAAAATAAGGATGAAAACGGTTATCGTGCCAAGGGCATGCCATAAAAGTGGCAATCACGTGAAATACGAGTAAGAAGTAAGCCAAATCGGCGAAAAACACCCAATTTTTCTTTCCGGTAAAAACTTCGGTAAATTTCGAGAAAAATTCGGTAAATCGGTAAATCAAAATTTTCCGAAAAACACCGGTAAATCCGGAAAATCGGTAAATCGGTAAACGAAAAATGCACACCCCTGATCTTGACCATGTTTGCGAGCGTGTATGCTGCCTTTAAACCGCCTGTTAGTGGTCCAGGAGTGAAAATGATGAGTTCTGCGGATCATTTTTGGCATTCTCGTGCCTGATTACCTATAGTCACTAAGTTTCAAGCAATTTTGTCCACGCCGTCCAAAAAAATGAATTGTGACGGGTGGAGGCAGAGAAAAAAATTCTGCGTAATTTGAGGCGCCATATCTTTTGAGAGCGGCGACCGATTGCCTTAAAATTAGCTCAGATATGTATATTGATAAGACTCTTCGAATAATGTTCAGCATATTTTTCTGGTGACAGTGTGAATAGGTGATCTCGGTATACCACATGTGCGCGGTAAAAGATCAAAGCCAAATCTGGTGAGCGCTTCGCGCTCACCTCAATGAATGGACTACGGTTGTGTTTTGTACGGAACGTAATTTACAATTTTTTTCCGGGACCACTGGTGATTTATTGATTTTCGCTGCGGTCATGTAATGTTTTTTGATGTTTTAGCGATACGCGGAATTGACGTGTTAACGCATTAACGGGCTAACGCGGTTTTTTCTCAAAGGCTAACGCTTATCGCTTACAAGGGAACCACAATTAGCCATAGTAACCATTCGGAGTGAGATGTATACACGATTGTAGGTCCAGGTAAGGTAGTAAACATATATCAATACTAGCTGCCTAGACCTCCCACAGAGAGCGCTGTGACCCGCCGAAGTTTGCTCCCCGCAGAAGAGGGGACACGTCTACGTGGGGTAATCATTCCACGGTGTGGCAGCCGTGGTATAGTGGTACAGCTCTTGCTTCGTGAATGAGCTATGGAGGGTTCGATCCCCGAGCCGTGCGAATTTTTTGCATTTTTAGTTTTCTTCTCGGAATTTAATGATTTTTCTTACCTTCGACATTTTTAGCACTTTCGCACATATAATCAGGTTTCGGAAATACAATTTTAGACACATTCTCTCGACGCATTCTGTTGCCTTGATGGAAGAATTGCGTTGTTTTGTCTTCGTTTGGCGTTGAAAATGGAGAGCGAAAATTCATTTTAACACTGATGGAACGATACGAAAAAATGGGAAAAGCACAAATGATGTTCACAAACGGCGCATCGAATAAAAACCGTACACTGACATCCGTCCTCGAAACAGTCTGCGGCCTCAAGCCGGAATAGGTATTCTCCCGGAGTGTCAAACTGACCTGGACGCTCGTCTACGTACCCTGCCATTTGCCAAGAGTACTTGAGGAAATTCACAAATTTCGGCGCACAAAACATTCTGTAGACTTGCGAAATCACCATGAGAATGTTGTCTCTTTGTGCTACATTGAAATCGATGTCGTTAACGAGTATATGTGCTCGGATTCTCTTCATGACATTCTTCAATGGCCCGAAAAAGAAGACGTCGAGAGGTTGAATCATCGACGTTGCACCAGGAGGGATGTTCCGTACAACTACGCGATGGCCTAAACTAGGTTTGCATGAGTGGAATTTACCTACAAGACTAGAGTGAATTAATTACCTTCGGGAACTGCTTTGTTTATGGTCTCGACATCACGAAATGACGACCACGAGTCCACAATGAGATATGTCTCACGAGGTCCTCCAGGTACAAATACGCAGCTCCTCAACCACTCCACCATGTGATTTTTCGTCATTATGTGAGTGGTACCAGCTCGAACAACGAGGTTTGGAGCCTCAAAGTGACCTTGACGAGGGAAAACTCCGTTTCTTTCCTGCAGAAGGACAAACAGCTTGTCTCCAAGTCTGCCATCGGCGTAGACTAGTGGCAACACTGTGTAGGAGTGCGTGGTTGCCGCTTTGCTATCCACTATTCTTTCAACCTATAAAGCCAGATGACGGTTATTTGGCTTATTGAAGGGGGTAATCAAAGCAATAGCTATTATTCACCTTTTTACAACCGGCTGGTGCCAGACTTCGAGCCGTGGTCATTTCTTTCGCAAAGCCGGATTGGTCCCCATTACAAAAACAGGCCAAAGGAAGCGTTCTCATGTCGATTTTCACGGATTCCACGAACTCTCTTGCCTGCATTTCTATATCTTCACGGGATCTGAACGTCCGTCTTGTCACGAACGTTGTAATTCTCCTTGAAACGACTCCATAACATCTTTTGAATGAATCAATCCATGTTGAGCTCGCCGTAAAGTTCTCAATGTTTTGTTGACGTGCGAGGTTTAAAGCCAGCGAACGAAGGTCGTGATCATGCAGCGATACTCCTTCAAAAATATTCGAGTGAATTTGTGTGACAATATTCTCCGTGTTATTACATTAGTACACACCTGCTTGAAACTTGCTCTGAACAATTTCATGAAGCAGATTGGCGAGATTCTTAAGTTTTGCGGCCCGCTGAAACCTCTGCACGTCGTGCTCCTCAATCGCTCGCAATTTCGTCAAATGATTCCAACATTTGATCCATCGGAAATTATGTTGCATAACCTTCAGCGTACGACTACCCTTCACTGATGCTCGATAGAAGGCAATAGCATCTTTAACCTAGAATATGTCCAAATGGAAAATGAATTTTGGAACAAAAAACATTCTCAAAGCTGACTAGTGGTAGTTAAACACACCCTGGCCGTTGGAACATAAGCTTCCCCGAAAATCACTGCATCTTCGCCTGTTTCAACCGAGGAGTTTCCACCCAAGTAATCGTCTTCGCCGTTCCAGTCTGGATCATCGGCAGCATCGCTATCAGGTCTTCTTCCGAGTCGGCGTCGCAGTGTGCCAAGATGCAGTCGCGTAGTATACGTATGAATTTTTCCGCAATCTTCTTCTCTTCGCGACAAGCATCTTGACAGTCGAAAGGCTGTCCAAACTCAGCGATTAATAGAGAAACAACCTTTTCAGGACGGAAAACCATCGCGAATAATCAATAGGCGGTAGACGGCGCGTGAACGGGAAAATCTCATGATCTCTCTAATCAATATATCACAAGCACCGTTGATTAACAGTCCGCTCAGACTGCACCTGACTAGAGTCACTTAAACATTCTATTGTGGGCGCAAGTGCTCCAACAGAGATAAAAAAGTTTTTCTCTCCATTTTCAACGCCAAACGAAGAGAAAACAACGCAATTCTTCCATCAAGGCAACAGAATGCGTCGAGAGAATGTGTCTAAAATTGTATTTCCGAAACCTGATTATATGTGCGAAAGTGCTAAAAATGTCGAAGGTAAGAAAATCATTAAATTCCGAGGAGAAAACTAAAAATGCGAAAAATTCGCACGGCTTGGGGATCGAACCCTCCATAGCTCATTCACCAAGCGAGAGCTCTACCACTATACCACGGCTGAAACACCATGGAATGATTACCCCGCGTAGAAGTGTCCCCTCTTCTGCGGGGAGCACACTTCGGCTGGTCACAGCGCTCTCTGTGGGAGGTCTAGGCAGCTAGTATTGATATATGTTTACTACCTTACCTGGACCTACAATCGTGTATACATCTCACTCCGAATGGTTACTATGGCTAATTGTGGTTCCCTTGTTAGCGAAAATAATTTTCATTAACGCACAGCCCTGGTGCGTACACACAGCGAAGCCTAGTAGAGAGAATGTTGAGCTCGTAATGTTACTCGGATAATAACCTCATTAGATTTGCTACAGACACAAACTGTGTAGTGATATATAGCAATTCCAAAGTGACGCTGTAGTAGCGTGTAGAAATAGATGGGTTCGAAAGAGTGCACAAAATAGAATGTATAACTGTTTTGCTTCGCTACAAAAGGGTTATGATTTGGCAATGTAGTATTTGTGAGAATCTCTTTAAAAGGAGTGAAATGTTTTATAATATGTAGTATCTGTGAGAATCTCGTTAAAAGAAGTGAAATGTTTCATGATACTGATTTGGCTTTCGATTAAACTCGGAAGAAGCGCTGAAAATTCAGTGAAACGATTTCTAATTGATTTGGCTGTGAACTTTTTTACTAAACAACAAAAATTGAATGTTACATTGAAAAACCAAATCACGCACATCTTTCTGAGCACACATATTTATTCGTGTTACTGTAGTTCTCTTAGTTGACGGCATTAGCATAAACATACTAGGTGATGTTATTTCCACATTCATTAATTGATAGTCAATCGGAAGCGAACGCGCCAAATAATTTAGTAATGCTTGAAAATCAATATTTCTGAATGATTGAGGTGGGAGACACAACATAATTTTGCAAGGACCTGAGACTTGTTAACCTAAACTGCAAGCGTTAGGTTGATTTCAAAAGAGATGTGCGTGATTTGGTTTTTCAATGTAACATTCAATTTTTGTTGTTTAGTAAAAAAGTTCACAGCCAAATCAATTAGAAATCATTTCACTGAATTTTCAGCGCTTCTTCCGAGTTTAATCGAAAGCCAATTCAGTATCATGAAACATTTCACTTCTTTTAACGAGATTCTCACAGATACTACATATTATAAAACATTTCACTCCTTTTAAAGAGATTCTCACAAATACTACATTGCCAAATCATAACCCTTTTGTAGCGAAGCAAAACAGTTATAAATTTCATTATATTTTAACGAAGGCTCCCTTTGGAAAACGGTAAACAAAAAGGTCGTTTATAGCCGCCACGACCCACTGCGAGGTGGCGAGCCTCGCTACGGAAACAAAATTAACCTCCTAGCGGGGTAGATATTAGACATTCAGACATTCCACACATTTCATAAGCAGTCTTCATGAGCTCTAGAATTTGATCGCGATAGCAAGCAGCCAACTTCATTTTTGGCTGAATCGTATACAGCGCGGATTTCCTGAAATCATTTATCACATGTAAAAACAGACCGCACTTCTCGGTCAAGATTGATGATGATAGGTTACCATCACTCGCCGAAATTTCACCCTTTGCGCGAATAAGCTTTGATGACGGTGCTAAAGTTGAATTTGATCCCTAAGGCCTCGGTCATGGTTGGGCTTAGCCAGCTCGGTCGATTTTCATGAAAGGCATGAACGAGGTGGAGTTGAAAAAAACATCCGATGTGGCTCACCCGACCGATGTTCACATGATATAAGGTAGGATTTGAATGAAATCTATGATATCGTTCCACATAGTTTATACATATTGACCGTGTCAGCCATAACTGGTTACACAAGGCGATTTTCGCAACCTCCTTCGTGCCTGGTTTTCATTCGTATCGGCCGGGTTGGCCACGGCGTTTTTCACTCACCTCTGACAGGGGCCTAATGACAATAGAGTGTGATAAAGGCCGCTTTCCCCGAAGCATCAAGTCTCGAAATGGCGGTTGGAGAGTTCCTGAGTTGGAGAATCTATGGGGAGTGAGTTTTATGTGGAGTAAAAACATTTGAGAAGGACCGCTGATTCAGGCAGGAGGCTTCGAAGGGAGGGACGTTGGGAAAAACTCTAATGGTTATATTTGTGCCAGAGTGGACCGCTCTGGCGGTGAGGACAGCTTATCACAAAAAGAAAAAGGAAACAGAACTAAAATATTGAACATACAATGAAATCCTCCTGGAGAAAGCCATTCTAGTTTCTCTTCTGGATCATATATTGTGTCACATGATTGGTCAATAGCCCTCCGTGGCAAATCATCCGAAGAAACCTCTGAAAAAAACTAAATTATGAGCGATTATGCTGAGAAGGATGGAGCACGCATGGTCTTCTGCGGGAATCACGGGCCATGCATTTCACACTTTTAAGGCTGGGCGGGTGCTAAAATAGTCCAAGGGGGAGTCACTCGTAATTCAAAGAAAAAATGAATGATATCGCTTTGAGAAATTTGAGAACTTGCATGGAGTCTCTAGGGAAACAATGACTTGAAACGCTATCAGGCATCTCATATCGGCAGAAATTTCCATTTAATGGATGAGTGCTTCAGTGCTTCTCTTCCCCCCCCCTCCCAACTAGGTTTGCACCTAATCCAGTGTGCGCCTGCTCGTGGAGAGTTCCTGAGTTGGAGAATCTATGGGGAGTGAGCTTTATGTAGAGTAAAAAACATTTGAGAAGGACCGCTGATTCAGGCAGGAGGCTTCGAAGGGTGGGACGGTGGGAAAAACTATAATGGTCATCTTTGTGCCAGAGTGGCCCGCTCTGGCGGTCAGGACAGCTTATAACAAAAAGAAAAAGGAAACAGAACTCAAGTATTGAACATACCTTGAAATCCTCCTGGAGAAAGCCATTCTAGTTCCGCTTCTGGATCATATATTGTTTCAAATGATTGGGCAATAGCCCTCCGTGGCAAATCATCAGAAGAAACCTCTGAAAAAAAACTAAATTATGAGCGATTATGCTGAGAAGGATGGAGCACGCATGGTCTTCTGCGGGAACCACGGGCCATGCATTTCACACTAATAAGGCTGGGCGGGTGCTAACCTAGTCTAAGGGGGGAGTCACTCGTAATTCAAAGAAAAAATGAATGATATTGCTTTGAGAAATTTGAGAGCTTGCATGGAGTCTCTAGGGCAACAATGACTTGAAACGCTATCAGGCATCTCATATCGGCAGAAATTTCCATTTAATGGCAGAGTGCTTCAGTGCTTCCCCCCAACTAAGTTTGCACCTAATCCCGTGTGCGCCTGTTCGTGCAGATTAGTTGGCGAGGGGATACTAAAGAGTATTGGAAACGAAAAGATTCATCTATGAAACGTAAATTTCTTCCGTTATCAGATGAGTGATAACGTTATCACTTATACTTTCCCGAAACTCAGGTACTCAGGATGACGGCCGGCGAACAGTTCCCAGCTGGCCCGCGGTCTCCTCTTTTGGTTCGCCGGCCAGCCGTATGTCGACGGCCCGCCGACCTTTACCAGATGGCGCGCGATCACTATGTGTATTATTGCTTACCTCAAGCATGTCACCCCGGCCCCACGGCGAAGAAACGCCCCGCCTGGGTCCGCCGCAGTCTGCGGTGAGGAACCACCCTCCCCGCGGATCGCGGCGAAAACCGCCGCCCCCCCCCCAGCCGTGGGGATGCCCCTATCCCCTCAGCAGTCAAAAATATGCTGGCCTCCGGAGAGTGACTCGAAGTCACCTTCCAGGGCCGGCAGTTGAATGCCGATTGAGGACTCTAGTGAAAAGAGGCGCCTTTTATACCGGCTGTGCACGTGATAAGCACGTTACGACGAGATCAGTCGTGATCATTTTCAATTGTCTTTCCAACCGGCCGAATTGGAGAGGGCGTGGCGTGTTTTGTGGTTCGCGGGCGAGCCAGCACCCGCGCTGCGTGTGCGTCGCATGCAGCATGTTTCGCCGCTGTCCGGCACCCTCGAAATGTGGGGCGCCGGTCGTCGTTTTCGGCATAGAGGTTCGCCGGCCGTCGCCCTGAGTACCTGAGAAATTCCATGGTCATACGATAAAAAACGGGTACGAACCTTGTTCAGGAGAGGAGTGCTCACGCATAAGCCAAGTGAAGAATGAATCATACTCCTTTCATAAATCTGAGTATTTCCATGGAATCTTCGGGTGAATAAAGACTGATAATGCCATCAGGAAATCTTAGAATAGCAGAAATGCTTATTTAATGAATGAAACTTGAGGCCCCGGTCAGAGTTGGTGCTATTTGCATATGCAACCCACCGACTCCCCCCAACACCCTCCCCCCCAACACCCACCTGGTCGATGCGTATGTTTAAAATGATGGAGTGAGGTTGAGAAAATCACTCGGTGCATCCAACTAGATATGACGATGATTACGTGGCGAACAGGATTGCACCTGTTCAGAGAAATAGTTAAGGAGAGCATAGTGAAGGAACGGAGGTAGCAGTAGGGTTAGCTTTCTAGTGATACGCAATGTTTTATCATAGGCCCGCCCACCCGGTGATTTTCTCATCCACGTATTGCATGGATATCGACCGCGTCGGATACACCGAGTGATTTTCTCAACCTCACTCCATCATTTCAAACATACATACGTATCGACCGGGTGGGTGTTGGGGGGTGTTGGGGGGTGCGGGGGGACACACCGAGTGATTTTCTCAACCTCACTCCATCATTTTAAACATACGTATCGACCGGATGGGTGTTGGGGGGTGTTGGGGGGTGTTGGGGGGTGCGGGGGGGATACACCAAGTGATTTTCGCATCCCATTTCCAATGCATTCTGTGCGTATCGACCGGGTTAGAGACGTCGGCTCATCCAACTATGACCGGGGCCTGAGTCTCCACTTGCACGGAATCTTGAGTGTCACCCCGTCTAGTATGATACCTTTAAATGAGAAGGTTCGAAGCGTATCAGCAGTTCGTAATAAACACCCAACACGACACTTAGAAGGATGTTGGTGGCCAAATCCGCAGCGATTTCATTGAACAACACGGAAATTGTTTATTGGGTACTCTTTTCTCGTTATGAAGCCATCAAAATGTATTTTTCAATCTACTGAGGCTCTGAGAAGTTTCGAGCTTGGATTAGTCGTGTTCTACCTTTCGCACCTTTAACTGGTAACACTGACCCGCATACATTTCACGGCGCTATTATTTACAAGGTGCACACCCACGCCGCTTCGCGGCGTACTTGTAGGCGTGTATTTTGACGCATAAAATGATAGAATCATTGTCAAAAGCACTTAGTTATAATCGTTCCTCGAAGCGCAGTCCGATCCCACACACTTTCCTCTGCGTTAGCGCACTTACAGTTGGGTCCAACACAAGTTCTGTGGCGCTTGGCACATTTCGGTTCGGGTTCCGCACACGTTCCCCGGCGCTTGGCGCACTTCTACTTGAGTGATGCACACGTTCCTCGGCGCTTGGCGCACCTCTAGATGTGTCCTGCACGCGTTCTTTGGCGCTTGGCGCACTTCTACTTGGGTCCTGCACACGTTCCCCGGCGCTTGGCGCACTTCTTCTTGGGTCCTGCACACGTTCCCCAGCGCTTGGCGCACTTCTAGATGTGTCCTGCACGCGTTCTTCGGCGCTTGGCGCACTTTTAGTTGGGTCTCGCACACGTTCCCCGGCGCTTGGCGCACTTCTACTTGGGTCCCGCACACGTTTCCCGTCGCTTGGCGCACTTCCACTTGGGTTCTGCACACGTTCCCCGGCGCTTGGCGCACTTCTACTTGGGTTCTGCACACGTTCCCCGGCGCTTGGCGCACTTCTGTTTGGGTCCTGCACACGTTTCCCGGCGCTTGGCGCACTTCTACTTGGGTTCTGCACACGTTCCCCGGCGCTTGGCGCACATATATTTGGGTCCTGCACACGTTCCCCGGCACTTGGCGCACTTCTACTTGGGTCCCGCACACGTTTCCCGTCGCTTGGCGCACTTCCACTTGGGTTCTGCACACGTTCCCCGGCGCTTGGCGCACTTCTACTTGGGTTCTGCACACGTTCCCCGGCGCTTGGCGCACTTCTGTTTGGGTCCCGCACACGTTTCCCGTCGCTTGGCGCACTTCCACTTGGGTTCTGCACACGTTCCCCGGCGCTTGGCGCACTTCTACTTGGGTCCTGCACACGTTCCTCGGCGCTTGGCGCACTTCTAGATGTGTCCTGCACGCGTTCTTCGGCGCTTGGCGCACTTCTACTTGGGTCCTGCACACGTTCCCCGGCGCTTGGCGCACTTCTACTTGGGTCCTGCACACGTTCCCTTGCGCTTGGCGCACTTCTACTTGGGTCCCGCACACGTTTCCCGTCGCTTGGCGCACTTCTACTTGGGTCCTGCACACGTTCCCAGGTGCTTGGCGCACTTATAGCTGGGTTCCGCACATGTTCTTGGCGCTCGGCGCACTTCTAGTTGAGTCCCGCACACGTTCCCCGGCGCTTGGCGCACTTCTACTTGGGTTCTGCACACGTTCCCAGGCGCTTGGCGCACTTCTAGATGGGTCCCGCACACGTTCTCCGGCGCTTGGCGCACTTCTGTTTGGGTCCCGTGCACGTTTCAAGTCGCTTGGCGCACATAAATTTGGGTCCCGCACAAGTTCTCTGGCACTTGGCTCACTTCTAGATGCGTCCCGCATACATTCCCCGGCGCTTGGCGCACTTTTAGTTGGGTCCCGTGCACGTTTCCCGTCGCTTGGCGCACATAAATTTGGGTTCCGCACACGTTCTCTGGCACTTGGCGCACTTCTAGATGCGTCCCGCATACACTCCCCGGCGCTCGGCGCACTTCTAGTTGGGTCCCGCACACGTTTCCCGGCGCTCAGCACAGTTCTAGTTGGGTCCCGCATACGTTCCCAGGCGCTTGGCGCACTTTTAGTTGGGTCTCGCACACGGTCCCCGGAGCTCGGCACAGTTCTAGTTGGGTCCCGAACACCTTGCCCAGCGCTTGGCGCACTTCTACTTGGGTTCTGCACGTTCCCCGGCGCTTGGCGCACTTCCACTTGGGTCCTGCACACGTTCCCCGGCGCTTGGCGCACTTCTACTTGGGTTCTGCACACGTTCCTAGGCGCTTGGCGCACTTATATTTGGGTCCTGCACACGTCCCCCGGCACTTGGCGCACTTCTACTTGGGTTCTGCACACGTTTCCCGGCGCTCGGCGCACTTCTAGTTGGGGCCCGCACACGTTTCCCGGCGCTCAGCACAGTTCTAATTGGGTCCCGCATACGTTGCCCAGCCCTTGGCGCACTTCTACTTGGGTCCTGCACACGTTCCCAGGCGCTTGGCGCACTTATAGCTGGGTTCCGCACATGTTCTTGGCGCTCGGCGCACTTCTACTTGGGTCCCGCACACGTTTCCCGTCGCTTGGCGCACTTCTGCTTGGGTCTCGCACACGTTCCCCGGCGCTTGGCGCACTTCTGCTGGGTCCTGCATACGTTCCCCGGCGCTTGGCGCACTTCTACTTGGGTCCTGCACACGTTCCCCGGCGCTTGGCGCACTTCTACTTGGGTCCTGCACACGTTCCCCGGCGCTTGGCGCACTTCTACTTGGGTCCCGCACACGTTTCCCGTCGCTTGGCGCACTTCTACTTGGGTCCTGCACACGTTCCCAGGTGCTTGGCGCACTTATAGCTGGGTTCCGCACATGTTCTTGGCGCTCGGCGCACTTCTAGTTGAGTCCCGCACACGTTCCCCGGCGCTTGGCGCACTTCTACTTGGGTTCTGCACACGTTCCCAGGCGCTTGGCGCACTTCTAGATGGGTCCCGCACACGTTCTCCGGCGCTTGGCGCACTTCTGGTTGGGTCCGTGCACGTTTCAAGTCGCTTGGCGCACATAAATTTGGGTCCCGCACAAGTTCTCTGGCACTTGGCTCACTTCTAGATGCGTCCGCATACACTCCCCGGCGCTTGGCGCACTGCAGTTGGGTCCCGCATACCTTGCCCAGCGCTTGGCGCACTTCTACTTGGGTCCTGCACGTTCCCCGGCGCTTGGCGCAGTTCCACTTGGGTCCTGCACGTTCCCCGGCGCTTGGCGCACTTCCACTTGGGTCCTGCACGTTCCCCGGCGCTTGGCTCACTTCTACTTGGGTTCTGCACACGTTCCTAGGCGCTTGGCGCACTTATATTTGGGTCCTGCACACGTTCCCCGGCGCTTGGCGCACTTCTACTTGGGTTCTGCACACGTTCCCCGGCGCTCGGCGCACTTCTAGTTGGGTCCTGCACACGTTCCCAGGTGCTTGGCGCACTTATAGCTGGGTTCCGCACATGTTCTTGGCGCTCGGCGCACTTCTAGTTGAGTCCGCACACGTTCCCCGGCGCTTGGCGCACTTCTACTTGGGTTCTGCACACGTTCCCAGGCGCTTGGCGCACTTCTAGATGGGTCCCGCACACGTTCTCCGGCGCTTGGCGCACTTCTGTTTGGGTCCCGGGCACGTTTCAGGTCGCTTGGCGCACATAAATTTGGGTCCCGCACACGTTCTCTGGCACTTGGCTCACTTCTAGATGCGTCCCGCATACACTCCCCGGCGCTTGGCGCACTTTTAGTTGGGTCCCGCATACCTTGCCCAGCGCTTGGCGCACTTCTACTTGGGTCCTGCACACGTTCCCCGGCGCTTGGCGCAGTTCCACTTGGGTCCTGCACGTTCCCCGGCGCTTGGCGCACTTCTAGTTGGGTTCTGCACGTTCCTCGGCGCTTGGCGCACATATATTTGGGTCCTGCACACGTTCCCCGGCGCTTGGCGCACTTCTACTTGGGTTCTGCACACGTTCACCGGCGCTCGGCGCACTTCTAGTTGGGTCCCGCACACGTTTCCCGGCGCTCAGCGCACTTCTACTTGGGTCCTGCACACGTTCCCCGGCGCTTGGCGCACTTCCACTTGGGTTCTGCACACGTTCCCAGGCGCTTGACGCACTTCTAGATGGGTCTCGCACACGTTCCCCGGCGCTCAGCACAGTTCTAGTTGGGTCTCGCACACGTTCCCCGGCGCTCAGCACAGTTCTAGTTGGGTCCCGCATACCTTGCCCAGCGCTTGGCGCACTTCTACTTGGGTCCTGCACACGTTCCCCGGCGCTTGGCGCACTTCTACTTGGGTCCCGCACACGTTTCCCGTGGCTTGGCGCACTTCTACTTGGGTCCTGCACACGTTCAACGGCGCTTGGCGCACTTCTAGATGTGTCCTGCACGCGTTCTTCGGCGCTTGACGCACCTTTAGTTGGGTCCTGCACACGTTCCCCGGCGCTTGGCGCACTTCTACTTGGGTCCCGCACACGTTTCCCGTCGCTTGGCGCACTTCTACTTGAGTGATGCACACGTTCCTCGGCGCTTGGCGCACTTCTAGATGTGTCCTGCACGCGTTCTTCGGCGCATGGCGCACTTCTACTTGGGTCCTGCACACGTTCCCCGGCGCTTGGCGCACTTCTACTTGGGTCCTGCACACCTTCCCCGGCGCTTGGCGCACTTTTAGTTGGGTCCCGCACACGTTTCCCGGCGCTCAGCACAGTTCTAGTTGGGTCCCGCATACGTTGCCCAGCGCTTGGTGCACTTCTACTTGGGTCCTGCACACGTTCCCCGGCGCTTGGCGCACTTCTGGGTCCTGCACGTTCCCCGGCGCTTGGCGCACTTCTACTTGGGTCTCGCACACGTTTCCCGTCGCTTGGCGCACTTCTACTTGGGTCCTGCACACGTTCAACGGCGCTTGGCGCACTTCTAGATGTGTCCTGCACGCGTTCTTCGGCGCTTGACGCACCTTTAGTTGGGTCCTGCACACGTTCCCCGGCGCTTGGCGCACTTCTAGATGGGCCCCGCACACGGTCTCCGGCGCTTAGCGCACTTCTGTTTGGGTCCGTGCACGTTTCCCGTCGCTTGGCGCACATAAATTTGGGTTCCGCACACGTTCTCTGGCACTTGGCGCACTTCTAGATGCGTCCCGCATACACTCCCCGGCGCTCGGCGCACTTCTAGTTGGGTCCCGCACACGTTTCCCGGCGCTCAGCACAGTTCTAGTTGGGTCCCGCATACGTTCCCAGGCGCTTGGCGCACTTTTAGTTGGGTCTCGCACACGTTCCCCGGCGCTCAGCACAGTTCTAGTTGGGTCCCGAACACCTTGCCCAGCGCTTGGCGCACTTCTACTTGGGTTCTGCACACGTTCCCCGGCGCTTGGCGCACTTCCATGGGTCCTGCACACGTTCCCCGGCGCTTGGCGCACTTCTACTTGGGTTCTGCACACGTTCCTAGGCGCTTGGCGCACTTATATTTGGGTCCTGCACACGTCCCCCGGCACTTGGCGCACTTCTACTTGGGTTCTGCACACGTTCCCCGGCGCTCGGCGCACTTCTAGTTGGGTCCCGCACACGTTTCCCGGCGCTCAGCACAGTTCTAATTGGGTCCCGCATACGTTGCCCAGCGCTTGGCGCACTTCTACTTGGGTCCTGCACACGTTCCCAGGCGCTTGGCGCACTTATAGCTGGGTTCCGCACATGTTCTTGGCGCTCGGCGCACTTCTACTTGGGTCCCGCGCACGTTTCCCGTCGCTTGGCGCACTTCCACTTGGGTTCTGCACACGTTCCCCGGCGCTTGGCGCACTTCTACTTGGGTTCTGCACACGTTCCCCGGCGCTTGGCGCACTTCTGTTTGGGTCCCGCACACGTTTCCCGTCGCTTGGCGCACTTCCACTTGGGTTCTGCACACGTTCCCCGGCGCCTGACGCACTTCTACTTGGGTCCTGCACACGTTCCTCGGCGCTTGGCGCACTTCTAGATGTGTCCTGCACGCGTTCTTCGGCGCTTGGCGCACTTCTACTTGGGTCCTGCACACGTTCCCCGGCGCTTGGCGCACTTCTACTTGGGTCCTGCACACGTTCCCTTGCGCTTGGCGCACTTCTACTTGGGTCCCGCACACGTTTCCCGTCGCTTGGCGCACTTCTACTTGGGTCCTGCACACGTTCCCAGGTGCTTGGCGCACTTATAGCTGGGTTCCGCACATGTTCTTGGCGCTCGGCGCACTTCTAGTTGAGTCCCGCACACGTTCCCCGGCGCTTGGCGCACTTCTACTTGGGTTCTGCACACGTTCCCAGGCGCTTGGCGCACTTCTAGATGGGTCCCGCACACGTTCTCCGGCGCTTGGCGCACTTCTGTTTGGGTCCCGTGCACGTTTCAAGTCGCTTGGCGCACATAAATTTGGGTCCCGCACAAGTTCTCTGGCACTTGGCTCACTTCTAGATGCGTCCCGCATACACTCCCCGGCGCTTGGCGCACTTTTAGTTGGGTCCCGCATACCTTGCCCAGCGCTTGGCGCACTTCTACTTGGGTCCTGCACACGTTCCCCGGCGCTTGGCGCAGTTCCACTTGGGTCCTGCACACGTTCCCCGGCGCTTGGCGCACTTCCACTTGGGTCCTGCACACGTTCCCCGGCGCTTGGCGCACTTCTACTTGGGTTCTGCACACGTTCCTAGGCGCTTGGCGCACTTATATTTGGGTTCTGCACACGTTCCCCGGCACTTGGCGCACTTCTACTTGGGTTCTGCACACGTTCCCCGGCGCTCGGCGCACTTCTAGTTGGGTCCTGCACACGTTCCCAGGTGCTTGGCGCACTTATAGCTGGGTTCCGCACATGTTCTTGGCGCTCGGCGCACTTCTAGTTGAGTCCCGCACACGTTCCCCGGCGCTTGGCGCACTTCTACTTGGGTTCTGCACACGTTCCCAGGCGCTTGGCGCACTTCTAGATGGGTCCCGCACACGTTCTCCGGCGCTTGGCGCACTTCTGTTTGGGTCCCGTGCACGTTTCAAGTCGCTTGGCGCACATAAATTTGGGTCCCGCACACGTTCTCTGGCACTTGGCTCACTTCTAGATGCGTCCCGCATACACTCCCCGGCGCTTGGCGCACTTTTAGTTGGGTCCCGCATACCTTGCCCAGCGCTTGGCGCACTTCTACTTGGGTCCTGCACACGTTCCCCGGCGCTTGGCGCAGTTCCACTTGGGTCCTGCACACGTTCCCCGGCGCTTGGCGCACTTCTACTTGGGTTCTGCACACGTTCCTCGGCGCTTGGCGCACATATATTTGGGTCCTGCACACGTTCCCCGGCACTTGGCGCACTTCTACTTGGGTTCTGCACACGTTCACCGGCGCTCGGCGCACTTCTAGTTGGGTCCCGCACACGTTTCCCGGCGCTCAGCACAGTTCTAGTTGGGTCCCGCATACGTTGCCCAGCGCTTGGCGCACTTCTACTTGGGTCCTGCACACGTTCCCAGGCGCTTGGCGCACTTTTAGATGGGCCCCGCACACGTTCCCCGGCGCTTGGCGCACTTCTACTTGGGTCCTGCACACCTTCCCCGGCGCTTGGTGCACCGTTAGTTGGGTCTCGCACACGTTCCCCGGCGCTCAGCACAATTCTAGTTGGGTCCCGCATACCTTGCCCAGCCCTTGGCGCACTTCTACTTGGGTCCTGCACACGTTCCCCGGCGCTTGGCGCACTTCTACTTGGGTCCCGCACACGTTTCCCGTCGCTTGGCGCACTTCTACTTGGGTCCTGCACACGTTCAACGGCGCTTGGCGCACTTCTAGATGTGTCCTGCACGCGTTCTTCGGCGCTTGACGCACCTTTAGTTGGGTCCTGCACACGTTCCCCGGCGCTTGGCGCACTTCTACTTGGGTCCCGCACACGTTTCCCGTCGCTTGGCGCACTTCTACTTGAGTGATGCACACGTTCCTCGGCGCTTGGCGCACTTCTAGATGTGTCCTGCACGCGTTCTTCGGCGCATGGCGCACTTCTACTTGGGTCCTGCACACGTTCCCCGGCGCTTGGCGCACTTCTACTTGGGTCCTGCACACCTTCCCCGGCGCTTGGCGCACTTTTAGTTGGGTCCCGCACACGTTTCCCGGCGCTCAGCACAGTTCTAGTTGGGTCCCGCATACGTTGCCCAGCGCTTGGTGCACTTCTACTTGGGTCCTGCACACGTTCCCCGGCGCTTGGCGCACTTCTACTTGGGTCCTGCACACGTTCCCCGGCGCTTGGCGCACTTCTACTTGGGTCTCGCACACGTTTCCCGTCGCTTGGCGCACTTCTACTTGGGTCCTGCACACGTTCAACGGCGCTTGGCGCACTTCTAGATGTGTCCTGCACGCGTTCTTCGGCGCTTGACGCACCTTTAGTTGGGTCCTGCACACGTTCCCCGGCGCTTGGCGCACTTCTAGATGGGCCCCGCACACGTTCTCCGGCGCTTAGCGCACTTCTGTTTGGGTCCCGTGCACGTTTCCCGTCGCTTGGCGCACATAAATTTGGGTTCCGCACACGTTCTCTGGCACTTGGCGCACTTCTAGATGCGTCCCGCATACACTCCCCGGCGCTCGGCGCACTTCTAGTTGGGTCCCGCACACGTTTCCCGGCGCTCAGCACAGTTCTAGTTGGGTCCCGCATACGTTCCCAGGCGCTTGGCGCACTTTTAGTTGGGTCTCGCACACGTTCCCCGGCGCTCAGCACAGTTCTAGTTGGGTCCCGCACACCTTGCCCAGCGCTTGGCGCACTTCTACTTGGGTTCTGCACACGTTCCCCGGCGCTTGGCGCACTTCCACTTGGGTCCTGCACACGTTCCCCGGCGCTTGGCGCACTTCTACTTGGGTTCTGCACACGTTCCTAGGCGCTTGGCGCACTTATATTTGGGTCCTGCACACGTCCCCCGGCACTTGGCGCACTTCTACTTGGGTTCTGCACACGTTCCCCGGCGCTCGGCGCACTTCTAGTTGGGTCCCGCACACGTTTCCCGGCGCTCAGCACAGTTCTAATTGGGTCCCGCATACGTTGCCCAGCGCTTGGCGCACTTCTACTTGGGTCCTGCACACGTTCCCAGGCGCTTGGCGCACTTATAGCTGGGTTCCGCACATGTTCTTGGCGCTCGGCGCACTTCTAGTTGGGTCCCGCACACGTTCCCCGGCGCTTGGCGCACTTCTACTTGGGTTCTGCACACGTTCCCAGGCGCTTGGCGCACTTCTAGATGGGTCTCGCACACGTTTTCCGGCGCTTGGTGCACTTCTGTTTGGGTCCCGTGCACGCTTCCCGTCGCTTGGCGCACATAAATTTGGGTCCCGCACACCTTCCCGGCGCTTGGCGCACTTCTAGATGGGTCCTGCACACGTTTTCTGGCACTTGGCGCACTTCTAGATGCGTCCCGCATACACTCCCCGGCGCTCGGCGCACTTCTAGTTGGGTCCCGCACACGTTTCCCGGCGCTCAGCACAGTTCTAGTTGGGTCCCGCATACGTTGCCCAGCGCTTGGTGCACTTCTACTTGGGTCCTGCACACGTTCCCCGGCGCTTCGCGCACTTCTGTTTGGGTCCCGCACACGTTTCCCGTCGCTTCGCGCAATTCTACTTGGGTCCTGCACACGTTCCCCGGAGCTTGGCGCACTTCTAGATGTGTCCTGCACGAGTTCTTCGGTGCTTAACGCACTTTTAGTTGGGTCTCGCACACGTTCCCCGGCGCTCAGCACAATTCTAGTTGGGTCCCGCATACCTTGCCCAGCGCTTGGCGCACTTCTACTTGGGTCCTGCACACGTTCCCCGGCGCTTGGCGCACTTCTACTTGGGTCCCGCACACGTTTCCCGTCGCTTAACGCACTTGTACTTGGGTCCTGCACACGTTCAACGGCGCTTGGCGCACTTCTAGATGTGTCCTGCACGCGTTCTTCGGCGCTTGACGCACTTTTAGTTGGGTCTCGCACACGTTTCCCGTCGCTTGGCGCACTTCTACTTGCGTGATGCACACGTTCCTCGGCGCTTGGCGCACTTCTAGATGTGTCCTGCACGCGTTCTTCGGCGCTTGGCGCACTTCTACTTGGGTCCTGCACACGTTCCCCGGCGCTTGGCGCACTTCTACTTGGGTCCTGCACACCTTCCCCGGCGCTTGGTGCACCGTTAGTTGGGTCTCGCACACGTTCCCCGGCGCTCAGCACAATTCTAGTTGGGTCCCGCACACGTTTCCCGTCGCTTGGCGCACTTCTACTTGGGTCCTGCACACGTTCCCCGGCGCTTGGCGCACTTCTACTTGGGTCCTGCACACCTTCCCCGGCGCTTGGCGCACTTCTTCTTGGGTCCTGCACACGTTCCCCGGCGCTTGGCGCACTTCTACTTGGGTCCCGCACACGTTTCCCGTCGCTTGGCGCACTTCTACTTGGGTCCTGCACACGTTCAACGGCGCTTGGCGCACTTCTAGATGTGTCCTGCACGCGTTCTTCGGCGCTTGACGCACCTTTAGTTGGGTCCTGCACACGTTCCCCGGCGCTTGGCGCACTTCTACTTGGGTCCCGCACACGTTTCCCGTCGCTTGGCGCACTTCTACTTGAGTGATGCACACGTTCCTCGGCGCTTGGCGCACTTCTAGATGTGTCCTGCACGCGTTCTTCGGCGCATGGCGCACTTCTACTTGGGTCCTGCACACGTTCCCCGGCGCTTGGCGCACTTCTACTTGGGTCCTGCACACCTTCCCCGGCGCTTGGCGCACTTTTAGTTGGGTCCCGCACACGTTTCCCGGCGCTCAGCACAGTTCTAGTTGGGTCCCGCATACGTTGCCCAGCGCTTGGTGCACTTCTACTTGGGTCCTGCACACGTTCCCCGGCGCTTGGCGCACTTCTACTTGGGTCCTGCACACCTTCCCCGGCGCTTGGCGCACTTTTAGTTGGGTCCCGCACACGTTTCCCGGCGCTCAGCACAGTTCTAGTTGGGTCCCGCACACGTTTCCCGTCGCTTGGCGCACTTCTACTTGAGTGATGCACACGTTCCTCGGCGCTTGGCGCACTTCTAGATGTGTCCTGCACGCGTTCTTCGGCGCTTGGCGCACTTCTACTTGGGTCCTGCACACGTTCCCCGGCGCTTGGCGCACTTCTACTTGGGTCCCGCATACGTTTCCCGTCGCTTGGCGCACTTCTACTTGGGTCCTGCACACGTTCAACGGCGCTTGGCGCACTTCTAGATGTGTCCTGCACGCGTTCTTCGGCGCTTGACGCACCTTTAGTTGGGTCCTGCACACGTTCCCCGGCGCTCAGCACAATTATAGTTGGGTCCCGCATACCTTGCCCAGCGCTTGGCGCACTTCTACTTGGGTTTTGCACACGTTCCCGAAGCTTCGCGCAATTCTAGATGCGTCCCGCAATAAGCGGTGTGCATACGGTTCCTGATGGACGAGAAGCAGACCTACCCTAACGCTTGCAATCCATTCACTCTTATCACAATACCACTCCATTTCTCTCGATGCCCAACCATGTTTCTTATCATTCAAAGTTTCACCGGACTGACACACACACACACACACACACACACACACACACACACACACACACACACACACACACACACACACACACACACACACACACACACACACACACACACACACACACACACACACACACACACACACACACACACACACACACACACACACACACACACACACACACACACACACACACACACACACACTCACACACACACACACACACACACACACACACACACACACACACACACGCTCACACAGACACACATTTTAAAGTTCACAATTTTTTCCATATCTCGAGAACCACAAAGCGGATTTTTCTGAAACTTGGGCAGTGTTAAAAACAGGGATGAGCGGAATTCCGATTTCCGATTTCCGAATTCCGATTTCCGATGGTTTTTGGCCTTCCGATTTCCGAATTCCGATTTCCGAAAAAAAGCCTGAAAATGCGGAAGAAATCGGAAATATTCACGAGATAAAAAATTTTTACGCTCTCCCTGGCCAAATCCCCAGAGGGTTATTTTAGGCGCTGAATTCGGATTCGAGGTCCGTTTTCACTTTTCACAAAGCCAGAGTTAATTGTGTTTGCATGAAAACTTTCAGTAAAGAAGGATGAGTTCAAGTTTTTTTGGTACGCGCAGTCACCAGGGGGGAGCGTTAAGAATTTCACTGAATGTATTTCGGATTTCCGATTTCCGCATTCCGATTTCCGATGGTTTTTGGCGTTCCGATTTCCGAATTCCGATTTCCGAAATCGAGAAGGTCGTTCCGATTTCCGATTTCCGATTTCCGAAGTTCAGAAAAAAGTTTCCGCTCATCCCTGCTTCTGATGCATGTGCAAGGCGAGATTTTGTAACATGTACGACACTATAATGCCTGTGTTTATGTGAGCATACGCATCCTCTCCCCGATTTTTGGTAAAGAAAATCGTCAAAATAACAGCTATTTCTTTAGTGCCTTTATAGTTTTGAAACAGTGTAAAATCAAAAAAGCTTAACAAATATTTTTAACAGAAACTAGAAGGAAAGATATGATTATGACAGAGTATGTGTACGAAGGCTACTCGAATACTGAGCAAGGTTCTTCTCAATACGGATTGCGAGTTTGAGAATTCAAAAAAATAGGGTGCTTTTATAGTTTTAAAAAGCAATTTACTACATAATAGCAAGGGCATTCTCGCAAGGCTCTCCCTTTTGTTGGATTCTGACAAAGCCGGCGTGGCCTCCTTAGTAAGTGGCATACGACGACTGTTACTGAGCAGTGGAGTATTGTCCGCAGAAGGACGTCATCATTAGAATAATGTAGTTTTCCTACAGGAAATTCGATTGAGAAACTCCATATTCTCTGTTGCGGTTAGATCAGAACCAAGAGAAGTAAAAACGTGCCTCATTATCCAGTTTTTTTTTGAAAGATAAACTCCCTTTCAGTTGATGACGTCATAGAGCGGCTGATGCTTCACTGGGACGGTATTGTTAGGTTGGTGGGATATTGATGGGATGAAAACGCAGAATCGGGGATGGAGACCTTCCTCCCATGGGATGTCTACAGAAACAGCGCTTCCGCGGATAGGCTGTCTACGGCACCATGGAGGGGGGCGACGGGCTGTACTCGAGGGGCTATCCCTGCTCTTTTTGGATGTCTACAGGGAGCATTGCGTGAGGTGACATCTCCGTGTCCTGTGGACAACGGCAAACGTCTGAGAAGAAGAAGCGCTTGGGGGCTATACAAATCGGAAGAAAAAGCAGTGATTAGGGACGTAAGGTAAGGAGGGACGGAAGGGTTGGAAAACGGATGCTGTTATCAACCGACGATCTACTACTAGCATCTCATATTTTGCTTCTTGATCCCACATTTTCATAACCCCACCCTGCTGTAAATTTCCGGCTGCCTGCTCTGCTCAAGGAAGTCTATACGGGCAGCAACTTTCGGGTAGACAGAAATCAGTCAACACCGTTTAACAAACTAATCCGCCTCAGGATGGTGGCGCACACAAAAGTTTACTTGAGCGAAAACTTTGCTAGGTCTCGCCGGTCAATTTATCAGTCAGATTGATTGGTAAGATTTGTAAAGGAGCCGTTTGGCCCGTCAAAGCTGTATGCCGCTATTCATGTTTGTGCGCTGAAAATTGTGTTTCACCGTAACTTATGAAGCGCTTACCATTGAGAGATCACGGTGCTCTCATGATCTAGACTGCGTGATAATGCGAGTCTAACCTGCACCAGTCCTCATAAGGACATTGTATGGTAGTTACCTCATCATCTATGACGGCACAGTGTGAGCTCACCATTTTGGTGTCATGTTTTTGTTCGTGCCATAACTTCTCTCATGGTTAAAAGGCAGAATGCACGCTCAAAAACCCTATCGATTTTATGGTCTGAATTGAAGGCCTCGTTGTGACTAATATTGAGATTCGACAAGAAAACCTCCCCAAAAAATTATAAACTACTTCATAAAATTGCAAGTGATCACAAGGCCTAGGCAAAACCAAACCTCTCCAGCCGCTTCGCGGCTGGAGCGATTATATGGAAATGAAGTGACAACGGGTTGTTTTTAAATTTGGTTGAAAACGGACCATGCGCTCGCAAAGGCACGCGAGCGCAAATATGATTGGACTATCAATGTTACTGCACTCGCATGGACGTGTGCTAAACGTTTACGATGTTTCAAACCTCGAAAACGATCCAAAAAAGACTTTTTTCGAGCAACTTCGAGCAGCGGGGTGTGGAGTCCCGCCCACTTTGCCTGTGGAATCCCGCCTTTCATACAATTTTTTTGCTTCAAACCGATCGCTTTGGCTCGTTTCTGACGCTCCCGACGACGCAGGCGTTTTAGTATTGGTCGTCTTACTTAAAGGCAGTGTTCACGATAAATTTCACTTTCGATATCTCCACGGTTTACTGAAGGTCTGGTGCCCTATATAGCAGGGCATGCTTAAAAAGGACACGAAAGACGCGTTTTTGAGCCAAAATAGGCCCTCCCTTGTTTACGTTGATTTTTGAGCGTGGAGGAATTGACCGCTAGAAGGATGATACCTATCAGTGCAATGAAGCAAACAGCTCACTTATCAGCACTTTCTTCACTTGATCATTCCTATGATCTGAGTCTTCATTTGTTCCTTTCAAGGGGCGGACCTGGGGCACGGGGCGTGTCTGGGGCACCAAAACGCTTGTTTGCAGCCGTTATTTTGCCACTCCTGGCTCGTTATCTACCATTCCTTTGGCACTGAGAGCCTAGGATCCTTCTCCCCTGTCATTTTACTGTAAAAAGTCAACGAGGATGATCATCGGGAACACTGCCTTTAACTAGCGTCGTTATCTTGACTACTTTTGCGAGCGTGCAAGCTGCCTTGAAAGGCATTGTTCACTATTTAAATTCCTTTCCTCTTTCTTCACCTATCCTGAAGCTGGTCCCTTTCTGATTCCAATGATGCTTCTCGAATCGTACAAGACCTTCTGAGAACTGAGTTATGGTACCTCAAAGATTGAGCAACGGAAGCATAGTGGACGAGTTGCCCGAAGCTTGTAACTTCCGTGTTTTGCAGCCAATGTATGCCAGCTGACCTGAGTAAGGAGAGAAGTTGAGAATGAAGGATACAACGGGGATTTTGATCGACATCGTTCGCTCATCTCACGACATTGAGTGTTCCATTGTTCACGTCGAGGGGCGGAAAAGGGCCAGACTTGCCCTAAGCGGCGGGGTTCGCCCGTTTTTCTAAGTCGTTGTGCGGCTTCTGGGTAGCTTTTCGCTCCGTTTATCCAGAACTGTTCAGCTTCTGAGAGACGTGAGAAGCGTTTTTCATGGAAAATTCGAGGATGAAGTTTATCGTGAACAGTGCGTTTAAGGTCACCATTTCAGACGTCTCTTGGCGGATACATGAAGTATAACGAAACGATGTCCAGGACTTTTATCCTAGTAGAGAAACAACGATACTTCCCTTACAAATACAGTATGCTAAAAAATAGGGAGGGATACGAATCGCTCATGAAATGTCTTAGGCACAGCTTTGGTGTTGAATTCAAGCATGAAGACTTCAGCCGGTGAGTTTCACGCCCTGACATTTTTTATTCACAATGAGGAGGTATGTTTTTATAAGCATTTGATTTTGAATAAAAGTGATGTCCCTATTCGGTGTAATCGACTACACTTATTAAGGTCTTAGAGATTCTGTGAGGCCATATTCAGCTACAAAGAAAGATTTTTGTTACGTGAATTTTGCACAATGTTAGCCTTTAGTCGCTCAAAGAGATGGAGACCCTTATTAGTCAGCAGTAGAAGTCAGCTGGAAATCTGGACGTCAAAGGCCGTTTTCACGATGATTTTCGTTCCCAGTTTCCAACTTAAATCAATGCGTTGGCCACCAAGTCTTACCATAATCACGGAGAAACGGCGAAAAACGCACTAAACTGAATTGTTTTGGTGATATTATTTCCTGGTTTGGACTAGTTGTCCGGCTGTATGAACATGCTTTATGTGGTTTTGACCGCTGAAAAATGGGGATAATCAGGAATTGAAGAATATTTTGGAAAATCACAATGGATGTTCATGTGCGTTTCCCCAAATTTTCGCGTCATTTTGTTCTACTCGTAGGCCAAGCATTGCATCTAGCACATATTCTCGAAATTGGAAATCGCCTTCAAAGGCAGCGTACGCGCGAAAAACCGTATTCATTTTTTTCCAATTTTACCCAGTTAGGCCTTCCAGGTTGTGATATATCGCGAAGAGGTCCCACTCAAACCATCGAAGTTTCGGAGAAAAACTCTTTCAAATATCCCGGAGCATTCAGCTTCCTTTTTTTCCACGTCTGTCCGGAGTGTCTTGTGTTCTACACAAATATGGGAAATTTGAACATCTGAATCGGTCTAGCCCTCTAAAAGGCAGCGTTCACGATGATCATCCTCGATGACTTTCCACAGAGAAATGGTAGGCGAAAAGGATTTTAGTCTACCAGTGCCGGAAGAACAGTATAAAACGAGCCAGGAGTGCCAAAATAACGGCTGCAAACCAGTGTTTTGGAGTCCCAGAACCGCCCCATGCCCCATTTTCCCCCTCGATTTGAAAAAATGAACACTCAGGTTACGGGAATGATCAAGTCAAGGAAGTGCTGATGAGTGAGCTGATCGCTTGATTGCATTGAATGCTGTCATCCTTCGTAGCGGTCAATTCCTCCACGCTCAAAAATCAACTTAAACAAAGGAGGACCTATCTTGGCTCTAGAACGAGGCTTCCGCCTTTTTTTTGTGAGCATGCCTTGCTATATAGGGCACCAGAACTTCCTTAAACCATGGAGATATCGAAAGTGAAATCTATCGTGAACACTGCCTTTATCTTTTTAGTTTCCACGATTCTTTTCGCCCTCGTGTTGTCGGAAATTCTCTGAAAACAGGAACCTCAAGAACCTCTGAACTCAAGAACCTCTCGCAAAAAAGAATGTAGAATTTTTGATTCCCGCAGCCTGGCGTTGCCCGTCGTGGCGCTTCTGCTCCTCTTGCTAGATGATCGACCGGGAAAACGCCTATTCAGATCTCGGAGAGTTTTCACGAGCCGATAGCATTATAAATACACAACATTGAGGTCTAAAGCTTTACTAACTACCCCCACTTGGATCAAAGATTTGATTGAGAAGAAAAACACAAATGTGGTTTTCTGCGCGGCCGCTGCCTTTGAAGGCAGTGTTCACGATAAAAATCGTTTTTCCGCTTTCTCGCCCATCTCGAAAACGGCCCCATGCTGATTCCAGTGATGTCTCTGAAAACGTACAAAACCTTCTGGGAACGGAGTTATGGTCCCTCAAAAATTGAGGCTAGGAAACATGGTGGGCGAGCTGTCCGAGGCTTGTAACTTCCGTCTTTTGCGGCCGATGTATGCCAGCTGACCTGAGTAAAGAGAGAAGTTGAGATTGAAGGGGAGAACGGGGTCATGATTGGAAATCATCGCTCATCTCACGATCTCGAGCATTCATTTGTTCACGTCGGTGGGCGTGTGTTGCACTTTTGTAGTTTGCCTTTCGCTTGAAGTGGCAACTTTGGGCTCTTTCGGAGCTTCTCCTGCCTCGTTTTCATGCGTTCTTTCGACGTCAATGTTACAGTGTGCTCCTCCACTACCCATTCCCAGTGGAAACTGAAACACATTTTTTATCGTGAACACTGCCTCTGACGTTTCGAGCAAATCGTCGTTTTCGAAGGTCTGGAAGCGCAAAAACTTTGGTGACCTGTGAGTTGCTCTATCACATCAAGCGCTTTTTCCTTTACGACAAGTTCAACAGACCTCAGAAAAACTTAAGCGAGCTACCGAAATCAGCAAAGAAACCTACCCACGCCAATTCCACCAACGACGAGCTCCCTTATCGACCAGATAGACCGCAAGCCAGAAGACAGGTGAACCCGCCTGGCCATACACGGCTGATCTTGCTATAGCTGACACAGCGGTGTGAATGGTAGGAAGTCACTAGTAATGGAAATGCACTCATTTCTATTATTGAGTCTGGGGGAGCGTGACATGATATAGAAGGCCTCCAGTGCTTTCCTCGCTCCAATATTTTCTTCTCGACTTAGAATCGTGCATTTGATGTCGAAATCAACTCCAATATGCTCTTCTTGCCTATGTGTCCCAAGAGGAGTTAGTGTATTCTTGCACCGCTCCCTGCTAGGTGCACCTTGACACGAATGTTCAGCATTCTTCTCGTTTCCCCTATGTAGATCTCGCAACAGGACGTGCACTGAAGCTGGTAGATAACACCGCTCAATAAGCAATCGCCTTCTGCTCCGTTTGGACATACTGTGAAATTTTACGTGTCGCAAGTGCGGTCGTAGAGCCGGCTGCGTACAAGTTGCCGCTTTTGCCCGAGGGATATTTATGAGAGCTACATCATCACTGAGATCCGCACGCGCAATACATTGCCGTATAGCCGCACTCACTCTGCCGGAAAAGAACGGTAGCTGCAGAGGCACTTTGTTGTCGATTCGATTCGGGAGCCTCACTCTTCCGCCACGGTCCCGTCGCTGCGCACTTTCAGGCCTTCGAAAAGGACGATTTGTTCAAAGTGTCAGGTCACTAATAAACCAGTTTCACCGTTTATCAAACCTGCACGACAAAGAATCTCAAAAGTACCTTTACCTCTATAATTTCACCACCGAATTTCTATTTTGCCGCACCTGCCTGAACAGCATCAATAATAAAAATGCAATCAGCATCATACAATGTGATTGCTAATCCTGTCAGCACCAGTATATGTGTGCGCTCAGTAAAACGGTTGTTGTTTGGCCTCACGATGCCACCTTCATTTTTCGATGTTCGGTGAAAAAAAAAACAGCCAAAGCAATGATACATCATATAGGGCTTACCGTTGTGTTGGACGTTGAAAACTTGTCCTGTCCTGAAGCCTTTCTTTTCAGGCAGATTCAGGTAGTTCTTGGATCGCTTCTGGGAAATATTGTAATTGTTGTTATCTTGATAGTGTGTGTCTTGTACGTTTGCTATCGTAAAAAGGTAGGTTTTTATAACTCTGAATAGTTTTTTTTTCACACCAGCTTCACGGCCATTCTCACAGCGGTCAGGGGCCCAGCCCCAAATCCTATAATTTTCAAATCTGTGTCAGGTTTCCGCACATGCGAAATCGAGCCGAAGTTCCGGCATGCACCACATCAGGCGCAACTTACTTTCTACCGCTTGGCGCACTTTACACATTGAACACAACTCACTTTCAACGAAAGGGTACAAGCTTCACATCAAGCGCTACTAACATTTTACGATCCGACAATTGCTCCACATTCCACGTCATCCTGATGATGTCATCAGAAGCCCTACCTGTAGGCTACCCTCGGGAGTAAGCTGGGTGGGTGACCGCGGAGCACGGTTAACGCGCATTACACGTGAGTTTCCTTTTTCGTTCACTGTTTAAAATCTCTTCGTTCTGCAATCAGTCTGATAGGGTGTCGTTTATTGTTCAAAGTTCTTTGTTCTGCATTCAGTCTGATAGGGTGAAAAGTATCAAAAGAAAAACAAGAAGTTGTAGACGGAGAAAGAAAATTTCACCTGTGATCTACTTTAATCACTACATGCGCTCGCCTACCCGGATTTCTTCCTGGAAAACTTGGAAATTGACTTTACTTTCCATGAAGCCCTCCCACGGCTTCTAGAGCCTTTCCTGTTTTCACAACCGCTGAAGACGCACAAAATTTTGCATGAGCTTTTTTGTCATAACTCTGGCCGAGGTGTTCGATCTTGGAGCTTGCTCTAGAATAAGTGATGTATGCAGGCATGACACTGCCAATGAAGTACGAGAAACGTGGAGGCGTACGAGAAACGTGGAGGCGGTGCTGGGGTCGAAAGGATCCAATATATTAATATCATACAGGAGAGCTCTGCTACTAAAATACATGTTACTTTGAAAACTCGTGTCTGGGTGTGTGTTAAGCCTTTGAGACAAAGTGTGTAAGGCTATAGCATAATGCGCGAAATTTGAGCATCTAAGGGACCGCATGTCCACACTTCGAATCCATGGTTGTTTGTACCTAGAACCTCGTGCCCTAACTGCTTCGGCGTGAGGTGTAATGTACCACAGAAGGGGGGTCGGACCAGTCCACGTCCGGTGGGGACGTCATATCTTCGACCAACCAGGAACCAAAATAGGATTCTATCAGGGGTGGGAATGCGAGAGTTATACCATTAGTGTAAAAAATTACGGCAAACTGAGACGGCGGATTGAGATCACAATAAGAGAATACAATAATACTGCAGATCAAACTGAGAGGGCGAAATAAGACAGGAGATCAAAACAGAAACTTAGGAGTGAACGAAACAACAAATGAGGCAGGATATGAAAAGTAGGCGTGAAAATGAGGCAGGAACTCACAAGAAAATGTGACAATTCAGTGGTGGAGAAAGCATGCAAGACAAAAGACGACAGTATCATGACCATCGTTAATGATTTCAACATGGGTAGTGGCCAGGTAGAGTGTGTCGCCTAGAGGGCTCCTGGAATTGTCAGCAGCAAAGATGTTAAGTATTCGCTGTCAACAAGGTTATTGTTGGGTTGCTGCATAATTCTGCAACGTTTTTATCAAGGCTTTTTTTCTTTATTTGGAAATGGTGTTTCGTTTTCACGATTTATATAAAATAATCCTCAATATTAAGTTTACGAAATGCGTCTCGAAAATCACACTCATATTACCACTACGAGAAAGGATGAACCGCAGCCCAGTCATTTCGCGATCTCAACAATTTTTTGGAGAAGTACTGATAGTGCAGTACGGAAGTGGTTTATTTGCTTCAAGTCAGGTGACTCTAGTTTGGAGGATAAACAAGGAAGAGGTCGGGTATCAAATTTTGATGATCAAGCATTTCTGGCAGCCATGGGAGAGGACGAAAGCCTGACTACGCGAATGCTGGCTGAAGACTTTAATGTCGATCAATCAACGATCGTTCGACGCCTGAAGAAGCTCGGCAAGCTATGGATAATGACTGAATGGGTGCTCCACGAGCTCTCCGGCAACAACAAAGCTGAACGCATTCGAATTTTCACCGATTTAGTGCAGCGAACCGAACAGTAACACCATTTATGAAGAATCTTGTTACTGGGGATGCGGTAAAAGCGTTCAAAGAAAGAAGATCTGTGTTTCGCCAGGTGTTTCCCGCAAAGGAATACCAGAAGACGTGCACTATAAGAGGGCTATGTGGTGTGTGTGGTGGGACAGAAGCGGAATCATACATTGGGAAATTATTTCAAGTGGCATTTGTTACTGGTTCAACGACGCAGATGAAAGGCAACAATGAAGAAATGGCAAGCAGCAATTCAACATCAACAGGGACGTCTATCTGGTCGATCACCTGAGCGCTGCAATCGAGGCGAAAATGCCGCGCAACAAAAAACCACATCGTGTTCAATCACGATAACGCGATATGTTGAGCGCCGTCTAATCGAATCCATGGCCAATGAGGGACGGGTTCTCCTTCCACATCCGCCGTACTCACAGACAGAAGCACCAGCGCACTATCATTTCAATCTCATTTTGAGCCGGTCAAAGCAAGGCTTATCGGGCTTCTCATGTCCAAATCTCCTTATCACTGTTATATTTTGCCATCACCAACCGCTCCGCTGCTTACTCCGCCCGGACTCATTTTCAGCGCGAGGGATGCTTTTAATCCTAAATTCGGGGCATATTCAAACCACTGTTTCCTACTTTAGCAGCACTCTCACCCATACACTGAATTTGACTCGAAAACAGACTTCATGCTCACATGTACATAAGCATCGATTATCTGCTGCCGAGGCACCAAGCACCGAACTCGCAGAGTAGTCTGAAGTAAAGTTCATTCAGTCAAAAATCATATGGCAGCCTTTTGATATCTTAACCTTCTTCGTGGGGGTGTGCATACAAGTCTGTTGGTACCTGTTCGTTGGTGCCCTTGCTTCTACTGAACCCATCAGACGTTGGAGTGCAGACAGAAAACGTTCGAGCGATATAGAGTGCACAACTAAATCGCGAAAGTATCCCATACATCGCATAGAGGTGCTGCCGTCCGGCACACTATGGCCTCTGGTCCATCACCTTAGGATTCATACCTGGGGAGCTGATGGAGTCTCTGACCATAAGCCACAACCTTCCTCGCGACATGTTCGTCTCGATGAATGGCTGTTGTGTAATAGGGCCAACTGCGGCTCGAAACCAATTTTCCGATGTGGTTGTTGCACTGGGCCGCAGTGCTTTCGATTCCCAGTGAAAAGTCGAAGAAAGTTTTTATCGCGGACACTGAAACTTTGATATTTTGATAAGTTGATGAGTTTTGATTGATAAGTTTGATAAGATATGTTGGTTTTGTTGTATGTAAAGGCTATCCAGGGGTCGTATTCGCCAACAACCCGCCGAGGGAAGTCGAAGGGAAGCGGAAGGGATGATACCGCACGCGGCAGAGGAGCAGATCAACCCATCTTACACCATGTAAAATAGGAATGCAAACTGTGTTACGCATCGATATCACTGCGAAAAGATAAAGATTCCATCGCGAAGCGGCCATTCTTCAGCTATGCGATTCGAAAAATTCCGGCGGTTGCGAGGGAAGCCAAGGGAGGCGAGAGGTGGACGTGGAGCGCGCATTTTGTACTGAAATTTAACCTCATCTACCCTTCGACTCCCCGGCGGGCTGATGGCGAATACGACCCCAGGGGTGGATTCTACAGATTTTCTAAACAGACAGTGACTGATAACGCTATCGGAAAACCCATATCAGAGGCAACTTTCATTCGTAGGATTTAATCTTGGAAAGCCTCCTCCAACTAGAATCGAGCCAAAATTCATAATCTCATGACAGCCTTGTCGGTTTCATCCGTACCTTACGCGTGAAGGCGTGCATTTTGACACTCCCATTTTATTTCCGTATACTTGCTGCGACGTCCTGCGCACTCCCGCTGGTCTACCATACCCTTTCTATGACGTCATGCGCACTCCCACTGGTCTACCGTACCCTTTCGATGGCGTGGTGCGCGCTCCCACTTGTGTCCCACATGCTTTATGCTGCGCCCGACGCCCTTCCACTTGAGTCCCACCTACTTTCTGCGGCGTCCCCCCTACCCCCACTTGGGCCCAACGAACTTTTCCCGGCGTCCTACGCACTCCCACTGCGGGGGAAAATACTTTTCGCTGCGTCCGGCGCACTTCCACAGATGTCCCACACGCTTCCTACTGCGTCTTGCACACTCCCACTGAGGTCACGATACATTCATCTGACATAATTTAGTGCAACTAGCAATGCTACAAACAAATAGGTTGGCGGTGCGAGGAGGGAGTATGAATGCTCCAGAGACACCGCTGTGGCGGGGTGGAAGGCGCGGGAGAGGCGGGAGGCGCGCGAGGTCGAAATTACATTCATACTCACCTCTTTTTCCGCGCGGGCCGCTCTGGCAGAGCGAGAGGTTGGAAGAATGAGTAGCCCCTAAGAAGGGCGATGCTAGAGACTGTGAAAACTATCGCGGAATCAGCCCGTTGCCGATTGTGAGTGAAGTTTTTACGAGAACTATCCAATCCAGACTTCAACGCCATTGGGAGAGTACTTGTCGCGAAGAGCAAGCAGGATTTCGTTTTGGTCGAGGCTGCAGCTATCAAATTTTCGCACTTGGTCAACTTATGGAGGAAAGGATTCGCTGTGGAAAGTGGTTCGTCAACACCTTCATAGACTTCAAGTCGGCATTCGATCGCGTACAGTGGCCCCGCCTTATGGAGATCGATGGAATCAGTACACAGGCCAGCAAAAAGTGTGACGTTTCTGCAGAAAACTTATTGTGGCTCAGCTAGGCCTCAGTAGGAGTGTGCGGGACATAATGAAACGTGGGCAGGACCTCAATATAGGTGTGCAGAACGTCGTAGAATGTGTGCAGGACCTCAGTAGGAGTGCGCAGGACATACTGGAGCGTGGGCAGTACCCCGATAGAGGTGTGCAGGACGTCGTAGAACGTGTACAAGACCCCAGTAGGTGTGTACAGAACGTCATGGAACGTGTGCAGGACACCAGTAGGGGTGTGCAGGATCTCAGTAGGATTGTGCAGGACATAATGGAACGTGGGCAGGACCCCAATAAGGGTGTGCAGGACGGCATGGAATGTGTGCAGGACCTCAGGAAGTGTGCAGGACATCAAGGGACGTGCGCAGGACCTCAGTTGACTGTCCAGGACACCGTATGCAAGTCATGCCTCCGAATCAGACCTATATGCCGGCGCAGACGAGCCTCATCTGCAAGAATCATTGAAGTTTGGCTAGAGCGACTGACCCTGGGTATATCCTAGACGGGGTGTGGCCACCCAGACTCTTCCGATAACTGTGTACACCTCGCGGTGGTACTTTTGAGGGTCGAAAATTCCGTGGGTATTTCTTGAAAGGGGGAACTAAACACAGTTACTGGAAGGGTTTGGGTGGCCCCACCCCGTCCCCCGCCCCCAATATCAAGCATAATGAAGCGTTTCGCACCAAATAAGGTACTAAAATCTTTTAAAACCGGAAAATTGGTTTGTGTGGCGATGCTCAAAGTCAAAATGTACAACAGCGGAGCTATTGCTTCCCTTTCCGGGGCGGTGTGCGCGATTAGAATTTTGGGTTATGTGGGCGGGGCCGACTTTTTCCCTGTAGTTTCTCACTTATTAGAGCGATTTGAGATCTCGCGCTTGGCAGGGTTGCTATTCATGGTGGGCGTTTTACAATACCAAATTTCACCCCTGAGGTTTGACTGCGCCTTTAAGGGTATGGCACCTACTAGCGGCACCGTACGAGGTAAGCCGTCTTCATGAATGTGTACGTGGAGATTATTGTGTTTAGTTCATCGACCGATCTATGATCGATGCGTTGACCATGTCCGACCTGTGTCCCATTGCACCGGTCCTCTACCAATGATTCGCGATTCACCGCTCATTTTAGGCTACATTATTCAAACTAATTGCTATCTAATATGGTATTTTCTACGTGATTTCTGTCAATTTCATCTGCTACTTATCATTATTTGTCCAAAAGTGGTGCTTTCTTTGTACATTCGTTCATTCCTCAATCATAACTTCTATTTAATGTGGAAATTAATCGCATTTTGAAGTAACCTGACTTTTCTATCCTCCCTGTTGTTTGACTTTACGATTTTTTTCTTTTTTCATGTCGGTCTTCCTCTATTGGAAGGATTTCGCACCTTTTTTACAGTTTCTCCAAATGAGTCCGCCATTTCTGGCAACTTCAGGAGTGCGTATCGAAACTACGAAGCTCTTCTTATACTTGAATTCGCTACCATAGATACACATTTTTGAATGGTTCTCCCAATTTATTCTCGGGGTTTTCTCCACATAGCTAGTCATTTTCGGTAACAATGGTCACCTAACAACTGGTAGTCCATTACTTCCTAACCGTGCGCTCAGTATATTCGCTCAGTATATTATATTCACATACAACAAAAACCGCAGAAAAATTTTTACAGTGTCACCTAAATCCCTTCACAAACACCCTTCGTGCCACGTTCCTATAAATGAGCAGAGTATCTGGCGTTATGACCACAGCAGACGAAAACGGAAAATTTGATCTGTCTCTTGTAGTTCGGGACAGGAACTTCCAGTGCTTACTGTGCCTTCAAGAATTGTTGTTGTTCAGTAGGCAGTGAGTTCGCTTAAACGGAAACTACTATTCGCCAAACTGGCCATTTCGAATGGAATGTACGTCTCTTGAATAATTTTTTGACGTAGAGTCCGAATACTTCCTTCGCAGCTGCCTGGAAACACTCTGAAAAAAAGTTATATGCATTGTTTTCTGACTTTTGTACCTATTGCACCCTCCAAAAAGGGAGGGCAGCGATTTTCGAAAAACCGAAAACGGACATCATATTCGCGTTCAGGGCCCGAAACAACCCCTCCAGGCAAAGTTCAGGTTTAAGCACATTTTCCGAACTTTGCACAGAGTGATAGCGTTTTGGACCTGTACGGCTTTTTGGTGGAGCGTTCACTTACATCAATTACGGGGTTCAGAAAGCGGTGAAGAAAAATATTCCAGATTTGACTTACCCTTCTCCTAGGGGGTTATTTGGGGTGCTGAATACAAATTCAATGTCCATTTGTCGATTTTCGGTTAAGGTAGGTTTTGCCTCCTAAATGGGGGATAGGGGCTCTCTCCACACCGAGGGAATGTAGTCTCGCCTTTTGCTGCTCTAATTCCACTCGGGACCACTTCGCTTGTGTGGAGTGGCGTGACGTTTCAAACTGCGAAAACGGGACGATCCGGATTCCTGATCAAGTTCCATCTCCGCTTTGGGTATCCGGGACAGCAACGTTTTGAGTTTCTCATAGAACACATCCTTAAAATTGTCTTCGACGGTTCCGGCAGGCGCGTGACCATCCTCTATCGGCCCGCGAGCGTGAAAATACTGTCCCACTCGACGATGAGCCGATCTGCTTGGCCACGTCGTTGAAGCCCTTTATTACAACTATCGCACTGCCTCCCAATCTCCTATCGTCAGCGTCGCCGCAGTGCTTGATGTACTCTGCGGCGTCAATCCTTGAGACGAGTTTCCTGCGAAACAGCAAATAGTGCAGGGAAATAGCTCAGAAGTCTGGACGGCCAGTTTTCAGACATCACTCGATAGCGATCAACAGTCCAGGGTGACCAATTTGTGATTTGTGGCCAAAGATTCTATTAACTCTTAGCTACACAACATAAGCTTTTTTGATACGATAAGCTTCGTGAAAACCCGGACATGCACAATGCAATTAGTGTGATATGTATTGGATGTAAGCACTCATACATGACGCGTGCACTGCATTTTCTTCACACCTGATTGTGAGCTGTGAGCGCATGAGATTCACTCGTCAGATGTTTAGAAGTCGCTTTTTTGAGAAAAGATGTAAGCTGATGTTGGGTTACTAAGCATTTGATGGTAAAACTAGTTTAACAAATACTGTTTTGTTTCTTTGGTTGGAGAGAACAAATGCAAAATCGTTCCAGAAAAATGTTGCCACAGATGGAAAAGAAAAGTCAGCGGATCCAGCAAAGCAATCAAAATCCTCCAGCAGCTCAGTGTCTCGCCCTGAATGAACTTTGGTTGTTTCAATTGTGTGTCAAGTTCCTTTAATCAGTACATCTGCAGTTTAGATTTGAATGCTGTTTCTCCATTATGATTCTTCAATAAACCAATTGAATAATCATTTACAACAGCACCACCCAGTATCTCCTGAAATGGACAAAAGTCATGTCAGAAAGTTGGTGGGGGACTGCTCGTGAGAGGGATCGGCGCAAAATATTGTTCAGCTCGCAAGATCACAACATCCAAGCCAGCTCACTCGAAGTTTTTGTTTCTTTTCTGGCAAAAGGAGAACAAAATGAGTAAATTAACCTATGAAGGTTGTAGCGCAAACCCGTTCTTCTGTGTTGTAAGTTGGGTTACATCGAAGGCGTAGAGTTAGGGATTCCAAATTATTTCGGGAATTTTCAAGGCGAGTTACCAACATTTTGCTTCGCAGAAAAGCGTAAGGATTTTGTGTTGTAGCGATATATTGCGAAAATCCTTCATTGGCATAGACACATGACATAAATAGATTCAGCAGACGCCCTATAAACCATCCAGCCGATTTACGCGTTGGAAAGAAATTCGTGTGAGCTAAGAAGCATTTCTACTGAGCTCTGAATTCCGATGAAAACTAACATCGAGCGGTCGCCGTTTTGACTGAACACCGTATTCAGCAGCGATATTTTTCCAAGGCTCACTGGTTCGGTGTTGGTGATGATCGAAAATGAGAGCTCACTATAAAAGCGCTAGAGTTCAGTCGGGATCGAGTCAGATTTCTCTCATAATGGGTCGATCCTATGAAAAAATTGTTTGTTTAGTAAAAAATGCATTGAATGTCATAGTAGTTCCCACGTCGAATCTACAAAAAATGAAAAATTATTTTCACGTTCTATGTTTCAGATGGAAAACCGAAGCGCTTGTCGCCACTAGACTACAGATTTTTGATTTCTTACCAAGAAGTGAGGTCGAATGCCTTGTTATTCCGCGGGAACTCGCTCCATTATCAGGTTAATCTTCTAACTGACCTTAGGAGGAAGAATCGTTCCATATCTGGCCGGCAGCCCAACTGGTTGACGTGGATCGATTAAAAAGGTTGGAGTTCACATTCTTTTCTACTCTATGAAGCTATCACAGAATTTTGAGCGTCCTAAAAATCGATTTGGGGATTCGACCGAGAAGATAACAATGAATATCATTTTTCGCGGTTTCTGAAAGAGAAGAAGTTTGCGAAAACGTTGGCCGCCGGCTGAACATCATAAGAACCTCTTGCCGAGCTTGATGGAGAGTTATAGTTAAAATTTTTATAGAAGCGTTTCCTGCTAACTAGCCGTGACAACCACGTTTTACAGATCTCTAGACACTTACTGCGTCGTTAACCCCACATGTTCAAAAGCTCACCTAGTTCCCACGTTGTCCTCTTCTGACATCTGGTGTCCTACCCGCCTTCCTCGTTGCGGTCCCACGCCTTCTGAAGCTCACCCAGTTTCGAAATCTTCCTTCTCACGACATAAAGAGCCCTACCCGTTCTTCATGTTTGCCTTTTCAAGTTTTCTGGAGCTCACCGACTTTTTTCGTCACCCATTGCGCCTTCTGGAGCCTTCCACTTTCATCGTCGTCGTTCCACCTTTTCTGAAGCCCTATCAACTCTCCTCGTCATTCCCCCCACGTCTTCTGAAACCTTACGCACTTCACTCGTCGTCCTCTTGTCATAATCTGAGGTTTTACTTTTTTCCACGTCGTGTTCCCGTGTGTCACCTGAAACCCACTTTTTTTCTGCGTCGTATTCTCTACGCCTCCCGGAGTCCTACAGAACTTTCAAGTCACTCTCCCACAAACTTTAGAGCCCTACAATTTTTTCCTTCTCCTCCCTTTTTTCTGAAGCCCACCCTCTTAGCTGATCGCCTTCTCCTTTTTCTGGAGCTCTCCCCATTTTCCTCGTCCCCGTCCTCATTTTCTCTGAAGCCTCACCTGGTTTCTACATCGACCTATCCACGACTTCTCAGGCACTACCTGCTATTTTCGTTGTCCTTACACGTTTCCCGAATCTCTAGCGACTTTTTCTATCGTTTTCTCCTCGTCTTCAGGAACTCCGCCCGCTTCCCTCATCGCCCTCACTACGTCTTCCACTTCTATGTTGAGTTTTTGCACGTTTCTAGAGCTCGTCTACATTTCTCGTCGCCTATGTGTGTGTGTGTGCGTGTGTGCGTGTATGCGTGTGTGCGTGTGCGTGTGTATCAGTTGAGGATGATTTATATCACTTCATTTCTTCTCGTCCTGCGTGTGTCTCATAGATATCGACCGGGTGGGACTAGGACGGCCGGTTTTTCGGCCGACTATGACGGGGGCCTAAGGTATGGAATTTAAGTTGTTCGATCTCAAACAATAGTTTGGAATGGTCCACTTTATCAAATGCCTCTGAAAAGTCTGGGTAAATGACGTCACATGCCTGCCTTGAATCAAGGAATTTGTCCAGTCCTTCATACTCTCGAGCGAATTTGTTTCTACCGATTTACGTGGTACAAAACCATGTTGATTTGGAGGAATTTCAGCATTTCATTTCAAATGTTCCATTATATATACTTTCAAAATTCTTTCAAATACTCTACAAAATACTGAGGTGATACTCACCGGCCTGTAGTTATTGACAGATGAAGATGGATTGGTGTGACATAAGAGTGCTTCCATCTAAAGGGGATTTGAGAATACCACAGCGACTGATTGAAAAGGAAAGCCAGGGGTTGGGTCATTGTGTGCGCGACATGTTCTATAAAAGTGGATGGAATTGAGTCAGGAGTTAGCGATTCCGAGAGATGCAATCTTTCTAGTTGCTTACACAACTCCTCTTCGTCAAAAAACGGGAAGCTTGTCATCGGGCTTTCGATTTCTCGACTAAATGAGGGTGATACTCCATCAGGGTTACTAAAAACCTCACAGAACTTGTTAGCCAGTAAATCCGATTTTTCTTGATCCAAGACTGCTGAATGTTGTCCGTTTTTCAAAGATGGAATTTGACGAGAAGCATTAAGTCTCTTGTTTATCAGCTTGTAAAAACCCTTTTTTGTTACTATTTATCACCTTTTTTCTATATTTCGGTTGTCCTTTTTGATAAGTACTTCGATATTCTGAGAGTACCTATGGAAGTTATCCCAGTCCTGCGTGGTCTGAGAGCTAATGGCCAGATTAAATAGATTCTTCCCTTCTAATTGCTTGTGACGTATTAATTGCTCGAACATGTGATTAATTGATGCAAAAGCTATAATTCATTCTGTAAAAAAGGGGCTCCCAAGCAAAAGTGGTTTGGTTCGCGTTACAAACGTTTCAACAAAAAGGGAACAATAGGATAGTGGAATGAGAAGAGTGTAGAAAAAATGAACAATATTCTCTAAAAACTCTTTTCTTTGTCGAAACTTCTAAACAGCGGAAACATTCCGTTGCGGTTCTATATGAGGAAGCGATATATACATATTTTATCGGCACTCACATAATCAAAGTCCTTTATGGAGCCAAAAGCGCTTCCTCATAGAGAACCGCAACGGTTTGTTTCCGCTGTTTAGAAGTTTCGACAAAGAAAAGAGTTTTTAGAGAATATTGTTCATTTTTTTCTACACTCTTCTCATTCCACTTTCCTATTGTTCCCTTTTTGTTGAAACGTTTGTAACGCGAACCAAACCACTTTTGCTTGGGAGACCCTTTTTTAACAGAATTGTTCACTTTTTCTTGATATTACGCAGTAATATCCCATGCAAGAACTTCGAACAAAAACATCTTCATCTCCCCGTTAGATCAGTCCTCTTTCTGTCGTCACAAGTATCAATCACCCAAACTGTTATATAACTATATCAGAAAAATCACCCGATGTAGCTGACAAGATCAATGTTCACATGATAATATTAGCTAATAATTGAATGATATCCATGATATCGTTCCACATAATTCATTCATATTGATCGCGTCAGCCACAGCTGGCTACACCGGGTGTTATTTGCAACCTTCATGTTTTTGATACGTATCGAACGGGTCGGCCACGGTGATTTTCTCAACCAACTCTGACTGGGGCCTTAGGCCCCGGTGACAGTTGGTCGCTCAGACGTAGCCAGCACGGTCGATAATCATGAAAGCCTGCTGGCCCACAGCCGGATGCACAATCTGCCCGCAGTTCTTCGCTTGCGAATGAAATTACATAACTCAAAACCTGCACAGTCAGAAACTAAAGTGTGCCCGAATGAGAATAGCGGCCCACGCGGCCGGCGTGCTTGGCAGGCGGCCGTCGCATGTGCCGCCTTCGGACGAGTGTTGGATTTCAACACCGTCCGTCCCCTCTCCCACCGTCTGCAGAGATTGATCGGCGCAGTGCTTGCTGCCAGCCGGTGCCATCCCGTTCGTGGTCGATGACGATGGGAACTTTTCGCATGCTCGTCCGAGAGCGACGAACGCGACGGTCGCCTGCCAAGCACGCCAGCCGCATGGGCCGCCATTCTCATTCAGACCCACCTTACCTTCCATTCCATTTTGACACTTTCACATTAGTGGAACAAAGCAGTTTTCCAGACTTATTATTTCGTTTCCGCCGCCCCATTCCTTCGCAGAACAGTCGCTTCGATTCCATGAATTTGATATGAAAAAGCTCTGCTGAGCTGCGAACGGAGATAGCTCTAACAATTTGTTTTTGAATTTAGATGCTAATAAGCAAGTGCCATTTATTGCAGAAAAAACCAGTATGCTGGTGAAGATGAATGAGGGGTTGTGTGGGGTTGTGGGGTTGTGTGAATAGCCTAAGCGCGATGCGAAACTGAAAAGCAGCCTGGCGACATGACCTACATAATATCTCAAGCTTTCTGCACGCTATGCTTGTCATCAGCACCAGGGGTGTGCGGAAATTGTCGTTTGCCGCCCATTTTTGGGGTTTGCCGTTGCCGTTGCCGTTTGCCGAAATTTTCGCTTAAAACCGGCAAATTTTCGGCAAAAATGCGTCAAAACAACAGAGCCTGGTGTGCGCGCTCACCTCAGTTTCTGTATTGGTCAGCGATTCGAAGCTGCAGCAAATAATTTTTTGGCTAGTGTCAGCAGTTCCAACTCATGTAATGGGTAATTTCACCCAATGATCCTGTAACTAATGCAGATATTTCGACTTGGTTATCGGAGGATTTCGTTCAGGTTCTAAGATGGGAGCTTCCAAATGTCTCTTTTTATCATGAAATTTTTAACCTCTTAGAAATGCCGAAATCGCAAAAAAGCTTTTCCAGACGCATACCATTTCCTGCAAGTTCCGAAATGGCAGAAACAAATGGTAAAAAAGTTTTGGTGTGAAAGCATCTTTATTTAGACAAATGAACCACTTGAGAACTCGTGTAAATAGGCCCGCTTATCGTCGGTTGCTTGGCTGATGGTAATAAATGGGACAGGAAAATGATCAATTCCGCAATTACTCTGTCCGGCTTTTTAAAAACCGAACAATGTTCACAACGGTCATTAAATGCAATGTTTAATAATATTTTCGATGCCAAGATCATTATCTGAAACGAAAGGTCGACGGTGCTCTCACAGCGAGGGGGGGGAGGCATTTGACCACGCCCATTTTACTGCTAAGCAACTGCTCTACTAATTGTCGAGTGGGAGGAAAACCCAGGGGCGGCATGCACGTACGCGGCGGGTTAGGTTGGGGTTAGGCAGGGTTTGGGGCGTCGGCGCGTTTGATGATAGCAGCGCGAGGGCTGAAAGGGGGTTAGGCTAGCACTGAAATATCGTTCCTTCGCAAACCTTACCTAGGAAGCTGGGGCAGCCGAAACCCCTTGAGACACCAACTATTGATTATCTCCAGCACTCGCACAGCAATTATCAAACGCACCGACGCCCCAAACCCTGCCTAACCTCAACCTAACCCGCCGCGTACGTGCATGCCGCACCTGGATTGGTTCTCAAATTGCGCGGCGGCGCGAAAAAATGGGCATGTTCAAGTGGAATGGCTAATTGCCCCCCTCCTCGCTGCGATAGCACCGGAAGACTTCTTTGCAGAGCTGAATTTGTTATGAAATGGTGTAGAGTTGAAAAATAAAAACGAAAAATCGTCGGAGGCAACGATTGAAACCGCCTTCAAAAATTAACCTGAAATAAAATGTCCGAGGCCCAATGCAACAACAGTGTCGTAAACCGGCTCAAAACGAGCAGTCAATTGCAATATAAGGCCAAGAAACTTGAATGTGGTGTGCTTGCACCACCCACTTCCTCGGTAGCCACAGGGGAAGTGGGTGGGGCAAGCACACCGCAATTATGTTTTGGGGCTGTATAGAGTGATTTATCCTTTGTTTTTCAGCCGACATTGTTGTTGTACTGGGCCTCGTGCAGCCTTTTTGGTTAATACACAGAATGGGGAACGCCCAAGAGCAGTCGGTTGGCTAAACGCACCCTGCGCGGCGCTCCAGCGACGACGTGGGCGCACCGACTTTCTGTCGCGCGCGTCGCATGTACCAGTCGAATTGTCACTAGGTTCCTCTCATTCTGTGTATTCGATCGAGATGCTACTCAAAGCTCTTGACTCCCGCTGAAAATTCGAAGGCTGCTTTTATCGTGTGCATTGCATTAATTTAAAGCAGTCTCACTCCACTCCTATAGCTTCGTAAGGGAAACAATTCGAGCGTAATTTCAGATGACCGAAGTAAGGAACCCTGAGTCTACTACTTGTTACTAACACTAAAGGTTGTGAGTGACTTCGTCAAAAACTAGACCGCGCGCTGCTGATCGCGGTATGGACTGTGTTTCTCCGAAAATGTCGACCAATCAACGCATATTCATCCATCTATTCCCACCTGATTGTGGTACCGGTATCGGCCACAGTCTTTGGGTCGGCGCACACTCCCACCGCACCAAGCTTGCTTACGCTTAGCTGCACGTGCCCGGATCGACTAGGCTGGGTCGCGCAATCAAACGGCCTCGTTGAACTTGATAGAGGCTCCTATACTCTACTGTAATTCTCTGATCACCTGAGGCTTTCAAGTAGCTTTCGATATATGGGACTTTCCCTTCCTGTAAAGGCTAGTTAAGCGCCAGATACATACTAACCGGCAGATATTGCATGGTTCACCACACCACTAATAAGTGTGGGTGTATCATAGCACAGAACAGCTTTTGCCGTTTGCCGTTTTGCCGTTTGCCGGCCATTTTTGGGGTTTGCCGTTGCCGTTGCCGTTTGCCGAAATTTCAAATTTCTTTGCCGCACACCCCTGATCAGCACACTTTTAAAAAAAATTTGCAAATTCTTCTCAGACTCCTTCGCAAATTCCGATGCATCCAGCACACTATTTCAGACGGCTAGCGCAAAGCTCAAGACTCCTGCTCATTCCTTGGGGTATCCTGCATAATTTCTCGGATGGCTAGCATCGAGTCTGGGCTTCTAATCACTCTCCGGAGTGGTCTGAAAAATTCTCGGTTGACCAGCAACGGGTCCTCAACACCTGCCCACTATCCGGGTTTCCACGACGTCCCGATGACGTCATCAGAAGCCTGAAGCACTTTTCACGACGTCCCGATGACGTCACCAGAAGCCCGAAGCACTTCTGACGATGTCCTGATGACGTCATCAGGAGCCCGAAGCACTTCTGACGACGTCCCGATGACGTCATCAGGAGCCCGAAGCACTTCTGACGACGTCCTGATGACGTCATCAGGAGCCCGAACCACTTTTCACGACGTCCCGATAACGTCATCAGAAGCCCGAAGCACTTTTCACGACGCCCCGATGACGTCACCAGAAGCCCGAGGCACTTCTGACGATGTCCTGATGACGTCATCAGGAGCCCGAAGCACTTTTCACGATGTCCCGATGACGTCATCAGAAGCCCGACGCACTTCTGACGACGTCCTGATGACGTCATCAGGAGCCCGAAGCACTTTTCACGACGTCCCGATGACGTCATCAGGAGCCCGAAGCACTTCTCACGACGTCCCGATGACGTCATCAGGAGCCCGAAGTACTTCTGACGACGTCCTGATGACGTCATCAGGAGCCCGAACCACTTTTCACGACGTCCCGATAACGTCATCAGAAGCCCGAAGCACTTTTCACGACGCCCCGATGACGTCACCAGAAGCCCGAAGCACTTTTTGGACCATCATAGACGGGGGGGATGCACCTACGATTCGCTCGTGAAAATGAATGGAAAACCTGATAAAAGATGTTTGATGCTGCTATCAATCATTGTTGTTGATGAAGTTCTGTAGAAATACTTCGATTGGTAGCGTTACAGATCGGTCGTTCATTTCATTTCTGACTTGAATCTTGAGTGGTCCCCCGTCTAGGATAGTGCCGCACTTTTCACGACGTACTGATGACGTCATCAGGAGCCCGAAGCACTTTTCACGATGTCCCGATGACGTCATCAGGAGCCCGAAGCACTTCTGACGACGTCCTGATGACGTCATCAGAAACCCGAAGCACTTTTCACGACGTCCCGATGACGTCATCAGGAGCCCGAAGCACTTTTCACGACGTCCCGATGACGTCATCAGGAGCCCGATGCACTGCTGACGACGTCCTGGTGACGTCATCAGGAGCCCGAAGCACTTCTTACGATGCCCCGATGACGTCATCAGAAGCCCGAAGCACTTTTCACGACATCCCGATGACGTCATCAGGAGCCCGAAGCACTTCTGACGACGTCCTGATGACGTCATCAGGAGCCCGAAGCACTTCTGACGACGTCCTGATGACGTCATCAGGAGCCCGAAGCACTTTTCACGACGTCCCGATAACGTCATCAGAAGCCCGAAGCACTTTTCACGACGTCACGATGACGTCACCCAGAAGCCCGAAGCACTTTTGGACCATCATAGACGGGGGATGCACCTACGGTTCACTCGTAAAAATGAATGGAAAACCTGATAAAAGATGTTTCATGCTGCTATCAATCATTGTTGTTGATGAAGTTCTGTAGGAATATTTCGATTGATAGCGTTACAGATCGGTCGTTCATTCCATTTCTGACTTGAACCTTGAGTGCCCCCCCCCCCTCTAGGATAGGCCCCGACTTTTCACCACATACTGATGACGTCATCAGGGCCGAAGCACTTTTCACGATGACCCGATGACGTCATCAGGAGCCCGAAGCACTTCTGACGATGTCCTGATGACGTCATCAGGAGCCCGAAGCACTTTTCACGACGTCCCGATGACGTCATCAGGAGCCCGAAGCACTTCTGACGACGTCCCGATGACGTCATCAGGAGCCCGAAGCACTTCTGACGGTGTCCTGATGACGTCATCAGGAGCCCGAAGCACTTTTCACGACGTCCCGATGACGTCATCAGGAGCCCGAAGCACTTCTGACGATGTCCTGATGACGTCATCAGGAGCCCGAAGCACTTTTCACGACGTCCCGATGACGTCATCAAGAGCCCGAAGCACTTCTGACGACGTCCCGATGACGTCATCAGAAGCCCGAAGCACTTTTCACGACGTCCAGATGACGTCATCAGAATCCCGAAGCATTTTTCGCGATGTCCAGATGACGTCATCAGAATCCCGAAGCACTTTTCACGATGTCCAGATGACGTCATCAGAATTCGGAAGCTTTTCTCACGATGTCCAGATGACGTCATCAGAATCCCGAAGTATTTTTCACGCTGTCCCGATGACGTCATCAGGAGCCCGAAGCACTTCTGACGACGTCTTGATCAGGAGCCCGAAGAACTTTTCACGGTGTCCCCATGACGTCATCAGGAGCCCGAATCACTTTTCACGATGTCCCGATGACGTCATCAGGAGCCCGAAGCACTTCTGGCGATGTCCCGATGACGTCATCAGCAGCCCGAAGCACTTTTCGTGACGTCCCGATGACGTCATCAGAAGCCCGAAGCACTTTTTACGACGTCCCGATGACGTCATCAGATGCCCGAAGCACTTTTCGCGACGTCCCGATGATGTCATCGGAATCCCCACTCACCTACAAATCGATTACCTACCGGCCTACGTACCTCCTACCAACTTACCTGTCTGCCAAGTTGATTGCCTTAGACCATTGGCAGTGGCTATTAGCAGTGAGGACTGAAAAGCGTGACGGCCTACGGCCCACGGCCTACGGCCTACGGCTCACGGCCTACGGCGCACACCATGAAATTTTCTCAAGCTTTTGGGCTCACAACTTTGTTATTTGTGAACCGATTTGGCTGAAATTCGGACAGCAGGTGTATTCTGGACCCCTTCGCTTATATCCAGAAGGAAATCTTCAGAAATTTTGTTTCTAAGATTCTATAAACTATTTTATAGACTTCTAAGTGATCACAAGGCCTAGGCAAAACCAAACCTCTCCAGCCGCTTCGCGGCTGGAGCGATATGATTGGAAGTTGCGATGCTTATCACAAACGTTCTAGAATAGGTTATCATTTCGAATACATGAACTCCAGAGGTCAGCCGCTTTTACTTCTGAACTTGACCCCATCCTTTGAAAGCGCTCAAATCGATTCCAGACGAAGTTTTTGTAGGTCTCCTTGTCATATTTGCGATAATTTCGTCATCCTGTTCTTTACGCTGTTGGGTTACTGAAGGTGAAGATATCGTGATGAAGGAAAATCGTCTATTTGAAGATCGCAGAGACCGTCTTCCAGTAAGATATCAAGCATTTTGCACCCGTTTACCCAATCCATGTATACATTAGCACGGCCACTATGACCTATGACTCTCTCTTCTTTCGCAGTGATTACGCTAGCACCTTTCTCCAGCTCCAAAAGACGTCTGCGTCAGCGACCTTCCTTCTTTTCTCATTACCGACCTTCCCGTAATGCTGTACCTCTAACTTCAAGGCCTAGCCTCAACACTCTGCCAAACTGGTTGGCACCAGGGAAGGTTTCGTTTCCGGATTTCCGAATTGGGCGGCCTTTCTCAGAACTTTTTAAATTACTTAGTTTCCAGCAATAACCACAGTAATCAACTTTAATTCAACTAATTTAGCTTGAAACCACTTTATTTCAACTAAGGATTGAATTATGTCGGAGACCATCAACTATGAATTGACTTCAAAACAACTGTAGCCCTACTTTGCGCTCAATCACTGGGGGAAACAAGTTGAAACTCACTTTCTCCAGCTGATTAGGAATGCCATACGGTGGAATCAAGCTTCGATTTCTGAAAGTTTAGCTTCCTGGCAAAAGTAATGATTTGGCATCGCTATAATCACAATATAGAATTTCCGCAGGGTATTCCCGGGTGCGCAGAGGGGACTCCGGGGAAATCCCTATTGGGGTCCCCACAAAAGAGGTGATCCCACGGTCCACCGTGGGGGTCACCCTAGTGCGGACCATGAGGAGATGGCCATACAGTTGGGTACCACCCCGAGCCGTGTGAGCCCCTCCTCGGAGACAAAATGATCCTCCGGTATCCGGTGGATCTTCCGGAAGAGTGACTCGAGGTGACTCGAGGAAGGTGACTCGAGGTCAGCTTCCAGGTCCGGCTCCGAAAAGCTGACTGAGGCTCACGGTTAGATGAGGAGCCTTTCATACCCCTATCAATGTTAATACTTTTGTCTAAACATGTTGATGCCGGCTCACCCATCTTTTTTGGTCCGAGTTGCGGAACGTGTCACATATTTGGCGGGAGAGCACGTCCCCGCCGTTGCACCGTCAACCCCTTTTTCACCGCCAAATAACCGTCTCCGTGAATTGAATTTCTCTCTATCTGCGGTACAACCGACAATTCGACCCCTCCCCATTTTGGCTCCCGCCGTCGCACCGACAAGCCTCTTTACCCCGCTGAACAACCGTCAGCGTGTCTGAGATAGGCCAATTTTTTATAATTAGTGAGAAACAAGGGATAGGATTTTACAAGCGCCTCCGTTAAACTTATCAAAGCCACGTCAAGCGCGCACCAGATCCGAGCTTTACGTTCACATAGCTTGAATCACCCTGATTTCCGTTTTACAGCTTCAATGAAATGTTTTAAGGTTCCCGTCGCGCGCTTGATTTAGCTTTCCACTACATTTCCCAGTTTTTTCATTACTTCTGGCTATTTTGCGCCAAATCATTTTTGAAGTTATTTCAAGACGTTTTTTTTTATTTTTTCAACTTCTATATTGTGATTATAGCAACACCAAATCATTACTTTTGCCAGGAAGCTAAACTTTTGGAAATTTCATGTATTTTTCCCAGAGGTTCCCTTTTTGACCTGATTTTTGCTTAGCGATTCCCATTTTGGAAAGGCGAAACCTCTTGTGACAGCTTCTGCTTTCCGTAGATAATGAAATCGGTGGGAATTGGTGTTGTCATAACTCCTTAAAATTGTGACCCGCAACCATGAAAAACGACCCTCGCTTTCCTACTGAGACCCCGTACACGTTTTGCTACTTCATGCGCACTTCCAGTGGGGGCTCGCATACTTTCTGCGGCTTCCTGCGCACTCCTCAAATCCTGTTTACACTATCCGTCCCAAAAAGAGAACAATCTTGGGCGAAAGCCTATCATCAGCTGTGTTGTTTTTCATTATTTCATTTTCATAGTTCAGCGAACGTCGGATGGTTTACAATAACATGTTTACATGTTTTTACCCGTCTTGGCCCTCATTATTGAGGTTCCGCTAAAATTGAGCTCTCAACTCTAAAATTTAATAGGAGCTAGCTGCATCCATTTCCAGCCTCCTGCCAAAAAATTAGCTTCTTAGCTCAATTTCAACTGGTTACACAAGATCGTGAACGCCGTCTGAAAAAAAAGGAGATTAACAGTTTTTCGACCGCAATCACGTGGTTTTCTCCATTTTTCTCGAGTGCCAAGAAACCATTCCAAACCATTTTTTGGTATATACACCATCTTTTACGCTCTCTCCAATGGAGAAAAAACCGCATCTCCACAGTTACCTTGAACGCTGATTTCGGAATCGCAGGGTTGCGCGTGGGTGAGTTAAGGCCAAATCTGGTGAGCGCTTCGCGCGCACCACATTTCAGCCAAATTCAGCGATACGGTATCAACAACTAGATATCAGTATAAGACTCGAAAATCGGGTAAACATCTTCAAATGGGTCAGTTGCTTTATGAAGTGATAGTGATCAGGTCGTGGTGTGCTTAACTTTTGCACTGGTGGTATAAAAGGTGCCTCATCTTGCTCGAGACCTCAGTAGGCATTCTCATGACGGCCCTGGGGTGCGTTCCAAGAAGATTTCCACGAGAGGAAAAATGAATCTGATAAGAGCCGACCAATGATAGGTTGAGAGATCGCATGAAATGTGCCTATCTGATAGATTATCATTCGTTATATCTTATCAGACCCATTTTCCTCCCATGGAAATCTTCTTGGAACGCACCCCTGGATGGTGACTTCGAGTCGCTCTCCGGAGGTCAGCATATTTTTGACCGCCGGGGGGTTGGTGGGCATCCCCACGGCTGGAGGGGGGGACGGTTTTGGCCGCTGACCGAGGCGAAGTTCGCGGCCAGCTGGCAAAGGTCCACAGGCCATCACCCCCAGTACCTTAGTAGCTTGTTATACAGTTGTTCTTACAGTATGGCAATAGTTGTTGGCAAGTTGGCGAGCCACAAGTTGTTTTTAACATACAAACAACTATACCGTGGTTAGTTACGGCGACAAGCAGAAAGTTGTTTCTAAAGTTGAAATCAAGTAAACGAAAATGCTCTGAGTTAGGCATCGCAAATCGACTTCCCATTTTTCGAGAACTATACTGCTGCGAATACGAACACCAATTTTTCAAAAATAATGTTTTGAGCATATCTCGACCTGGCCTTAGCGAAACTTGATGAAACTTTGATACTTTATAGGACATCGTGAACCTCGCCTTACACGCACTCAAGCTTAAGTTTTTAAGGTACAATTCTTGATTAAAGGCAGCAGACACGCTCGAAAAAGTTGTTGAGATAACTACGTTTCTGAAGTCGCATGGGTCCTAGATGACTGCTCACGCCGTTGGAAGCGTCAAAAACGAGTCAAATTACTAAATTTAAGCAGTGCAAATCGAAAAATTTCTGCAACCCCGCCCCAAAATACAAACTCGTCCTGATTGATAGTACTAGTACGGTCCCTTTGGCTGGTTTTTGATGCTTCCAACGAGGTTAACGTTCCAGTACAGGCTGTTAGAGTATATCGGCTTCTGTATCTCAACCGTTTTGTTGCTAATATTCGCTGTTTCAATCGCGCACCGTAAAACTCGTCCACTTTCACCTAATAAGAGAATAACCGTTATTCCTCTATTTGCACACAGTTTTCGTTCGTTTTTTCGTCAGTTCTCAATACAACCAGCTCCAAACCTTTCATTTATGTCATAAAATCGATACCATTTTTGAGCGTGTTTGCTGCCTTTAAGAATTTATTTACAAATTCGCTGTATCAATCCAAATTAGGGCTACTCCCTCAGAACATGTTCGACAATTTTCCAATGCCCTGCCACCTGCTTTCCACAAAATGTCCTTCAAAACTGCTGTACATGTTTGAGGGAAAAAGATTTCTCGCAGGATTTTTGGGGGAATGAATTCGAAGCGAGTTCATGCGATATTGCACCTGAGAAGCATCTCAATTCAACGAGAATGAAAAAGAACGTAATCTTCGTAACGTAATCTGTGCATCAGCTATGCTTTGTCAATGCCTATACGGTACTGGTCTTCCAATGGTCTTAAGGCGAATAATTTTACAGGGGCGAATTTTCGAAAAAGTGCCCCATTTCGCTAAACTTCTATATTTCAAAAAATCCTGCAGGAAACAACTGTTTCCCAATGCCGCACAATAGTTTTGAGAATCTTCTTATGGCAAACAAGTGGCTCGGGTTTGGAATTTTTACGGACATGTTTTCAGGAAATAGCCCTAATTTGGATTATTGAAATGAAATTGTGAGTACTGTGCTTATCTGGGCCTAATTCCGGTCCGCAATTGCCTCTCGACACGCTTTGCAGCCGCACGCGCTCGAGTCAGTCGGGTTTCCAGCGCAAAAGCCGACTCGATGTGGCTTTTTCATACAATTTTCTCCAATTTTTCTTGGTTTCCAGTTTCCAAAACCTACCTAGAGTCAGCAGATCAGCGGCTGCGGAGCTGATAGTCCCAGAGCTTGGACTGTGCCTTTAAGAGGATGAAAAGGGGGGATTGATTCCTAATTGTTTACGCATTAGGTCCCGGTCTCCGCGCCAGTGCGCCATATAAGTATACGAACACCCATTTTTCGAAAATACCGTTTTGAACGTATCTCGGGCTGGACTTAGCGGAACTTAGGGAAACTCTAATATTTTTTAGGTCATCACAACCCTTGTCTTACACACACTCAAGCTCGGGTTTTGAATGTACAGTTTTTGAACACGAAGTTTACTGTGCTTATCTGAGTCAGATTTCGGTCCGCGATAGCGTCTCGACACGCTTTGCGGCCGCACGCTCCCGAGACAGAAAGGGGCGTTCACAAAAGGTTGGGTGGAAACTTGCGAAGCAGAGCTTTCGAAGTGGTTCAGCGTCAAGGCAATTCTGAAGACTATTAACTTCATGTTTCTAATGGTTCTTACCATGAACGAATTGATACAGAGGGTCTAAAATCGAAATTTCTGCGAGAACGTCAGTTATGTCGTATAATTTTGCAACTGTTATTTTTGACAATTCCCGTTGCCAGTTTCCTGTTATTTGCTCTAATTTCATGAAGATCCGTACCTAGGGGTTTACGAGGGTGCTGCATGGATTGGCGTTTACCGTTTGTCTCCTCGAATCACGCGAAGTTCGGATCCGCGGAAATCGGGGTGTGTCGTATAATTTTCCAACACACTGTATTTATACTGTTACCTCGACCACGTTTGTGAGCGTGTATGCTGCCTTTAAAGACAGCCCTTCGGTGAAGGTTGTTTTTAGGTTCAAAAAAAAATGTGTACGTTCCCACTATTCCAGCTGACTTCAGTTTATAAAGTGTTTGTTTTTGCCTGGAGTTATTGGTTTTTCGTTCACAACTTATTTACGTTAGGAGACAGACTTTTGGAGAAGGTTCTCAGACAGTAGGTGCGGACTGACCGCTGACAATCAAGGCCTCTCCGGGCGGTACGCCGGCAAGTTGCGGGCTGATCGCTGCTCATCATGGCCTCGGCGGGCAGATCGCTGCCTCTCGTCGTCTCAGCGGGCGGATCGCTGGGTTTTGGGGGGCGGATAGCGGCACCTGGGAAAGTTGATCACGCTAGCGGGCGGATCGCCGGCAAGCTCTGAAGTGGCGATACGCCCGCAACCTGCCAGCGATCCGCCCACAAGGGCTTTGATAGCCAGCGATCCGCCCGCTGAGCTATGAGATGCAGCGATCCTCCCGCAAACTGCCAGCGATCCGTCCGCCAGGGCTTTGAAAGCCAGCGATCCGCCCGCCACTGCTTTGGTAGCCAGCGATCCGCCCGCTCAAATTTTAAACGGTGAAACTTGTCAATCATTGACGAGTTCTTTTCTGTTATCAGTATCATGCTCAGAGTAAACAAACCGAAGGGTATAAAAGGCGCTCCATCGCACTGACTGCTCACTCGGCATTTCGAGGCCGATCCTAAATGGTGGCTTAAAGTCACCTCTGAAGGATCACTCAGAGGCCGAAGGATAATTTTTGGCTGCTGAGGGGATGGTCCCCACGGCTAGGGGGAGGGGGTGGTCCCGCACACGGAGACCGTGGTGGGAACCACCGGGAACTAACATGTGGCATTGAGGACGGATCGCTGGCTACTGGCGTGCGGATCGCTGGCTACTGGCGGCCGGATCGCTGGCTACTGCCGGGCGGATCGCTGGCTACTGGCGGGCGGATCGCTGGCTACTGGCGGACGGATGGCGGGGGGATGTCGATCCGCCCGCCAAAAGCCAGCGATCCGCTCGCACCTACTGTCTGAGTTATTTTTCGAATCCCGATGTAGTTCTGCGTCGACTAGAGTTTTTAGGTTTGAAAAGTAATTTTCTGAATCTTCAGCTTAGTTCAATTTATGAAATACAAATGCAGTTTTCGCTCATAACTATCAAACTGTTGGAGATAGTGTTGGTGTGAGGAGTGTTTTTGAAATCTGCGTAAAGTTCTGCACAGAATGGTATCACGGGTTCCTAACCTTGAGTGCCCCATAAGCCAGCCAGGTCGGACTTCGGCTCGAGCTTTCGTGTAGATTCTGGGGACAACTCTTTTCAAAGATCCATCTTTAGGGACGAAAAACAACTAATGTTTTCTTTATTTGCTCAAAAACACTTTCTGAAAGAAAGAGTTAGCATCTCCTCAAACATCCGCATTTTTTCATAGCACTGGGTTCGAGCTTTCAATGTTGGTAATTTTTGGACCATTCAAAAACATTTTTATTGTTATCATTAGATTACGAAAATAGTTATTCTGCTGCCACGAAACACGAGAGCTGCCAGATAAATAGTTTGAACACATCAGCTCCAGTGGGAGTAAACAATCAGAAATTGTCCTACTAACGGCCCCGAGGGGTGTGAGGGAAATTAGCACTGGAGAGGGAGGGATGTGAGGAGCTTTGCGAGTTTCCGGTAATTTTTGTCGGAAAAAGGCGTATGTTGAGCTTACAGCATGGTTTCAACAACCTCTATATATCATACTATTCATATTTTGATATTTATTCGAGATTCTTAACTGTTACGATTCAGGACAACGCCTGTGCATATTTCTTGGAGTTCAAATCATTTAAGTGTGAAGACAAGAAAGTCGCTAGAGAGGGCATTAGATTACCACATGATTCACATGAGTTGGTAAGTTCGAGAGTGATAATGTTCCTGCTCAGACCGAGAAAAAGTTAACTGAAAAAAACTAGGCACTGATCAGTGATAAATGCGATTTTTTCTAGAGAATGACCACATTTTCTTATGGTTCACCCCTACACCCTGGCACTGCAATTTTTCTATTAGATTACCAGAGGATTACCAGCTCATTTCTTGGTATAACTTCTTCACTAGATTTTGCTACAGGCTCAAACTATTTGATGAAATCACGATAACAACAGGGTTCGGCGTGAGGTGTGATGTATCACAGAGGGGGGGGGGTCGGACCTATCGACATCCGGTGGGATGGGGGGTCGGGCCTTCGGTCAACCAAGAAACAAGATGGACTTCTATCAGGCCGGAGGGGGGTGTTAAGAACCATGCCGTTAGTATAAAAAATGACGGCCAATTGAGATCACAATAAGAGGTCAAATTAAAACTGAAGATTATACTGAGAGCAAAATGAGACAGGAGATCAAAAAAGAAACTGAATAGTGAGAAACCTTTGCGAAAAAACAAATGAGGCAAGATTTGAAATGGGGATGTAAAAATGAGGCAGGAACACACAAGAAGAGCTTACAATTCACTGGTGATAAAGCATGCAAGACAATAGACCACACTAGCATGGCCATCGTTAATGACTCTGACATGAAGGAGGAGTCGTGGCCAGGTAAAGTGTGTCGTCAAAGCGCTCCTGGATATGTCAGCAGCGGTGGTGTTGAGTACTCGCTGTCATCAAGGTCATTACAAGCGGATTAGCCTGTCAACGAAATGACAGATGCTCTGGAATTTCGTGATCTAAGATGCATTCTTAGGCGATTTAGAGTTCACAGGCTCAATCCCGCTAAATATAGAAATTTCGGAAAACTGTAAAATGATGGATAGCTGACTGTCACAAAAGAGCGTTGTTCACTGTGATATCTCTTACAATTTCCCTAATGAAATCGCCTTTCGATTTTTACGCCCTCAGGGCACATAGGAGCGGTTGCGGTCGCGGAACCCACATTTTGAATACGAATGTCCGCATGTGAAAGCACTCCCAAAGTTTCATGGATGCAGCTTGTATCCGAACAGCGCTACATAGGGTGGGCGGAGCCTGTTTTCATGCCCTGAGGGCACATAGGTGCGGTTTCAGGCATCAAAACCACATATAGTAATTGACTATCCGCATGTGAAAACGCAACCAGAATTTCATGGACCCAGCTTCAAGCCGAACAGCGCTACATAGGGTGGGGTCCATGAAAAAATCGATAGCTGTGAAATATTTACAAGTATTTATGGAATTTTTAATTAGGGAGTTTCGCGTTGCTACAACGTGCGGAGAACCTAGTCACGGACCTAGTTAATCGAATTCATTCTTTTACCCGGTTAAAAACGGTCTTTGAAGAAACATTTTTAGGTGTGATACAACCGATTGATACAATCGATACAACCGCACCTCTGTGCCCTCAGTGCATAAAAACAGGCTCCGCCCACCCTATGTAGCGCTGTTCGGATTGAAGCTGTATCCATGAAATTTAGGGTGCGTTTTCACATCCGGATAGTCAATTACGAGACGTGATTTTCATGCCTGAAACCGCACCTATGTGCCCTCAGTGCATAAAAACAGGCTCCGCCCACCCTATGTAGCGCTGTTCGGATTGAAGCTGTATCCATGAAATTTAGGGTGCGTTTTCACATCCGGATAGTCAATTGAGACGTGATTTTCATGCCTGAAGCCGCACCTATGTGCCCCCAGTGCATAAAAACAGGCTCCGCCCATCCTATGTAGCGCTGTTCGGATTGAAGCTGTATCCATGAAATTTAGGGTGCGTTTTCACATCCGGATAGTCAATTGAGACGTGATTTTCATGCCTGAAGCCGCACCTATGTGCCCTCAGTGCATAAAACAGGCTCCGCCCATCCTATGTAGCGCTGTTCGGATTGAAGCTGTATCCATGAAATTTAGGGTGCGTTTTCACATCCGGATAGTCAATTGAGACGTGATTTTCATGCCTGAAGCCGCACCTATGTGCCCCCAGTGCATAAAAACAGGCTCCGCCCATCCTATGTAGCGCTGTTCGGATTGAAGCTGTATCCATGAAATTTAGGGTGCGTTTTCACATCCGGATAGTCAATTACGAGACGTGATTTTCATGCCTGAAACCGCACCTATGTGCCCTCAGTGCATAAAAACAGGCTCCGCCCACCCTATGCAGCGCTGTTCGGATTGAAGCTATATCCATGAAATTTAGGGTGCGTTTTCACATCCGGATAGTCAATTACGAGACGTGATTTTCATGCCTGAAACCGCACCTATGTGCCCTCAGTGCATAAAAACAGGCTCCGCCCACCCTATGCAGCGCTGTTCGGATTGAAGCTGTATCCATGAAATTTAGGGTGCGTTTTCACATCCGGATAGTCGATTGAGACGTGATTTTCATGCCTGAAACCGCACCTATGTGCCCTCAGTGCATAAAAACAGGCTCCGCCCACCCTATGTAGCGCTGTTCGGATTGAAGCTGTATCCATGAAATTTAGGGTGCGTTTTCACATCCGGATAGTCAATTACGAGACGTGATTTTCATGCCTGAAACCACACCTATGTGCCCTCAGTGCATAAAAACAGGCTCCTTCCACCCTATGTAGCGCTGTTCGGATTGAAGCTGTATCCATGAATATTAGGGTGCGTTTTCACATCCGGATAGTCAATTACGAGACGTGATTTTCATGCCTGAAACCGCACCTATGTGCCCTCAGTGCATAAAAACAGGCTCCGCCCACCCTATGCAGCGCTGTTCGGATTGAAGCTGTATCCATAAAATTTAGGCTGCGTTTTCACATCCGGATAGTCGATTGAGGCGTGATTTTCATGCCTGAAACCGCACCTATGTGCCCTCAGTGCATAAAACAGGCTCCGCCCACCTATGTAGCGCTGTTCGGATTGAAGCTGTATCCATGAATATTAGGGTGCGTTTTCACATCCAGATAGTCAATTACGAGACGTGATTTTCATGCCTGAAACCGCACCTATGTGCCCTCAGTGCATAAAAACAGGCTCCGCCCACCCTATGCAGCGCTGTTCGGATTGAAGCTGTATCCATGAAATTTAGGGTGCGTTTTCACATCCGGATAGTCAATTGAGACGTGATTTTCATGCCTGAAACCGCACCTATGTGCCCTCAGTGCATAAAAACAGGCTCCGCCCACCCTATGTAGCGCTGTTCGGATTGAAGCTGTATCCATGAAATTTAGGGTGCGTTTTCACATCCGGATAGTCAATTAGGAGACGTGATTTTCATGCCTGAAACCGCACCTATGTGCCCTCAGTGCATAAAAACAGGCTCCGCCCACCCTATGTAGCGCTGTTCGGATTGAAGCTGTATCCATGAAATTTAGGTGCGTTTTCACATCCGGATAGTCAATTAGGAGACGTGATTTTCATGCCTGCAAAACCGCACCTATGTGCCCTCAGTGCATAAAAAACAGGCTCCGCCCACCCTATGTAGCGCTGTTCGGATTGAAGCTGTATCCATGAAATTTAGGGTGCGTTTCACATCCGGATAGTCAATTGAGACGTGATTTTCATGCCTGAAACCGCACCTATGTGCCCTCAGTGCATAAAAACAGGCTCCGCCCACCTATGTAGCGCTGTTCGGATTGAAGCTGTATCCATGAAATTTAGGGTGCGTTTTCACATCCGGATAGTCAATTGAGACGTGATTTTCATGCCTGAAACCGCACCTATATTGCCCTCAGTGCATAAAAACAGGCTCCGCCCACCCTATGTAGCGCTGTTCGGATTGAAGCTGTATCCATGAAATTTGGGTGCGTTTTCACATCCGGATAGTCGAATGGAGACGTGATTTTCATGCCTGAAACCGCACCTATGTGCCCTCAGTGCATAAAAGCAGGCTCCGCCCACCTATGTAGCGCTGTTCGGATTGAAGCTGTATCCATGAAATTTAGGTGCGTTTTCACATCCGGATAGTCAATTAGGAGACGTGATTTTCATGCCTGAAACCGCACCTATGTGCCCTCAGTGCATAAAACAGGCTCCGCCCACCCTATGTAGCGCTGTTCGGATTGAAGCTGTATCCATGAAATTTAGGGTGCGTTTTCACATCCCGGATAGTCAATTAGGAGACGTGATTTTCATGCCTGAAACCGCACCTATGTGCCCTCAGTGCATAAAACAGGCTCCGCCCACCCTATGTAGCGCTGTTCCGGATTGAAGCTGTATCCATGAAATTTAGGGTGCGTTTTCACATCCGGATAGTCGAATTAGGAGACGTGATTTTCATGCCTGAAACCGCACCTATGTTGCCCTCAGTGCATAAAACAGGCTCCGCCCACCCTATGTAGCGCTGTTCGGATTGAAGCTGTATCCATGAAATTTAGGGTGCGTTTTCACATCCGGATAGTCAATTACGGAGACGTGATTTTCATGCCTGAAACCGCACCTATATTGCCCTCAGTGCATAAAACAGGCTCCGCCCACCCTATGTAGCGCTGTTCGGATTGAAGCTGTATCCATGAAATTTAGGTGCGTTTTCACATCCGGATAGTCAATTAGAGACGTGATTTTCATGCCTGAAACCGCACCTATGTGCCCTCAGTGCATGGCAAAAACAGGCTCCGCCCACTCTATCATAGCGCTGTTCGGATTGAAGCTGTATCCATGAAATTTAGGGTGCGTTTTCACATCCGGATAGTCGAATACCGAGACGTGATTTTATGCCCGAAACCGCACCTATGTGCCCTCGGTGCATAAAAACGAGCTCCGCCACCTATGTAGCGCGCTGTTCGGATTGAAGCTGTATCCATGAAATTTAGGGTGCGTTTTCACATCCGGATAGTCAATTACGAGACGTGGTACATGCCCGAAACCGCACCTATGTGCCCTCGGTGCATAAAAACAGGCTCCGCCCACCCTATGCAGCGCTGTTCGGATTGAAGCTGTATCCATGAAATTTGGGTGCGCTTTCACATCCGGATCGTCAATTAGAGACGTGATTTTCATGCCTGAAACCGCCTTACCTATGTGCCCTCAGTGCATAAAAACAGGCTCCGCCCACCTCTATGTAGCGCTGTTCGAGGATTGAAGCTGTATCCATGAAATTTAGGGTGCGTTTTCACATCCGGATAGGTCAATTACGAGACGTGATTTTTCATGCCTGAAACCGCACCTCCATGTTGCCCTCAGTGCATAAAAACAGGCTCCGCCCACCTATATGGCGCTGTTCCGGATTGAAGCTGTATCCGCATGAGAATTTAGGGTGCGTTTTCACATCCGGATAGTCGAATTGAGGAACGTGATTTTTCATGCCTGAAACCGCACCGTATGTTGCCCTCAGTTGCATAAAACAGGCTCCACCACCACCCTATGTAGCGCTGTTCGGATTGAAGCTGTATCCATGAAATTTAGGGTGCGTTTTTCACATCCGGATAGTCGAATTTAGGAGACGTGATTTTCATGCCTGAAACCGCACTATATGTGCCCTCAGTGCGCATAAAGCAGGCTCCACCCGACTATGGCGCGCTGTTCGGATTGAAGCTGTATCCATGAAAATTTGGGGTGCGTTTTTCATCAGATAGTCAATTAGAGACGTGATTTTCATGCCTGAAACCGCACCTATGTGCCCTCAGTGCATAAAAACAGGGCTCCGCCACTCCCTATAGCGCTGTTCCGGATTGAAAGCTGTATCCCCGCAAAAATTTAGGGTGCGTTTCCGCATCCAGATGGTCAGTACGAGACGTGATTTTCATGCCCTGAAACCGCACCTATGTGCCCTCCAGTGCATAAAGCAGGCTCCGCCCACCCCTATGTAGCGCTGTTCGGATTGAAGCTGTATCCATGAAATTTAGGGTGCGTTTTCACATCCGGATAGTCAATTGAGACGTGATTTTTCATGCCTGAAACCGCACCTATATTGCCCTCAGTGCATAAAAACAGGCTCCACCCACCCTATGTAGCGCTGTTCGGATTGAAGCTGTATCCATGAAATTTAGGGTGCGTTTCACATCCGGATGTAGTCAATTAGGAGAACGTGATTTTCATGCACTGAAACCGCACCTATGTGCCCTCAGTTGCACTAAAAACAGGCTCCGCCCTCCTATGTAGCGCTGTTCGGATTGAAGCTGTATCCATGAAATTTAGGGTGCGTTTTCACATCCGGATAGTCGGAAGTGGGAGACGTGATTTTCATGCACCGAAACCGCACCTATATTGCCCTCAGTGCATAAGCAGGCTCCGCCCACCTATGTAGCGCTGTTCGGATTGAAGCTGTATCCCATGAAATTTGGGTGCGTTTTCACATCCGGATAGTCAGCGAGACATTGATTTTCATGCCTGGAAACCGCACCTATGTTGCCCCTCCCGAGTGCATAAAGCAACAGGCTCCGCCCACCCTATGTAGCGCTGTTCGGATTGACAGCTGTATCCATGAAATTTAGGGTGCGTTTTTCACAGATCCGGATAGTCAATTAGAGACGTGATTTTCATGCCTGAAACCGCACCTATGTGCCCCCTCAGTGCATAAAAACAGGGCTCCGCTCCACCCCTATGTAGCGCTGTTCGGATTGAAGCTGTATCCATGAAATTTAGGGTGCGTTTTCACATCCGGATAGTCAATTAACGTGATTTTCATACGCAAACCGCACCTATGTGCCCTCAGTGCATAAAAAACGGCTCCGCCCACCCTATGTGGCGCTGTTCGGATTGAAGCTGTATCCCATGAAATTTAGGGTGCCTTTTCACATCCGGATAGTCGAGGTGAGACGTGATTTTCATGCCTGAAACCGCACCTATGTGCCCACTCAGTGGCATAAAACAGGCTCCGCCCACCCTATGTAGCGCTGTTCAGTTGAAGCTGTATCCATGAAATTTGGGGTGCGTTTCACATCCGGATGATCCAATTGAACGTGTTTTCATGCTGAAACCGCACCTATGTGCCCTCAGTGCATAAAACAGGCTCCGCCCTTCCCTATGTAGCGCTGTTCAGATTGAAGCTGTATCATGAGGTGGTGCGTTTTCACATCCGGATAGTCGGTGGGAGACGTGATTTTCATGCCTGAAACCGCACCTATGTGCCCTCAATTATAAAAACAGGCTCCGCCCACCTATCTTAGCGCTGAATTCGGATTGGAAGCTGTATCCATAGAAGAAATTTAGGGTGCGTTTTCACATCCGGATAGTCAATTAGGAGACGTGATTTTCATGCCTGAAACCGCACCTATGTGCCCTCGGTGCATAAAAACAGGCTCCGCCCACCTATGTAGCGCTGTTCGGATTGAAGCTGTATCCATGAAATTTAGGGTGCGTTTTTCACATCCGGATAGTCCAATTAGGAGACGTGATTTTCATGCCTGAAACCGCACCTATGTGCCCCTCAGTGCATAAAAACGGAAGCTCCGCCCACCCTATGTAGCGCTGTTCGGATTGAAGCTGTATCCATGAAATTTAGGGTGCGTTTTCACATCCGGATAGTCAATTACGAGACGTGATTTTCATGCCTGAAACCGCACTCTCCATGTTGCCCTCAGTGCATAAAAACAGGCTCCGCCCACCCTATGTAGCGCTGTTCGGATTGAAGCTGTATCCATGAAATTTAGGTGCGTTTTCCATAACGAAATACAGACGACATCTTTCATGTATATCTGCCTGTGTGTCGAAGCCTGGATAGTCAGGTACGGGACGTGATTTTCATGCCTGAAACCGCACCTATGTGCCCTCAGTGCATAAAGCAGGCTCCGCCCACCCTATGCAGCGCTGTTCGGATTGAAGCTGTATCCATGAAATTTAGGGTGCGTTTCATCCGGATAGTCAGTTGGGAGACGTGATTTTCATGCCTGAAACCGCACCTATGTGCCCCCTCAGTGCGCATAAACAGGCTCCACCACCCCTATGTAGCGCTGTTCGGATTGAAGCTGTATCCCATGAAATTTAGGAGTGCGTTTTGCATCCGGATAGTCAATTACGAGACGTGATTTTTATGCCTGAAACCTTCGCACCTATGTGCCCTCGGTGCATAAAAACAGGCTCCGCCCACCCTATGCAGCGCTGTTCGGATTGAAGCTTTGTATCCATGAAATTTTAGGGTGCGTTTTTCACATCCGGATAGTCACCAATTGGGCAATGATTTTCATGCCTGAAACCACCTATATTGCCCTCGGTGTATAAAAACAGGCTCCGCCCACCCTATGGCGCTGTTGGATTGAAGCTGTATCCATGAAATTTGGGTGCGTTTTCACATCGGATAGTCCCAATGAGACGTGGGATTTTCATGCCTGTAAACCGCACCTATGTGCCCTCAGTGCATAAAAAACAGGCTCCGCCCTCCTATGTAGCGCTGTTCGGATTGAAGCTGTATCCATGAAATTTAGGGTGCGTTTTCACATCCGGATAGTCAATTGAGACGTGATTTTCATGCCCTGAAACCGCACCTATGTGCCCTCTGTAGTGCATAAAAAAACAGGCTCCGCCTGCACCCTATGTTAGCGCTGTTCGGATTGAAGCTGTAATCGTTTGAAATTTAGGGTGCGTTTTCACATCCGGATAGTCGAATTAGGAGACGTGATTTTCATGCCTGAAACCGCACCTATGTGCCCTCAGCGTGAGCATAAAAACAGGCTCCGCCCACCCCTATGCTTAGCGCTGTTCGGATTGAAGCTGTATCCATGAAATTTAGGTGCGTTTTCACATCCGGATAGTCAATTAGAGAACGTGATTTTTCATGCCTGAAACCGCACCTATGTGCCCTCAGTGCATGAAATGAGCTCCGCCCACTCCTATGTAGCGCTGTTCGGATTGAAGCTGTATCCATGAAATTTAGGGTGCGTTTTCACATCCGGATAGTCAATTAGAGACGTGATTTTCATGCCTGAAACCGCACCTATGTTGCCCTCAGTGCATAAAAACAGGCTCCGCCCACCCTATGTAGCGCTGTTCGGATTGAAGCTGTATCCATGAAATTTAGTGGTGCGCTTTTCACATCCGGATAGTCGAATTAGGAGAACGTGATTTTCATGCCTGAAACCGCACCTATGTGCCCTCAGTGCATAAAACAGGCTCCGCCCACCCACTATGTTAGCGCTGTTCGGATTGAAGCTGTATCCATGAAATTTAGGGTGCGTTTTCACATCCGGATAGTCAATTAGAGACGTGATTTTCATGCCTGAAACTGCTTGCCTATGTGCCCTCAGTGCATGCAAAGCAGGCTCCGCCCACCCTATGTAGCGCGCCGTTCGGA